>QNQO01006830.1:0-600000 GCA_003290165.1 Berberis thunbergii | reverse complement strand
GACTGATTCTCAAGCTTATCAAAACATAACAATTGCAGTACTCTAAGTTACCTAATAAACGCAAATTGAATCAGTTGAAAAAGTTTGAAATGAGCAAGTTATGATTCCCGCAAAAAATATGTTCCGAAAAGAAAACGAGTTAGTGTCCCTGACTTTCTGCCAACTTATACATTTGATTTTTACCGATTCTCAAGTTCATAAAAACACAAAAAATATAGTACTCTAAGTTATCTAATAAACACAATTTGAATCACTTGAAAATGTTTTGAAGGTTATGATCATTTTACTAAAATCACGCAAATTTGTCCCACAATGAAAATGGGGTAGTGTCCCTAACTTTCGGCCAACTTATACTGTCTATTGAAGACATTTCTTAAGATCATAAAATCAAGGAAATTTTAGTACTCTCAGTTATCTAATGAACACAATTTGCATCACTTGAAAATGTTTTGAAATGAGAAAGTTATGGTCATTTTACGACAAACATTCAAACTGTCTAGGAAAAAAGTATGTTTTCACCCATTCGCATTGGACAAGGCGAATAGGAGTCTCACATTCGCAAAGGTCCATGCGAGTGGAAGTCTCACATTCGCATAGATCTGGGTGAACTGGAGACTTTAGTTTGCATGGTTTTGGGTGAATATGAGACTCCTCGCATTGTCCAATGCGAATGAGTGAAAAAAACATACTCTTTTTTGTGGACAGTTTGAGTGCTTGTCGTAAAATAGCCATAACTTTCTCATTTCAAAATATTTTCTAGCAATTCAAATTTTGTTCATTAGATAATCAGAGTACCACATTTTTTGAGTTTTGATGATCTTGAGAATCGGGCTCAATCTAGAGTATAAGTTGGTTGGAAGTTAGGAACACTACCCCATTTTCATTGTGAGACAGATTTGCGCGACTTTAGTAAAATGATCATAACTTGCTCATTTCAAAACATTTTCAAGTGATTTAAATTGTGTTTATTAGATAACGCATAGTATTACATTTTTTGTGTTTTGATGAACTTGAGATAACTTGCTCATTTCCTAACATTTTCAACTGATTCAGATTGTGTTTATTAGGTAACTCAGAGTACTACAATTGTTATGTTTTGATGATCTTAAAAGTCGGTCTCAATTGAGCTCATCAATTGGCCAAAATCAGGGACAATTCACTTTTATTTATTTATAATTTGAGTGAGTTTAGTAAAATGACCATAAGTTGCTTAATTCACAAAGTTTTTAATTCATTCAAATTGTGTTGATTAGATGACTAAGAGTATTGCAATTTTTATATTTTGATGAGCTTGAGAATCGGTCTCAATTGGGCTTTAAAATTGAACCAAAATAAGGGACAATACCCTGTTTTCAAAGACAAAGTGGGTGAGAGAGGTGGCGGGGTAGTGGTGGTGCTTGAGGGAGAAAAAATGGAAAAAAGGTGGTGGGGGCGGGAGGGAGAGAAGTGGTTGCGGCGGGATGGTGGTGACGATGGAAGGGTGATGGTAGTGTTTGATAGAGAAGAGAGGGAGGAGAGAGAAAAATTTTAATTTTGAATTTTTATTGGTAGTGTGGGAAAAAAGTGGTGGTGTGGAAAATAAAGTAGATGGTGTGAAAAAGAAAAAGTTAATATGATTGGGTGGGACAACACTTTAGGTAGTGTGAAATAGTCGATCCCTTGGTACGAGAAACCAAAAAGTTTAATCCAGGGAAAACCAGTGTTCTAAAAATCGGCTAGAAGGTGGAAAATCGCCCAGATTAATGGCTGGACGGGCAGTCTGGGCGGTTTTGGGTAGTCTGGGCGAGTCTAGGCGGGTTTGGGCGGGATCTATCTAGGACGCCTAGGCGGGGTCTAGGCGGTCTGGGTGATTTTTATTTTATTTTTAATTTTTTAATAAAGCTGATTGTGTTCTTATTTTATTTTTCTTTCTTAATTTTTAGAAATAAACTATTTAATTATTTTTTATTCAGTATATGTCTAAATGTAGCAAAGGATGATTACTTAATGGAATTATCAAATGATCTGCCAGTACCAATTTTACTAATGTAGATTTTATCAAACATAACTGAGGTTATTCATGCAATTTGAAAAAAAATAAAAGAGTACACAAGTTCAAATTTATATAAAGTACCCATTATGATCAACTTCAGTCATTTGAGTTTGAATAAATTTTGTTCACGATTGTTAATTTTTCATGTTTTTAAATTTTTCATATGTATATTGACATTAAATTGGATGTAATTGATAAGGTATTATGCTTAACTTTTGTAAATTATTAAAGTTATAATACAAAACCTAAGACCGCCTAGGCAACCACCTAGGCACCCGCTTAGGCCCCTGGACGCTAGGCACCTGCTCGCCGCCTGCCCAGTGCCTAACGATTTTTAGAACACTGGGGAAAACACTTGAAAATAGATTGGAGAAGGGTCAAATCCAATTCCCAAAAAAATTTCTGTCAATTTATTTACATTTCCATTTGAGATTGGAAGCAAAATATTCTTCTAACACAGTATATGGGTCCCACAATATGGCCAATCATATCAATGCCCTAAGACATTGGGTCAACAAAATCACTTTCATGTTTTGTTGGATGAGGGGAGGGGGATTATATTTGGTTGATTGATAGTGAGTAGGGGTGGGCAAACGGGTCGAGGAGCCGCGGATCCAAACCGAACCGGACCGTTTTACTCCAAACGGTTCCGTTCTGAAATTAAAAATTGTTAAACGAGTCGGTTCGGTTCCGGTTCCAATTTTTTTTTTAAACGGTTCGATTCCGATCCATTTGAAACCGAATTTATATACCCACCCAACCCTAAATTAGTAAATTCCCTACTTACTTTACTTCTTACTTTCTATTTCTAACCCTAACCCTAACCCTAGGTCTCCTCACTCGGATCACTCCTCAGTCTCTCACTCTCTCACTCGTCCTCACTGTGAAAACAAAAGAACTTAAAGAAGAGCAAGAGACGAGTTGTTCAACTTGTTTTTGTTTTGAGTCTTTGACAAACATCAGAAGAGGCGCAGAGGCAAAGACCAAAGAGCAGCCGCAGGCCCGCAGAGCAGGCTGCATCTCGCGAGCAACCACGGGTACGTACCAATCACACCCAATTGGTTGCTTGTTGATTCTCCCATCTTTCCTCTTCTTATTGATGATGATATAAGCAGATACAAAAATACCAACCTGTTCATCACATGATATTCACAGTACCATCAAAATTGATGTTGATTCAAGCTTAAGTCAATAAAATGCACAAAAGTGACAAAAATTGATCATTTTTATGCATTGGAGTAGAGAGTCATTTTCTTTTATTGAGATGAGAATGTTTTAGCATTTCTAATGATTACAAAAGTTGCAGCTCAAATACCTCAGTTTGTGAGTTCAGAATCCTACAATTGGCGATAATAAAAAATCCCAACATCATTTGAGTGTAGGCAATCTCCTTTAAAAACGAATAAATAAATATATATTATAATAAAAGAAAACTTTGTAGGCCATTCTGAATGACGACAACATGTATTACAATACGTATTCATGATTCTAAGGAAATAATGAAAATGAAGGGTTTTCTGATTTGCAAATAATGGGTGTTCTGTTTTGCAGCTAACAAGTCCAAAATCCCTCCCTCTTGAAATAATCTTTTCACAATCCACCCATTTTCTTCTTCTCTCTTTTACAGTTTTACTTGATTATTTGGTGACCCATTTGTTTTTAAAGTATTGCAGGACCTTACATGTAAGTTCAATTTCATCACATTCTTAAAGATGATATTTTCAAAATTTTACTTTTTTTTTCATTAGATAGTTGTGAGTATTGTTAGTAGGTGATTTCATTGCCTCCTTTTGGACATAACCTCTTCTTCATCATGTGAGATTCTGGCCTTCTGGAGGTTGTCTGTTTTTGCCACTTAATCTAGTCAATTCAAAATGACTAGGCCAACAAAGAACAAACATAAGTAGCTTCCATTTACTTGTTGCACATTGACATTTATGATGAATTTCAGTAAGGGTAGGGGTCTGGTGGGGGTTGTGTGGTTTTCTATGTAGACCACTTGTTTCGTATTTACCAGTTTGTCGTAAGTGCACAAAACTAGATACTACTAAGACTAGGTACTCATCGGATATGCCATTTACTAAGGGAGTTGCATAAGATAGATTGTAAATCCTTTATTTAGTTATGTATGTTGTGGACATAACATATTTCAAATGCGGTTGCAAAAATTGCATGTAAATTATGAATAAGTGAGATGTGTGTCTATCATGAGAAGTTTGAAATATTCCATTGTCTACCTACCATATGTTGGAATTGAATGAGTTTGTAACGTTTGTTTATACTTAATTATACAAATTTTGTTTATTGCAGGAGCAAAATATTAACTAGTTGTGTTCAAAGTGACCATGTCTGAAAGTATTATCCCCAACCAAACTAGTAAAGTAGCAACATCTTCTACTGCTACATCACCTACTCCTGCACAAGTATCTACACCACAAACATCCATGCCTCCTCTCAACCCCCCCGAGTCCCAATTAAGAAAAAGAAAAGCACCAAATGCTCCAAAAACTATACAATCTAGATCTTGGGTTTGGGATCATATCACCAAATTTACTGTAAAAGGATCACGCGAAGTTATAGTTGAGGGTGGTCAGAAAAAGGTGATAGAGGTAGATGTACATAAGGCTAAGTGTAAATATTGTGATCAAGTGTTTGCATGTGATAGTACTGGAGGTGGCACTAGTACTTTTGCTAAACACATCAGAAGTGTATGCAAAAAGTATAAACCAAATATGGACTTAAAACAGAGGGTTCTTGGTACTTCCAGTGATGGTAGCAGCATGCTAGTTGCTAGAGGGTTTAGTCAAGATGCAAGTGTGAAAGCCATTGTTGAGTTTCTAGTACTTGATGAGATGCTTTTTAATACTGTTGAGAAGGAGGGTTTTAGGCGGATGATGAGTGAAATACAACCAAGACTTCATGTTCCATCTCGAAGAACTATTGTGAGGGAGTTCTTGCAAATGTATCATGACATGAAAGAAGGTTTAAAAGGGCAACTGATGAAGCACAGAGTCAGTTTAACTACTGATACATGGACAAGTGTCCAAAATGTGAACTACATGGTGCCCACAGCTCATTTTTTGGATGATGAATGGAATATGCACAAAAGAATCCTGAACTTTTGTGTCATTCCTAATCACCAAGGTAAACAAATAGGGAAGTTGATTGAGCAGTGTTTGGTAGAGTGGAAAATTGAGAAGGTGATGTGTATTTCAGTTGACAATGCATCTGCTAACAAGGTGGCAATTGAGTGGGTAGTTGGCAAAATGAAGAAATGGCAAAAATTTTCACTTATTTTGGAGGGTAAATATGTGCATGTGAGATGTCTAGCTCACATTATGAACTTGATAGTGAAAGATGGGTTGAAAAGGTTGGATAAATGTGTGGCATCAATTAGAAATGTTGTAAAGTATGTCAAATCAAGCCCTCAAAGGTTTGATTATTTCAAGGCATGCGTTGAGAAGGAGAAATTAAGTGATAAAAGTTTTCTTGTACTGAATGTGCCTACTAGATGGAATAGTACATATATGATGCTAGAATCTGCCTTGAAATTTAAAAAAGTATTTGATAGGATGGGTGAAGAAGATGATAGTACATACTTGGGTTATTTCATAGAAGATGGGGAGTTGGGTGATGATGAAGTAGATTCCAGAAGAAAGATTAAAGGCAAGGTTGGGCCACCTGGTGAGAAAGATTGGGAAAGAGCCGAGGTTTTTGTGACTTTTTTTGAAAGTCTTCTACCTAGTGACTATTAAGATGAGTGCTAGCAAGCATCCGACGTCCCAAACAGCTGTCCATTGATGTGATTGCCGTGGAGGCAGAGATTGATAAGTTGTTTTTGCCAGAACATATGTATTTTGGAAGTGATGTGGAGAATGTGCTACGTGACATGGCTGTGAGCATGAAACAAAAATATAATAAGTACTTTGGTTCAATTGGGTCATGGAACCAAATATTTGTTGTTGCTCTCATCCTAGACCCAAGGTTCAAGCTGAGACACTTTTTACACTTGTGTAAAAAGAAATTGGGGTATGTTGAAGAGGATATTGAAGAGAAAAGTACAGAAATTACGGCATTAATGAAGGAGTTGTGTGATGAATATGCTCAAGAAGCTGCCGGTCCCCAAAAGCAACTAAAGGGTTCAAAACAGGTAATCACAAGTTCAAAAATTTCTTCAAATGTTTTTTTCATTATTATAAAGTTTATTGGGTATTAAATTCATACTTTAACCTAGTCAAATTTTTTTCTTTCTTTTGGTTATTAGAATTCTCAATCAAGTGCTAGCACCAACCGAAAGTCCTTCAATACTTGATGAGATGATGGATGATTGGGAGAAGGAGCTAGAAGATATGGAAGATGTTGTGCTTTCACATGAGGTGGATAGGTATCTCATGGATCCATTAGAGAAAGCAAACAAGATTGATGTGTTTGACATTTTGAGATGGTGGAAGCTGAATGGGACCAAGTACCCCACACTTGCACTGCTAGCAAAAGATGTATTGCCTATTCAAGTGTCAACAGTTGCTAGTGAGAGTGCTTTTAGCACCGGAGGCCGAGTGATTGATCCCTTTAGATCATCTCTCACTCCGAATTCTGTGGAGGCATTGATATGCCTCCAGAATTGGATAAAAAACGACTATGTCAACAAAATCAACAACATAGACTATGAAGCAAATGCAGAAGAAATTGAATTTTATACAGAATGTGAAAAAGGTAATACAATATTTGTGCTTTGTGTTGTTTGAATTTGAATTATAGTTATTATTTATTAACATATTTATGTTTCTTGTTTGTTTGTCAAAGACTTTGCAAAGTCGATGATCACAACATCTAAAGGAAAAGAAAAGGATGCAAGCTCAAATGATCCAAGTTCTCAATCAACATTAAAGGGAAAGGGAAAGGCCAAGGGTTTGTTGATAACTTGATTTCAGAATTTTCAGGGGATAGGGCTTTATGTTTTGAATCTTATTTTGAACAATGTATTTTGAATCTGATTTTGAACATTGCAAGCAGAAATTTCAGTGTGTGTTTGTGAAATGAGGGTGGTTGTTTGTGGAAATTTTAGATGCATATGATTGTTGACAGAAATTTCAGTGTTTGTTAACTTTGTTTCATTCTATGATTGCAAGCTTCTTTGTGCCATATTCATAGTCTTCAGTTCCTTAAATTGTTTCATAGACTCTGGGACTGATGAATTAGTGCTGATACATGTGGCATTCTCTTAATTATTAAATGCCATCCATTGTGTTGTGATATTAACGTTTTTCATGTATGTAAGAAATGATCATTGTAAATTCAAGGAGGTTTGTGTTTTAAGTTCAATGACAATTCCTAAATATATATGCTTCAATACATAAAAAATTTCTGAAGCTTCTCAATGATCAGTCTGCTGGCAGTATAAGCTGCCATTTGCACATAGTGAAATACCCAACTGTTATATAGCCATAGTAATCTGTCTATGTGATCCTTGTGCTAATTAGGAGCAGATTATATAGCATATTTCACCTGAATTCTGCTGTGATCGATTTTGTACTTTAACATAGACCTTTGTGTTTATATTTTGTTAGTCGTGAAAAGAACATGGTTGGCAATGATGGACAGGGAAGTGGGCATGGCGATTGTCATGTTGCCCTCAATGAGAGAATCCTCTCTTCAATGTCTCGAAGGTCAGTGGCTGCTCATCCATGGCATGATTTAGAAATTGGTACGGATTTGATTCTCACTTTAGTAATTGAATTAAAAAACCCTCAAATTTCTCTTTATATTGTTTTCATTACTCGTATCATCATAACAACTTCTTTACATACCACCAACCATTGATTGAACAAAAAATTTCCCTTGGGGTTTATTACGTTGTGATACTAATCTAATGATTTTACTCATGCAGGACCAGGAGCACCTGCTGTTTTCAACTGCGTAAGTTTGTTCCTTTGGTTTAATTTTTCCCGACCATATGTTTTGTTACGATCCATCCTTTTACTTGTTGCAACCTTGATTGAGATAACTTGTATTGGGTCACTTCGTTTGAAGATAAGGGTTTAGGTTTAATCTTGTCAATTGTACATTTGGATTGTAACGCACTCTATGGTTCAAGTAAATCCTAAATGAACAGAATTTTGATTTTGAGGCAGATGGTGATGAAGAAAGAGCGTGTGGAGGTTACATGGCTGAGTTTACAACACAGAGTCTAGGGTTAAATACTTGTATTGTTCCTTTTAAGAAATTTATGTTTTGCAGTCAGATGCTATCATGAACTTGTGGCACAGGTGGTGGAGATCAGCAAGGGTAGCAAGGTCAAGTATGAACTTGACAAGACAACCGGCCTTATAAAAGTGAAATACCCAACTGTTATATAGCCATAGTAATCTGTCTATGTGATCCTTGTGCTAACTAGTAATCTATGTGATCTTGTGCTAATTCAGGTGTGCCTTATGAATGTGGAAGGCAGAGTACATGATAATGAGGTTTTGAAGACATCTCCAATGCTCACCCCCAAAATAACCGGAGCTGATGCATTTTAGAATTTGTAACTATGCATTAGAAACATTAGAATTTGTTGCTTCTAGTTCTTCTAGTAGTTTAGGAACCTCTGACTCTGAACCTGAATCAATAGTTCTTGTGCTTATATACTTTGTTTTTTATCTCTTTCATAATATTATTTTGTTTCTGAGATTTTGATCTTAAAGGCAAGGTGGTTAATGAAATGAGAAATATTTGTTTCAAGGAACCGTTTGGAACCGAACCGTTGTAAACGGTTCGAGTTAGGTTCGGTTCCAATGTTCAAAATAGAGGAACCGAACCGAATCGAAACCGATAAAATTTTAAACGGTTCGAGTTAGGTTCCTCAAAATTTGGAACCGAACCGAATCGTGCCCACCCCTAATAGTGAGGCATTATTTTTATCTGTATAGTTTGTGTGGTTGTTGTCACGCCCCAAATTTTTGAAGAAAATGAAAATCTTAAAATTCACGTAGGATTATCCGTTTCCCCCAAAATTCGGAACGTGGAAATTCAATAACAACAGAAACAAATAGCAGCAACAACTAAACATTATTAAATTACTGAAACAAATAAAATTCTAACCCGGAAAGGACTAGCGTGGCTAGCTCACTAGCGAAACTCCAGTAACGCAGCTCAAAATCTCTAAACTTGAAAGACTAATCGGGTACATTCCAAAAAGAATATACCCAAGAAGCAAAAGTTCACTTGGGTCAACAATAAAGCTGGTGTGAGAAATCTTCATCAAAAAAAAAAAATCAATAAATTCACACATGATAGCATCAAGCTAAACACAAACAATAAACAAACACACCAACAGGTAGTTCCTCAATGAGACAAATGTGTCCTCATCCTAATAAATAAATATGTATTATTTATTACTAATAAATAAAATTTATGAGTTGTCAATCCTCATAGATGCAACAACAATACAATTCATAATCATATTAGACTATTATTGAAATATTAACAAAACACATTTTCTACCTTTAGGAAGACATGTAGTTCTCATTTAATGGTTGAATGAGCATTTAGTTTCTTCCTTTAAGGTAATCATGCACATACACAAAAAAAATCTCATTTCTTTTCCACAATCGCACTATCCTCCATGTGCCAAACACACCTCACCCAAGTGTACCTCCCTTGCCATCGAAACCACTCGAAGCGTACATGTTCCAAGTGGGGTGCCACCTCGAGGAGCATGTCATCTCACTCGAAGTTCGATCACTGGCAAGTATTCTTCCTAAATATACATGTACAACCGAACTCACATGGAACGGTGCACCGATATGCAAGCAAGTATGCATACCCATAATAATATCACACGTATACAAGCAAGTCTGCATAAAAAAATTCTTTTCTTTTCACATTTTTTTTTCTTCGGAGTTGTGGAAAAGAGCATAAAAAAATATCAACTAAAACTCAAAACTCTTTTATGGTGACACTTTGTCAACCATAAGTAAATCAACCACAGTATCCACCATTTTTTTTAAGAACATAACCATTTCAAGATGCATATATACAGAGGAACACCATTAATCTTAAATGGTCCTACATCAATAGAATCAATGAGACCTCAAACAAAACAAACCATAGTGCAAAATCAAACACTACTACACATAGTACTCTCCATATGAATGTGATTTTAGGAATAAACACATACATCCTAGTTTGTATGGAAGTATCTCAAAACTTATATCAAATAACTTGTATCAACAATCACCACCTTGAATTTGCACTAACCATTGAATTAATAGATTGCATATATGTCAAAATTAAAAGAAAATAACAATCCTCTTCAAACAGTTGCGCCATCAACCTCTTCTCAAGAAACTCATCAAAGGATGAATCAATTGCAAAGCACACAACCACAACATAAAAATCAGAAATTCTACAAAAACCTGTCATTTCAAAAAAGAACATAGCTACGGTTGATTTCAACAAGTAAATAGTGCAACCTAAATCATAAGGAACCACTAATTTACTGACAATAACCTACTTAAACAAACCATCTCATGCCATAGTTTATAATTCAAAAAAACTTGACCACATTTTTTTCAGCAGACCTACACTAGTTGCATCATGTGCACCATTGAGTTATGTTTTGCTTCTACGAGACCGAGAATTCATCCACAAGGAATACTACAATAGTCGACTAACCCCTCATCTGCCAAATCACCAAAACCTAAACTTTGTGCATTCCCCGGAATATATTAGGATCAAATTTTTGCTTAATCTAACAAACCCATTCTCCCAAATTTCAAACAAATAAAAACCCATTATCCGAAAAGGCCCTAATTTCTACAAGCACCAGCAAATTGCACCTTTTATCTATTTGTAAATTTGACAGAAACAATAACAACTAATGAAACATGTGCGCAATTGAAAACGAAAGCAATCAAAGAATGGGGATGGATCAAACTCACCAGTAGAATCTACGCCAATCTCTGCACCATCAAGGACAAAATCCTCACCATATCTGAGCGCCAGCCAAAAATAACACCCGCAAACATGTCCAACCACCAAGATCACAAACCACACACAAAAGAATTTTCTAACACCCACAATAGTTTGATTGAAGCTATAGATCTGATTTGCAAAAGCCAATTCAGCTGATCCCACTTCTTCCCAAGCAACAAACACACCAGATTCAAACCCTCATATCCAGATCTCTGATCTGAATCTTCTCAACCAACATCTCGCCACTATCACTGAACCAATCACTCTCGTCTCCAACATCAACAACCATCTCCGTCCACCAAATCAACACCAAGAACACCATTGTCTGCTCCTCCCTCTCTCTCTCTCGCCAGACCTTTCTCTCGTTGCCTGTTCCTCCCTCTCTCTCTCTCGTGTGGTCTGTTCTTTTGGTGAAGAAACAAACAAGAAGGGGAGATAGAGGAAGAAGAAAGGAAATAAAGGAGGAAGGAGAAATTTAGGGGCTGAGGGATCGAGCTCGCCGCCAAGGAAAATAATTCGTGAAGAAGGGAAAAAAAAGAAGGAAGGAGAAAAAGAAAAAGAAAAGAAGGAATAGGGTTATTTCTTTATAAGGTGGGTGGCTATTTGCCACCCACCGAACTTTCGAATGCACCCACCCTCTTTCACAAAATAAAACCCTAATCATTATTTTGATGAAAGCCCAAAACCAAGCCCAAATACAATTAGGTAACAACTCATCAACATTAGGGTTTACAATTTTTTTTTTGCTAAACACACACACGCCTTATTCAATTTAGCCATGGCAAACAAAACAAATATTTTTCCCAATAAATGAGATTAAAATATATATGTCCCAATTAATAAATAAGAAATTTTTATATTTATTTAATTAGGCGGGTATTACAATATATACAACTCAAAAGAATCTCGTCTCGAGATTCGGTAGATTAGGGTAAGTAGGTAATTAATTCTTAAATAAACAAACTACCTTCCGAATGAACCAACACTAGCGTACAAATAATATACCATTTTAAAAAAATTCTACTAACCTTCCTTAAGAAACAAACACACATTACGTAGACAAACAAATAGCTCATGCATATGCACATAACTTAATGAAGACAATCACACAAAGATATATATGAAATTTATTAAATTTAATAAATATTAAAAAATACGGGGTGCTACTGTTGTTTTCATGACAAAATTTATTCCGGGGAAAATATTCTTTCGAGGAGATGAGGGAAAACACTTCCACCTCAGTGGTGAAATATATATGCTGGGAAATGTTTCCATCACAGCTAAACTAAGATATAAATAGTCTTGGTTTTCAACGAAAACATATTGCAACTAACTAGAATCTAAAAAAGTTAATTACAATCCCCCCTATAATATATAGTTTATTCAGCTTTGCCCCCAATTAGCATTCATATTGCACTTTTCCTCTAAGATTAGCGGTCAACGTGTCTTAACTATCAAACACCTCACGTGCCATCATTCCGCCTATTTTGGATAACAAAAATGTCTTTCACGTGCTTGTCACGCCTAATTTGATAGCATGTCAATCCCAACCGTATGTTACCTGAACTAGGCACGTGGACGGTTAGAGATTACTCCCTGTCAACTCGTACCATTGAAGAGATGGACAGTGGAGGGACAACCCCATCCATTTTCGCCAATGGTGTTATGGCTTAGTGGTTAGGGCTGTGTGGATTTGTTCCCCACGTCCTAGTTTTGAATCCCACCTGCAGCATGGTTACTTTCTTTAAGGGTGTTGACCTGTAGGTCGCCCTGTTGATAGGTTCTGGAATCCTTAAAAACCCTGCTTCCCTTCCGAAAAAAAAAACTCCATCTATTTTCATTCTTTGTTCTGTTTATCCTCTCTCTTTTCTTCATGCATTCTTCCGTTCTCTACATAAACCCTTGTAGTGACCTCTCTCCCCAATCCTTGGAAACCATCCTTTCTTCTTCTTCTTCTATATGTTCTTTGAAGTGAGTAAGTCCGAGAGATAGAAAGAGACAAATAAGAGAGAGGGACGATCCTTCTCGACGGATGCGATAATAACATCAGCTCCAACTCTTCATAGAACGTCGATCGTGATCACTGCTTCCATCGATTCCATTCCTTTCACGATCAGAACCAAAACCTAATTAACAGTTATTCAAAACAAACATCTCTCATCAATCAATCAATCAATCACAGTTTCAATCGAAATTCAAGAAGAGAAAAATTGAGAAGCGTTGGGGAGATGAAAAGAAGATTGATGTTTACCTTGCAAATAACAGAGAAAGCCATGGCTGAAACAGTGAAGGTTCGTGAAGATAATGGGAAGCGAGTTCGCGTGAGAGTTTTAAATAGCTTATTTGGGCGAGGAGGTGAAAGTGACAATGAATTGAGCTGGCATAGTAGAGCCATTGATTGATGTTGGTCACCAGGCCTTGAAACTTGCTTAAAGGTCGTTGAATCATTGGCGCTTTATTTTAGTTTGTGGACTTGCTGAGTTTAAGGAAATGTGCATGGATTATTGGATTTTGAACTTGGGGTTCAGAAGAAGATGAAGAAAAGATAATGAAAGACGAAAGAGAAGAAGAGTTTGCCTCTTCTGTGAAATGCGTGTTGCGTTGTGTTTGATTGATGTTGCGTTGGTAGCTTTGTTGATTTTTGGATGAACTTTGTGTGTTTAACCTCTATGTGAATCATTTTAAGAGGTGATTCAGATAGAATAAATGCTTGAGCTTCTTCTTTGTGATTTTCCTGAGTCTTCTTCAACTTTTTGGAGTTTGTGTTAGTCGGAAGAAATAGTTTGTAATAATGTCTATCACTGATCTTAGTTTATCTGCTATTGCAATTTCCAAGGAGGAGGCTAACAAGTTGGTTGGGGACAGTCATTTGTATTGATCTTGGTACCACCTATTCATGTCCTAGTGTTTACAAGATTGGCCATGTTGAGATCATAGCCAACGACCAAGGAAACCATATTACCCTTCATGGGTAGCATTCATTGACCGTGAGAGACTCATTGGTGAGGCTGCAAATAATCAAGCAGCCGCCAATGCCGAGAGGACCATCTTTGATGTCAAAAGGCTTATCAAAATGGAAAACTTTACATTCAAATCAAGGATGGAAAGCCTTACAAAGAGATGAAGAGATGAATGTGCAGAACAGTTCAATTTGGAAAGTTTTGGTTAAGTTCCAACTTGGAATTAAACAAAGAGATCAAATCGTCAAGTTCAACTGCATCTCCGCGAACCATTCCGGAATTATATGAAGATAAGGCACATAATTGCGGGTGTTTTCATTCTTGGAGCTTCAGGATGCCACCAATAATTTCAATAGGTTGCTTAAGATTGGAGAAGGTGAATTTGGAAGTGTTTATAGCAATGACATGTTGAGCCATCCACTTTAGGTTGTTAGGTACTGAATGGTATTGAATGCTTGTAAATTCAGGTTGGTTTTGTCCAAGAATGTCAGACTTTGTGATGCTTGTAAATTCAGGTTTTTGCAAGAATGCTGTGTCGGGTTGTAAATTCAGGTTTTTGCAGGGTTGCTTATTGATGCTTGAAAGTCCAATGTCAAGTTTTGAATTACAATGATGTTGTGTCATTTGAATTGCACTGTGTTATATCAAGTTTTTGCAATGATGTTAAGGCATTTGATTACAATGTGCTATTATAATCCAATGAACATAAAATGAATTTATATTATTGCAAGAACATCCAATGAACATCAAATGAATTTACATTGTTCTTTAACATCTAATGTACATGTACTCCAAAATCTTGCCTACTTCAAACATTCTATTCACTTGTTTGATTGTGATATCATGAGATCTGCATGAAAATCAACTAAGTGTTGTTAATTAGCAGTAACTTAACTCCTTAAAATATATTACTAGCAGAAACTTAACCCTTAAATTTGAATGTAACTTTACTCCTTGCAACAGAACTGACCTAACAGATGATGAAGATGAGTTGCAACTCAAGCTTGCCATCAAAACTTGGCAAACTTTTTCACTTATTGATGCTTGAATATTTAATCTACAGTGAAATAACATGTAGATGTAGTAGTAGAAGTAGAGTTGAGAGTTATTGGTGGTGAAGCGGAGACTATGGTGGTGAAGTGGAGACGGTGGTGGTGAAGGAGGAGTTGGCGGATTATCCCAACGTCTTAGTGAAAGTTTGAATCTCAGCCCTCGATTTTAATTGCATCAATTTTGAATCTCAGCCTTCAGATCATTAAAGAGTATTTTGGGCAGTAAAATATAGGGGTGGGCACGAGACGGGATAGGACGAGATATACCCATCCCTATCCCATCCCGTTCATACGGGATCGGGACGGGACGGGATGGGAAAAACCTCATCCCGACCTCGTCCCATCCCAAATGGGTTCGGGACGAGACGGGATCAGCGTGCTGCCTGTGATTGCCGCGAAGATTATCGTCATATAAGAGCGTGAAAAATAACTTTCTTATAATTAGATATAGATGTGGCATGCAAATATAAGGGTAGCTACTAAATCCCTAACAATGAAGTCGAGTGGGTTTGACTTTTAGAAAACGACATGATAAATGGAACCCACTAAGAGTATTGTGTCGCTGTGATGGCCTCCAACAGATTTTACAATTTCATTACTGTGAGAAACAAAATTCATGGTTCCTTGACAAAATGGCATTTCATCTTTTGTTAGGGAAGAAATATAGACCTATTGGTGATGCTGTAACATATTCATAAGGGCTTGGCTCCGCCCCTGAATTTTACCTTCTGAATATGTATTAATCAGTTAATTGTCATTTTTCATTTTCACCTGGGTATTATCAATATTTTGAAGTTAAATAATTGAAGCCACTTTTATTGGGAATCCAAGCAACAGTCTGCTATCTTTCTCTTGCTTAATGAATATTTATTTCTTGAAGTAACATTTCTGTTACCATTGCAAACACCATGAGTTTCTGTTAGTTATCTGTAAGTTATATGAATAAAATATTAATAACAATATTAAAAAAATAGCTCGGGACGGGACGAGATTGGCAAGATTAAAAATGTTCATCCCATCCCATCTCATTCTATATTGGGACAGGACAGGATCGGGATAAAATTATTCAATCCCATTAAGACTCGAAAAAATCGGGACGGGACGAGATGCGATCAGAACTAGATCAGGATCGCGGGATAGGATGCCCACCCCTAGTAAAATATGACCTTTTTGAAGATAGCACGTGCCTTGACAGTCAAGGCACGTTGACTAGTAGTCTTAGGGGGAAAATGCAATATGAATGTTAATTGGAGACAAAACTGAATTAGCTATATATTATAGGGAAGGAATTGCAATTAACCCAATCTAAAAATATTGAATTCTACTCCTTGACATGGTTATACTAAAACTCTAATTAACTACAAGTCACTAATACTAGCGACAATAAACACACTGAGAATGTGTCCAAGAAGGTAAGACATTTGCATCTCAAAATGCCTCTTCTGTAGACAATTTTTAAGGCAAGATGGGTTACGCTGCTCTGAAAAATGGTTATATGGTATCTTAACTAAATTGGTGAGCCATAATATCACTGCAAAAAAAAAAAAGCTTTAATAATTACGGAAACTAGTGACGGTTTTTTGATACCGTCGCTAATTATATGATTAGCGACGGCAAAAAATCGTCGCTAATTGCTTTCGATACTGTTTCAACCCATAATTATAAAAATCCGTCGCAAATATTTAGCGACGGCTTAAAACTGTCGCTAAGTTTTAGATTTTTTTATTAGCGACGGCAAAAAATTGTGGCTAATTGGTTTTTTTTTTAAATTAAACACTAAAGAATTTAGCTACAGCAATTGACCGTGGCTAAGTTTTAGATTTTTATTAGCGACGGCAAAAAATCGTGGTTAATTGGTTTTTTGAAAAAAAAAATTAAACATTAAAGAATTTAACTACGACAATTGATCGTGGCTAAGTTTTAGATTTTTTTATTAGCGACGGCAAAAAACCGTCGCTAATTGAATTTTTTTAAATAACATTATTTTATATCAATAACTTAGCCAACAACAACTTAACTGATAAAAAAATATTAGTGCATAAAAGACAACAACGATTTTCAGAAATTGTAGTCAGGGGAATCGAATGCATAAATAGGTAAAGAAATTGATAAATTGTTTAGAATAATTCTTTTTTGCTTTTGTGATATTCTTTAGTGCATTTCAATGTCTGCTTTATGGTAATTGCCTAGCCTGAACCAACCTCTTCACTCGAAATTTGATCTCGAGGCAAGTCTAGCTTGGTTTTAGTTTAGTCCTCAATCATGGGCACACCTTCCGACTCCCGACTCAATCAACTTTTAACCTTATAATAATTGAGGTAATCTATGTATGTTAAACCTGTCAAGATTTCTTGAACAGAGTCATTCACTCATTGGTATTATCAGTGGTTGCTCTTGGAAAAGGACAGATACATCACATGGGTTCATTGGTATTATCAATGGTTGATCTTTGTGGTATAGGAGCTGTAGAGGATTCGTTCACAATATAGTAACATGTACTCTATGGGATCATAACTTTGCTACTCGATTCAAGCCATAAAAGTTCTGGAAAAAAAATGTCCGAAGAAAAGTTGTGTACTCGGTAAGTATGTCATTAATTATTTTTTAAATACAAATTTATATGAATTATTTGCTACTCGCTAATTAATTTTTTTTAAATTAACATTATTTTTATATTAGCGACGGCAGTAAACCGTGCTAATTGGTTTTTTTTTTAATTATACACTAAAGAATTTAGCTACTGCAAAAAACTGTTACTAATTGTTTTAAAAAAACACGTCACCGATCTGCGTGAAACTTCATCTCAACCGTCAATAACACCCAAAAAATTTAGCTAAATCCAACGCACTAAACAAAACCACGTCACCAATCCGCGTGAAACTAACACAACCAATCCCCTTCAATTACATTTCTCTATATAAATTTAAATTTTCTCTACAAACCAACATAAACAAAAAATTTCTCTCAACAAAAATTTTCTCTCAACCTCCAGAGAAGAAACCCACAGAGGAGAAGTCCGCCGCTTCCTCGACACCGATCCCGGCCGCCTCCCTCAACACCAATCCCGGCCACCTCTCTCCCCCCTCCCTAGATGCAAGAGATCTCTGATCTCGAAGATCTGAAATCTCAGAGATCTCAGATCTCGGAGATCTTTGATCTCTGAGATTTCATATCTTTGAGATCAGATTTCAGATATTCTATAGATTGAATTTTTTATTTTTATTTTTGGTTTTTTGTCAATTTTGTATGAATTCTTTGTAATGTTTGTATGATATTCTAGAAATTTTGTGTAATTTTTGTTATAATTTTGATCAATTAAGTTTAGTTCTGGTAGTTGATATTAATTTTCAGAATGGATAATCATTAATAGCTAATTTCATTATAAAAAATGAATTATCATTTGTAATTTATAATTTGTAAATTTCATTTGTCAATATGATTTGCAACAAAGCTGTCCCTAAATAGCCACGACAAAAATCGTTGCTAAATAGCGTTAGCGACGACAAAAAATCGTCGCTAAATAGCCACGGCAAAAAAGGTAGCTAAATAGCGACGGCAAAAACGGTCGCTATTTAGAAAAAATCGTCGCTAAATAGCCACGGAAAAAAAATGGTCGCTAATTAGCGACGGCAAAAACCGTCGCTATTTTTCAATTTGCGAGATTCGTGGTCGAAGTTTTCAACTGCTTTAGCGACAAAATTTTTGACACTAGCGACGGTTTTTGGCCGTTGCGAATTAGTGAAGGGATAGTTTACCGTTGCTGATTCAAATAGCGACGATTGAAATATCTACAGTATAGCGACGGTTGTTGGGCCGTCGCTGATTCTTTTTAACTACGGTTTTGGGACATTTAACAACGGTTTTAGCCGTTGCTGATTTCAATTTAGTCCATGGATTAGCTAAAGAAGATACTCCTGAATGTCATTATAGGCCAACCAAATATAGTCATCCCATGCATCTTTAAGCCATCTCATAAACCTAAACCCGACATGTTGAGAGCTTTGCTGAATATAGTTTACTGTTTTTTCAGAAAACTATGCCTAAAACATTATGTTAATATATCATACATAGAAGTGATTGTGGACATTCTCCCAATAGTGTACGCAGATGAGGGATATTTAAAGAAAATAAAATAAGTAAATCAAGAACACAAAGATGAGAATTCATTCAGGGCAGGCCAGATCGTTTGGTGAGGTAGGGAATGGTTAATAAAAAAAAAATTCGTATATTCTAAAGAAAACCAAATTGTCAACATTCTATAGTCGCTTTGCAGAATGTAATGATAAGGTTCTAATTAAATACAGCTTGGTGTGATCCATAACTAAAACGAAAGGCAAATAAAAAAGCATTTAATTAAGATAAGATCAGTTTTTAATGTCGAGGAAATGGGTGAGGGACGTGACGGGGCGGGGTGGGGATCGTCCACCCCGCTCGAGATACACGCACCAAAATGATGATACGCATCTCAAGTAGAGTGGACAATCCCCACCCCGCCACGTCACATCCCTCGCCCGTTTCCTTGACATTTAGAATTCCTGTTAAGATAAAGTTATCAAAACTTTTCAAGCATGCCTGACCACAATCCACAAAAATCAACCTCACTCAACCAAATGAAAATCTTGAAAAAACTGAGGCACAACATACACGCCTTTGTACAGATGCTTTCATTCTTGTCACCAATTCACACAGAACAAAATACTAGGTATACATAAAAGAGGGGAGGATTGGGGGTGAGGAGGGAAGGGAAGTGAGTGTAAACCAAAAGCATTTCACGGGCTTCTAGAGTCTCCGGTATTAATGCGAAGAATGTGTGAACAAGTATACACTGAACAAAATGCTTGTAGACCCATCAGTAACAAAAGACAAATGGCTGCTAGAAGCGTGAGAAACTGCCATGAACCGAATACATAAACCTTGGTGAACGTCACTAGTTGAATCTTCCGTCTGGTACTATGGTACTTGTTCATGTGAAACAGGAAAGTGTTTGAAACAGAAAAGTGTTTGGACTTCTGAAAATTGTTTTTTGAACAGGAAATAAATTCTAGAAAACAGAAAACTACTATGAAACAGGAAACTGCTGCCAAACAGAAAATTGTTGTTCCTATATATACTAGGAACTATAGGTGTTTTGATTAAGATGATTCCATGTAGAAAAACTGTGAAACACAGGGAATAGAGAAAGATAATTCCTTGAATTGTTTCATCTCTTGTTGAGAGATTGTGTGAGAATTGTCATCTTCTTGTACCTTGTTCTTGAATATAGTGGAATCCCCTCACCGTGGACGTAGGCAATTTGCTGAACCACGTAAACCTTGTGTCTCTTGTGGTATGTTCTTAATTTTCTCTAATTTCTTTCATTGTTAGTTGTTCTATTTAATTGATTGGATCCTTGTGGTACTTGTGTGCAATTGTTGGTGTCTACCCACTTCCGCAATAAAGCGCAACAATTGGTATCAGAGCACTAAGGGAAATTGATCTTAAATTGTTCTACTCAAGATTGTGAAGATTCAAAAGTGCTAGGATTTGTTTGTGCACAAGTTGTTTGAAAAAAAGAAAAAAAACCTTAGTGAAGTTTCTTGTCTAGAAAATCACAGGTTTTGTTTGCAATGGCATCCAAGGTGAGCAAGGCACATGTGGGGAAGTATGAAATCGAGAAATTTAATTGTAAGAACGATTTCGGATATTGGAGAATACAAATGAGGAATTTGCTTATTTCTCAGAAATTACACAAGGCATTACTAGGGAAGGATAAAAGGCTGAAACCATGTCAGATGATGAATGAGAAGAATTGGATTTGGAGGTGCGTGCTACTATTTGCTTGTGTCTAGATAGAGACATAGTTTTTAGTTAATGAAGAGACTACGGCAGCTGATGTTTGGTTGAAGCTTGAGTCACAGTTTATGACTAAGACATTATCAAACAGGTTATACTTGAAAACCCAATTGTACATACTAGCAATGGATGAGGGCACTCCAATTGGTGATCATATCGCCAAGTTTACACGGATTATCTCAAATTTGAGAGATGTGGATGTGAAGATTGGGGATGAAGACCAAGCAATTATATTGCTTTACTCCTTGCCGCAGTCATATGAAAATCTTGTACAAACAATTTTGTTTGGGAAAGATGAACTTACATTTGATGAAACTACCGATGCACTCTTGTCCAATGAGATTCGGAAGAAAACTTCATCAAATGGTATTGGGAAAAATCAAGCTGAAGGGTTGGTTGTTAGAGGAAGGTCTCAAGTGAAATCATCTTCAAATAGTGGAAAATCTAGATCAAAGTCTAGAGGTCCACAATGTCACAAATGTAGAGAGTGGGGGCATATTAGGAAAAATTGTCCAAATCAATGTAAGAGTAATCATGATAACAGTTGGAATGGCAAGAAAAAACAAGATAAGGGTGATACTAGTGAAGCAAGTTATGCATCTAGTACGGAAAATGATGAAGAATGTTATTCAGTTGTGGGTGAAAACACAAAAATCTCTAGGAGATGGCTCCTTGACTCTGGGTGTTCTTACCATATGTGCCCAAACATGGAGTGGTTCACTACCTATGAGCACATTGATGGTGGTACTGTTCTGATGGGTAATGATTACGCTTGTAAGACAGTTGGAATTGGAACAATGAGGATTAAGATGTATGATGGTGTTGTGAGAACCTTAACTGATGTGAGGCATGTCCCAGCCTTGAAAAAAAAACCTTATCTCACTTGGTGTTTTAGACTCCAATGGTTGTAAGTTTACAGCGGTAGGTGGAGTTGTAAAGGTTGTCCGTGGGTCTTTGATTGTCATGAAAGGGATCAAATAAGGTAACTTGTACACCTTGATGGGTAACACGGTAAGATGAAATGTGGCAGTGGAAACTTCTTCATCGGAAAGCACTAGGTTATGGCACATGCGACTTGGGCATATGACAGAAAAAAGATTGTCTCTACTGAGCAAGCAAGAGTTACTGAAGGGTATGCAGAAACCGACTATGGAGTTTTGCGAGCATTGTGTATATGGAAAACAATGCAGGGTAAAATTCAGTACAAACAAGTAGAGGAGCAGAGGTATTCTAGACTATGTGCATACAGATGTGTGGGGGCCAGCGAAGGTCGCCTCTAAGGGAGGTTCCAGGTACTTTGTCTCCTTCATTGATGATTATTCCCGTTACACATGGGTATATTTTTTGAAGTCCAAAAATGAAGTATTTGAAACATTTAAAAGGTGGAGAGCAATGGTTGAGAATAGAACTGGAAGAAAGGTGAAGACTTTGAGGTCAGATAATGTTACCGAGTATACTGAGGGTACTTTCAAACAGTTTTGTGATCAGGAATGAATTGTTCGACATTGGATTGTTAGAAACACGCCACAACAAAATGGAGTTGCTGAGAGATTGAATCGTACTATGCTTGAAAGAGCTAGGTGTATGCGCTCCAATGGTTGTCTTTGCAGAGAATGGTGGGCTGAATCAATAGCCACCGCGTGTTTCTTGATTAATAGATCGCCACATTCTACATTAGACTGCAAAACACCTTATGAAGTGTGATCAGGTGAACATGTTGATTACAGTGTACTGAAAGTTTTCGGTTGTATTGCCTACTACCATGTGAAAGAAAATAAGTTTGATGATAGGGCTAAGAAGGCCATTTTCTTGGGGTATGCAAAAGGCGTGAAGGGTTATCGTCTATGGTGTTTAGAGGATAATAAATTTGTGATCAGTCGAGATGTTACATTTGATAAGGATTCCTTGTTAGCTTGTACTAAAGCTAAGGAGTTGGTTGATAGTGGTGGTGAATCTAGTAACACTCAGAAAGTGGAAGTTGAAGCGTCTGTGGATGCAGCAGATGAACAAGTGGTTGAAGCAAACACACATGATCTGAATTATGAGCCTGAAGACCATGAGGAACAACAGCCAGTTGAAGATAATCAATCCCAGCAGCAACCTTTGGCCTTAACTAGGTCAAAACGATCGGTTAAGCAAGTTCAAAAATTTGGCTTTGAAGAACCGTTGAAGCACTATGGTCAGTTGGATACAGTTGATTTGGTTGCATATGCACTCTCTGTGGAAGATGATGAGCCAACTACTTACAAGTAGGCCGCGCGTCATTCAGATAGTCAGAGTTGGTTAGTAGCTATGCAGGGTGAGATGGAGTCTCTCTAGAAGAACCATACTTGGAATCTAGTGTCGTTGCCTAATTGAAGGAAAGCAATTGGCTGCAAGTGGGTGTTTAAGAAGAAACAGACTACTCTAGAGTCTGGTACTCAGTTCAAGGCAAGATTAGTAGCTAAGGGTTTTGCTCAGAGGGAAGGCGTTGACTACAATGAGATATTTTCGCCTGTGGTAAAACACACTTCTATACGTGTGTTGTTGAGCTTGGTAGCTCATGGTGACCTTGAGCTTGAACAACTTGATGTGAAAACAACTTTCTTGCATGGAGACTTAGAGAAGGAAATTTATATGCATCAACCGGAAGGTTTTAAGGTTGTTGGAAAAGAAGACCATGTTTGTCGTTTGAGGAGATCACTTTATGGGTTAAAGCAGTCACCTAGGCGGTGGTACAAACGGTTTGACACTTTTATGTTGAAACATGGGTTCACACGAAGTAAGTATGATTGTTGTGTTTACTTGAAAAAACTTCGTAGTGGCAATTTTATTTATCTTTTGCTTTATGTTGACGATATGCTCATTGCCTGTAAGAGTATGGTGGAGATAAATAAATTGAAGTCTCAACTTGCTTCTGAGTTTGAGATGAAGGATATGGGTGCTGCAAAGAAAATACTTGGTATGGAGATAAGAAGAGAAAGGGAGAATAAAAAATTATTTCTTTTACAGAAGGGGTACCTTGAAAAGGTCATATCATGGTTTGGCATGGAAAACGCAAAGCCGGTTATTACTCCTTTGGCTTCACATTTTAGACTTTCTCGAAAGTTATCTCCAGTCACAGTGGAAGAAAATGAATACATGTCGCATGTTCCTTATGCTAGTGCAGTTGGCAGTTTAATGTATGCTATGGTGTGTACACGCCCTGACATTTCACAGGCTGTTAGTGTTGTGAGCAGGTATATGGAAAACCCTGGGAAGAAACATTGGGAGGCAGTGAAATAGATGCTTAATTAGGTACTTAAAAGGTACCTTGGATGTGGGTTTGGACTTCGGTGGAGATTCATGTCAGGTTCGTGGGTTTGTTGATTCTGATTATGCTGGTGATCTAGATAGACGAAGATCTACTATTGGTTACATATTTCAGATATACGGTGCTCCGGTTAGTTGGAGATCTATGCTTCAGGATACAGTGGCTCTCTCTACTACATAGGCAGACTATATGGCATTGACAGAAGGTGTAAAAGAAGCATTGTGGCTTCAAGGTCTTGTAAATGACTTGGGTGTGGAACAAGATAGTGTTGAGGTTCTCTGTGACAGTCAGAGTGTCATCCACTTGGCTACAAATCAGGTTCATCACGCAAGGACTAAGCATATTGACGTCCGATATCACTTTGTTTGAGATGTAATTGAGGATGGTGATGTGTCTTTGATGAAAGTACACACAAAAGACAACCCTGCTGATATGTTGACAAAGGTTGTTCCTGGAGTTAAGTTCCAACATTGTTTGGACTTACTCCACATTGACTCATGTTGATTGAGGGTCCTTTGGGGCGTTGCCCTTCGGGGCGGTTTCGTGAGGTGACAAAGCTTTGATGGAGTGTTGATCAGTTTATTCTCATGCCTTGTTTCGGCTCATTTTTTCCTTATAAAAATTCGTCGAGGTGGAGAATTGTGAAACAGGAAACGTGTTTGAAACAGGAAAGTGTTTGGACTCCTGTTTGAAACAGGAAACTGTTTGGACTTCTGGAAATTGTTTTTTGAACACGAAATAAATTCTAGGAAACAGGAAACTACTATGAAACAGGAAACTGCTGCCAAATAGAAAATTGTTGTTCCTATATATACTAGGAACTATAGGTGTTTTGATTAAGATGATTCTATGTAGAAAAACTGTGAAGCACATGGAATAGAGAAAGATAATTCCTTGAATTGTTTCATCTCTTGTTGAGAGATTGTGTGAGAATTGTCATCTTCTTGTACCTTGTTCTTGAATATAGTGGAATCTTCTCACCGTGGACGTAGGCAATTTGCTGAACCACATAAACCTTGTGTCTCTTGTGGTATGTTCTTAATTTTCTCTAATTTCTTTCATTGCTAGTTGCTCTATTTAATTGATTGGATCTTTGTGGTACTTGTGTGCAATTGTTGGTGTCTACCCGCTTTCACAATAAGGCGCAACAGTTCACATCTTCAATAACTTTGTCTAGGAAGGGAACTCTTGTCAACTTCACTGACTTACTCATTCCATTCCATAGATCTGCAACCTCTCTATCGCTTTTCAAGCGATTCAAAACAATCCCTTTGTCCCTAAGAATCTTTGCATCCTCTTTCGTGTCTATAATTCCACTCATCAACTCGGTGTAGCGCGTAACAACCAATGGTCCTGATGCATTTGATGCTTCATATGCTACTAAGTTTCTTAAAACAACCTCTGTATTAACATCCAAACTGATAGTAGGAAGGTAAAGTGTGAATGTCTTCACATCAAAATCAATGCTTGTTATATCACCATTTGTAGGGAGAAATCGAACACCTGATTTAAACAGCTCTGTGACTGATGGGATTGTGATTTCCTCTATCAATGGAGGTTTGTTTTCATTCCTCAGATGTGAATCCTCTTCAGGCTTATCATCTTCTTTGGGGAATAATTGCTGGAGTGGGTATTTGAGAATTGCAAAACCTGGGATTCGGGTTATCATTGTCCATGGCAATTTACCTAGTAACTGTAAAGGTTTAGATACCAGCATCTTTTTAAGGTATCTTACGGGTCCTCTGTTCAACTTGGACAATAAACTCCATACCTCGTTAAAGAGCTAATTTACATGACCAGATTGTGCGAATGATGCTTCTTTATTCTCCATGTAATCGTTCTGGTCATCTATTTGGTCGATTTCTCTTGGATGTGACTTAGTAGGTACTAACATGTCATATAGGAAATCTAACAAATGTGCAAATTGGGTGACATCGATGCTAGGTAAGTCCTTTACATTGAATGGTGAGATTTCTTCACATAATCCAATAAGCATGGAATTTAGTACATCGTGGGCTGATTCAGTTGGCTGGTATAGGAATTCCATGATCTCACACAGTAGAAAAAGCGGAATTTGGTTTTCAAGCAATAGAATATCACGAAGTACTGCATGATATGCAGACTTCTTACCTGCATAATCGACCAAATGAGACATCGCTAGATGAAACTCTTGTTAAGATCTTACCTTCTTTCACAGCGTATATTTGTAGAAACTCAAGAATGAATGAAGCATCAACTGCCATCATCCATGCAATTGTTTCACCACTAAGGGTGTGTTTGGTTGTATGGAATCATATGCCATAAGAATCTATAAGGGGACTCCTATATTTTAGGTTAATTTGATGTATCACTTCACATCCGCCATTTGATTTTGTGATCAATAGTGGGAATGAAAGTTCCGTAAACATGAGAATCACATGCCTTGGGGGATCAAGGAGTGTGATTCACATGTTCATGAGATTTTCATTCCCATCATTAATCACAAAATCAAATGGCGGATGTGAAGTGATACATCAAATGACTTAAAATGTAAGAGTCTCCTCATAAATTTTCATGACATAAGATTCCATGCAACCAAACACACCCTAAAACCAAAATACTTATGGTAACAAACACGAATTCTGGGTTCAAACTTGATTAGTTGACTGATGAGTTTATCAAAACTGAGATTTTGAAGCTGTTTTTGGACTCTCTTTGCTGCAGCAAGCTTGTACCTCTCCATCTCAGAGAGCTCTGGACGCCAGCAATGGTATGGACCTAGTGCAACTTGTTGAGGAATATAGGCTTCTGGCTTGTTCAACGTACATCAAGGTTTTGGGGACAGTATAGATGCAGACAGGGACATTTGTATCTTCTTCCAGCTGTTCTTCTGAGGGTTCGACAAATTTGGATTACCCATCGACCCTGGTCGATACTGGGATTGGAAGGCGAAGTAACTAGAGAAGTTGTCTGACGGGAAGACATGCACTACAAAAAAAAGCCAAATCAGCTACGGAATTTAGCGACGGTTTTTTAAACCCGTCGCTATTTAAACGGTTTGATACGGATATTAGCGACGGTTTTAAACGCCCGTCGCTATTTAAATGCTTTGCGACGGCATTAAACCGTCGCTATAATTTCTGCCACTGTTTTGATACAAAAATTCAAAATAACCGTCGCTAACAGTTTTGCGACGGTGTTAAACCGTCGCTAATACGAGAATTAGCGACTGTATTTGGACCGTAGCTAATGTTTAGAAATTTTTTGTTAGCTACGGTCAAAATACCGTAGCTAATGTGATTTTTTTTTTTTTTAAATATAACAAAAAACCGTAGCGACGGCACTTTCGCCGTAGCTAAAGTTTAGAAAAAAAAATTTTGGTAGCTACGGTCAAGAAACCGTCGCTAATGTGAATTTTTTTAAAAAAAATAACAAAACAAATTAGCGACGGCCATATAGCCGTAGCTAACGTGATTTTTTATTAAAATTTTATAATAGCGACGGCTATATTGCCGTAGCTAATGTTTAAAAAAAAAAAATTTGCTAGCTACGGTCATAAAACCGTAGCTAAATGTGGATTTTTTTTTAAAATTATATAAAGCAAAATCGCTATATATTTAGCAACCGGATAATATTACTAATATCACATTTCCGTCCAGCTTGGTAAGAAATCTAGTTTTCACCTGGGCGACCCGGGTTCGAATCCCGCCAATGAAACAATTTTTTTTATTAAAATTTTTATATTAGCGACGGCACTAGTGCCGTAGCTAATGTTTAAAAAAAATTGTTAGCTACGGTCACAAAACCGTAGCTAAATGTGGATTTTTTTTTAAATTATATAAAGAAAAATCGCTATATATTTAGCAACCGGATAAAACCACCAATATCACATTTCCGTCCAGCTTGGTAAGAAATCTAGTTTTCACCTAAGCGACCCGGGTTCGAATCCCGCCAATGAAATTTTTCTTTTTATTAAAATTTTTATATTAGCGACGGCTATATTGCCGTAGCTAATGTTTAAAAAAAAAAATTGCTAGCTACGGTCATAAAACCGTAGCTAAATGTGGATTTTTTTTTTAAATTATATAAAGCAAAATCGCTATATATTTAGCAACCGGATAAAATTACTAATATCACATTTCCGTCCAGCTTGGTAAGAAATTTAGTTTTCACCTGGGCGACCCGGGTTCGAATCCCGCCAATGAAACAATTTTTTTTTATTAAAATTTTTATATTAGCGACGGCACTAGTGCCGTAGCTAATGTTTAAAAAAAAATTGTTAGCTACGGTCACAAAACCGTAGCTAAATGTGGATTTTTTTTTAAATTATATAAAGAAAAATCGCTATATATGTAGCAACCGGATAAAACCACCAATATCACATTTCCGTCCAGCTTGGTAAGAAATCTAGTTTTCACCTTAGCGACCCGGGTTCGAATCCCGCCAATGAAATTTTTCTTTTTATTAAAATTTTTATAGTAGCGACGGCTATATTGCCGTAGCTAATGTTTAAAAAAAAATTTGCTAGCTACGGTCATAAAACCGTAGCTAAATGTGGATTTTTTTTTAAAAATTATATAAAGCAAAATCGCTATATATTTAGCAACCGGATAAAATCACCAATATCACATTTCCGTCTAGCTCGATAAGAAATTTAGTTTTCACCTAGGCAACCCGGGTTCGAATCCCGCCAATGAAACTTTTTTTTTTTATTAAAATTTTTTTGTTAGCTACGGTCAAACAACCGTAGCTGAATGTGGATTTTTTTTTTTAAATTATATAAAGCAAAATCGCTATATATTTAGCAACCGGATAAAATTATTAATATCACATTTCCGTCCAGCTTGGTAAGAAATCTAGTTTTCACCTAAGTGACCCGGGTTCGAATCCCGCCAATGAAATTTTTCTTTTTATTAAAATTTTTATATTAGCGACGGCTATATTGCCGTAGCTAATGTTTAAAAAAAAAATTTTGCTAGCTACGGTCATAAGAAGTTAAAAATTTGCTAGATCAAAGAGATTAGATTAAATCATATCAGATCAGATCAGATCAAAGAAGTTAAAAGTAGATCAAAGAAAATCAAATAAGATCAGAGAAGATCAAGGAAGATCAAAGAAAATCAAAGAAAATCAAATTAGATCAAAGAAGTTCAAAGAAGATCAGAGAAGATCAGAGAAGATCAGATCAAAGATTATCAAATAAGATCAAAGAAGATCAGATCAGATCAAAGAAGATCAGATCAGATCAAATCAAAGAAGATCAGATCAAAGAAGATCAAAGAAAATCAAAGAAGATCAAAGAAATCAAAGAAGATCAAAGAAGATCAGAGAAGATCAGATCAAATCAAAGAAGATCAGATCAAAGAAGACCAAAGTAAATCAGATAAAAAAATATAAAAGAAGATCAGATAAAAAAATATCAAAGAAGTTCAAAGAATATCAAAGAATATCAGAGAAGATCAGATCAAAGCAGATCAAATCAGATCAAAGAAGATCAGATCAGATCAAAGAAGTTAAAAGTAGATCAAATAAGTTAAAAGTAGATCAAAGAGATTAGATTAAATCATATCAGATCAGATCAGATCAAAGAAGTTAAAAGTAGATCAAAGAATATTAAATCAAAGAAGATCAGATCAAATAAGATCAAAGAAAATCAAATAAGATCAGAGAAGATCAAGGAAGATCAAAGAAAATCAAAAAAATCAAATAAGATCAAAGAAGTTCAAAGAAGATCAGAGAAGATCAGATCAAAGATTATCAAATAAGATCAAAGAAGATCAGATCAGATCAAAACAAAGAAGATCAGATCAAATAAGATCAAAGAAGATCAAAGAAAATCAAAGAAGATCAAAGAAGATCAGAGAAGATCAGATCAAAGATTATTAAATAAGATCAGATCAGATCAAATCAGATCAAAGAAGACCAAAGTAAATCAGATAAAAAAATATAAAAGAAGATCAGATAAAAAAATATCAAAGAAGTTCAAAGAATATCAAAGAATATCAGAGAAGATCAGATCAAATCAGATCAAAGAAGATCAGATCAGATCAAAGAAGTTAAAAGTAGATCAAATAAGTTAAAAGTAGATCAAAGAGATTAGATTAAATCATATCAGATCAGATCAGATCAAAGAAGTTAAAAGTAGATCAAAGAATATTAAATTAAAGAAGATCAGATCAGATCAAAGAAAATCAAATAAGATCAGAGAAGATCAAGGAAGATCAAAGAAAATCAAAGAAAATCAAATAAGATCAAAGAAGTTCAAAGAAGATCAAAGAAGTTCAGAGAAGTTCAGAGAAGATCAGATCAAAGAATATCAAAGAAGTTCAAAGCAGATCAGATCATATCAGATCAAATCAAAGAAGATAAGATCAAAGAAGACCAAAGTAGATCAGAGAAAAAAATATCAAATGAGATCAGAGAAGTTAAAAGAAGATCAGATAAAAAAAGATCAAAGAAGTTCAAAGGAGATAAGAGAAGATCAGATCAAAGAATATCAAATAAGATCAAAGAAGATCAAAAAAGTTCAGATCAGATAAAAGAATATCAATGAAGATCAAAAAAACCACTAAAGAGGTTAGGCCGCGCTAATTGGTTAAAAAAAAAAAAACTAAAGAGGTTAGCGACGGTTTTGTAACCGTAGCTAACATGATTTTAAAAAACAATATATAGTAAACTAGTTAGCGACAGTAATAGAACCGTAGCTAAGGATTTTTGTAATTTAAAAAAAAATATTAAAAGACCTTAGCGACGGCTTGCAAACCGTAGCTAATGTGATTTTAAAAAAATAATAATAAAAAAAGCTTAGTGACGGTTTTCTAACCGTAGCTAACATGATTTTTAAAAAAATATATATATAGTAAACTAGTTAGCGACGGTAATAGAGCCGTAGCTAAGGATTTTTGTAATTTTTTTTTAAAAAATATTAAAAGACCTTAGCGATGGCTTGCAAACCGTAGCTAATGTGATTTAAAATAAAAAAAATAAAAAAGCTTAGCGACGGTTTTCTAACCGTAGCTAACATGATTTTTAAAAAATATATATATATAGTAAACTAGTTAGCGACGGTAATAGAGCCGTAGCTAAGGATTTTTGTAATTTTTTTAAAAAAAATATTAAAAGACCTTAGCGATGGTTTGCAAACCGTAGCTAATGTGATTTAAAATAAAAAAATAAAAAAAGCTTAGCGACGGTTTTCTAACCGTAGCTAACATGATTTTTAAAAAAATATATATATAGTAAACTAGTTAGCGACGGTAATAGAGCCGTAGCTAAGGATTTTTGTAATTTTTAAAAAAAAAATATTAAAAGACATTAGCGACGGCTTGCAAACCGTAGCTAATGTGATTCAAAAAAAAAAAAAAAAGCGTAGCGACGGTTTTCTAACCGTAGCTAACATGATTTTTAAAAAAAAATATATATAGTAAACTAGTTAGCGACGGTAATAGAGCCGTAGCTAAGGATTTTTGTAATTTAAAAAAAAAATATTAAAAGACCTTAGCGACGGCGTGAAAACCGTAGCTAACGTGATTTTTTAAAAACAAAAAAAAATTAAAAAAAGCTTAGCGACGGTTTTGTAACCGTGGCTAATCAGTTTTAAAAAAAAAAACTAAAAAGAGGTTAGCGACGGCCCAATTGCCGTCGCTAATTGGTTTTTTAAAAAAAATATCACCGATCCGCGTGAAATCTCATCTCAACCGTTAATAACATCCAAAATTTTAACTCAATCCAACGCACTAAATCAAACCACGTCATCGATCCGCGTGAAACTAACACAACCAATCATCTTCAATAACCTTTCTCTATATAAATTTCAATTTTTTCTACAAACCAACTTAAACAAAAATTTTCTCTCAAAATTTTTTTTCTCTCATCTTCCAGAGAAGAAACCCACTGAGGAGAAGTCTGCCGCTTCCTCGACACCGAACCCGGCCGCCTCTCTCTCCCCTCCCTTCATTCGCCGCCTCTCTCTCGGAGATCTGAGATCTCTCATCTCAGAGATCTGAGTCCCGAGATCTCGGAGATCTGAGATCTCGGATATCTGAGATCTCGGATATCTGAGATCTCGGATATCTGAGATCTCGGAGATCTGAGATCTCTGATCTCGGAGATCTTGGATAATCTCAAAGATCTGAGTTCTCGAGATCTGAAATCTCAGATCTCGGAGAGATTCCGATATTTTTTAAAATATATATATATATTTTTTTAAAATCTTAGAGATCTCGGAGAAATCGCAGATCTCGGAGAAATCTGATTTTTAAAAATTTTTAAAGATCTCGGAGATATCTCAGATCTCGGAGAGATCGAAAATATATATATATATATTTAAAAAAAACCATTTAGTAAAAAAAAAAATTAATTTTTTTTAAAAAATCAGTTAGCCACGGCAAAATGCCGTCGCTAAAATAAAAAAAATCAATTTTTTTTTTAAAAATCAGTTAGCCACGGCTAAAATACCGTCGCTAAGATAAATTTTTTTTTTTATTTTTTTTTAAAAAATCAGTTAGCCACGGCCAAAATGCCGTCGCTAAAAAAAAAAAATTTAATTTTTTTAAAAAATCAATTAGCCACGGCCAAAATGCCGTCGCTAAGTTAAAAAAAATTTTGAATTTTTTTAAAAAAATCATTTAGCTACGGCAACAATGCCGTCGCTAAAATAAAAAAATGTTAAATTTTTTTTTACAAAAATTCAATTAGCGACGGATATTTTACACTTTAGCGACGGGTTTATGCCGTCGCTAATTAGCTACGGCTATTTTGCCGTCGCTGAATCAAATAGCGACGATAAATCTTGCTACGGGATAGCGACGGCTGTGGTGCCGTCGCTGATACCTTTTAGCTACGGTTTTAGCTCAATTAGCGACGGATTTTAGCCGTCGCTGATGTCCATTTTTTTTGTAGTGATGGTTGTGTTCAAAGAGTGTTCAGAGTGAGCTATGAGATGAAGACTTTCATGGGTGTCTCTTTATACATAAATTTCATAAGAAGAATAACGTTTTGCACATTGCAGTTGGTGGTGAAAGGAATTTTCAATGATTATACATTATTATATACATTCTATACCTTGGAAACCCATCTTCGCAGCAACTCGCCTGAGGACTTTCCAACCGTTGTTATGACATTCCATACAATCAAAATGAATTGGTTACTTTTGAGCAACTTTTCCCTTCTTTACCAAAATGAAAACACCCTGTTAAGATCAGGGGCTCTGGGGTGCCAACCAGGTAAGGATTTTTCCAGATATTTTTGCAATCGCAGGTTGTCTCCTTTGTTTCACAAGGTTGGACAATATTGATCGTTGATCAGAATGGGTACAGGCAGTCCGAAGTAATGTTAATGATTAGGGTATTTAAAAAAATTTAAAACTTTTCAAAACAGGAACATCCTTAAGTTTTTATCATTTTTATTTATGTGCCTAATCACCACTATCAATAATTGAAGAAAATAAATAAATATCAAAATGTTGGGTATGGAAATCAAACTCATGCACTCTTGGTGCTTTAAGTTCTATGTAATTTGTTAAATTCTTGTATTTAGATAAATCTCAACTGTCTTTTATCTCCAACCTCAAACATTATCCTCATTTGTAATATCGATAGGTATTCTTCGTACCGTTGGCACGATAAAAGTTTAACATGATAAATAGAATTTATTCTATTTTAAATATCAAGATAAATAAATTTCAATATAAATAAATATCTAAATGTTCGGCATGGGAATCGAACCTATGCACTCTTGGTGCCTTAAGTTCTATGTAATTCGTTAGATTCTTATACTTGGATAAATCTTAGTCGTTTTTTATCTCCAACCCCAAACACCATTTTGATTTTTCACTAATTGAGTTCGTTGGCACTATTATTCAATTTTTCAACTTTTACAATCGCCCTTGTTTCTTAACATTTAATGAACACAACCACAAAGTTCACCTAACCAGATGACAATAATGTGTTTGAAATATGTAACTTATAGATTTAAAATAGAAAATATTTGTAGAGATTATTAGGCTAGAGGCATGGAAAAAAGAAAATAAAGGATCGGGCAAGATGTGCAATACGAATAAATTTGCGTGATAAACATATATGAACTGTTCTATAGAGAAAATTAATGATACACTTGTCTTCCATATTAAACTCAAATAAATAAGAATAAATGAGGAAAGATATTAGCATTAACCCATTTATTTAAAGAATAATTGGATGTTACCATAAAAAAAAGTTTATCTAATAAATATATATTATCATTCAAGACACGTGTCACTAATCATACCCCAAGGTTGCATTTTTTAATATATATTACGGCATTATCTAAACCTAAAATATTTGGTGTTTCTATAACGATAGCGTAAACTAAATTAATCACAAAAGTTTTGTGGAATTTTGACGATCGACCTTACTATAATATTACTCCACATGCTAAATATTTGAATAAGATAAATATATAAATAAATTTACTTACACGCCTAATCACCACTATCCAACATTTGAAGAAAAAAAAAATAAAAAAAAAAAAATATATATATATATATATATATATATATATATATATATATATATCAAAATAGTGGGTATAGGAATCAAACTCATTCACTCTTATTAGGATTTAATGAAGGTTAGACATAAATGCTAACTTTAAGTCTCAACCATTAGATCTTTATGTCTTCATGTTTAGATAAATCTCAGCCGTCTTTTATCTCCCAAATAGTAAAAACCCTTTTGAATTGTAATATAGATTAGGGTATTCTCCGTGCCATTGGCACAATAAAAGTCAACTTGATAAATAAAGTTTAGTCTACTTTAAATATCAAGATAAAAAAATATCAAAATATTGGGTATAGGACCGAACCCATGCACTTTTGGTGCTTTAAGTTCTATGTTATCTGTTAGATTCTTATAATTGGAAAAATCTCAGTCGTCTTTTATCTCCAACCTCAAACATCATCCTAATTTGTAATATAGACTAGGGTAGTCCCCGTGCCATTGGCACGATAAGAGTTTAACATGATAAATAAAGTTTTTTATACTTTAAATATCAAGATAAATAAATATCAAAATGTTGGGTATGAGAATCGATCTCATGCACTCTTGGTGGTTTAAATTCTATGTAATCCATTAGATTCATATATTTGGATAAATCTCAGCCATCTTTTATCTTCAACTTCCAACACCATCCTGATTTGTAATATAGACTAGGGTATTTCTCGTGCAGTTGACACTAACGTAAGATGTTAAATATTTTCATCGCGGTTTATCTTTCATAGTGCTTCTCAGGGCTTTTACTGTGTTGAAAATCTCACGGTATGCCTCTGAGGATTTTAGCTCAATATTATATTAGCACCTGGTATGTGGGTTTAACTAAACCATAATTAAAATAAAAGATTAAAAAACTATGTGGGTTTAACTAAACCATAATTAAAATAAAAGATTAAAAAACTTACATATCCCTTCAACTAGTAATTAAAAAATCTATGTAAATGAAACAAAGTGAAAAAATGAACATTTTATGCTACTTGAGACTGTTGGAACAACCATTTAACTTCTCAAATTTTACAATCGTCATTGTTTCTTAATATTTAATGAACACAACCACAAAATCCACCCAACCAGATGACAATAATGTGTTTATAATATGTAACTTATAGATTTTAAATAGGAAATATTTGTAGAGATTATTAGGCTAGAGGCATGGGAAAAAGAAAATAAAGGGTCGTGCAAATGCGTGGTAAACATATATGAACTGTTCCATAGAGAAAATTAATGATACACTTGTCCTCCATATGAAACTTAAATAAATTAGAATAAATAAGGAAGGATTTTAGCATGAGCCAATTTATTCAAAAAATAAGTAGATGTTAGAATAAAAAAAAGTTTATCTAATATATATATATTGTCATTCAAGACACGTGTCACTAATCATACACCAATGTTGCATTTTTAATATATATTACGGCATTATCTAAACTTCAAATATTTGGTGTTTCTGCAATGATAGCTTAAACTAAACTAATAACAAAATTTTTGTGGAATTTTGACAATCTACCTTACTATAGCATTACTCCACATGCAAAATATTTTAGTAGGATAAATAAATAAATTTACTTACATGCCTAATCACTACCATCAACATTCACTAAACATATTTATTTAATATATGTCCTGTCATTCATCTTTTTAATATCCAATGCGGTATTATCTCAACCACAAATATTTGGTGTATCTGTAATGGTAGCTTAAACTAAATTAATTACAATATTTTTGTTGAATTTTAACAGTCTATCTTGCTTAAAAAAAAAAATTTCAATACTAAAATTTGTCATACCTCATAAATTTGCATTTGTAATTCATCAAAATGGCAAAAAACACAATACACCACTATAACATTACTCCACATGCTAAATGTTTGAGTAGACAACAAAACATACATGTTTTTTAGAATTTTGACATAGTTTACTTTATTTTCTCAATTTTTTTCCAATACTAAAACCTGTCATACACAATAATATTGCATTTGTAATTCTTTAAAATGCAAATATATATATTAAATGAACCACTACAACATTGTTCCACATGCTAAATGTATGAGTAGACAATTTTTTTTTGACAAAGTCTACTTATGAGCAAAAAATACAATGCATACAGAGTAGCATATTTTGTATGCAAATGTAAATCACATTGTGTACATGCTTAACATTGAAGTCCCACTGTATGCATATATAAATCGCGTTATATACAAATGCATGCAAATGTATGCTAGGATATTCAACACTGTATTCTAATGTGTGCCAGAAATATTCCAACATTGAAATCCCACTGTACTTGTCAATAAATCTCATTGTACATGTTAATAAAAAAACAAAATTGAACCATAGCATGAGTATGTAAATGTTAGTAAAAAATTTAGAATAAGAGCTTTATATTATTTCAATAAAACGTTGTTGATTTCATTCCAATTGATCTAAGCATCCAATGCATAAGAATATTATCCTTTTAAGGGCCATATTTTTCTTTTATTCATATAATTCTTGAAAAGTAATTCAAAAGATTAAAACACCTATACTAAATGAAATTATTTAAAAAATAAATGAAATTTTCAATTAAGTTCTAATTGGGGCATTTACAAATTGGGGTTTATTAATTAATTACTAAGTGGACATCTCAATAGAATTTCAGTGAATAAAATAAACTAATGCAAAATATGAAATAACTTAACCTATTTTATATCTTGATTTCAATGCTAATGCAAAACATGGACATCTCAATAGAATAAAATAAGTGGTTGTTGAAATAACTTAACATATTCTCTCACAGCAAAAATATTTTTTTAATTTCAATCACCATGATAATTAGGATTGTCAATGGACTGGACTTATGCAAAAAAAAAAAAGAATGATTTTAAATCAAATTTGGTGCTTTAATAAATATATATTGTCATTCAAAACATGTTGACACTAATCACACCCCAAGATTGTCTCGCTAATCTACCTTACTATAGCATTAATTCACATGTTAAATGTTTGAGTATTATAAATAAATAAATATACTTACATGCCTAATCACCACAATCAACTTTTGAAGAAAATAAATAAATAAATAAATATAAAAATGTTGGGTATGAGAATCGATCCATTGCACTCTTATTGGGGATAAATCTTCGTAAATGCTAGCTTTAAGTCTCAGCCATTAGATCTTCATGTTTGGATAAATCTCAGACGTATTTTATCTCCCAAAAATTAATAAATAAATATCAAATGTTGAGCTTGGGAATCAAACCCATGCACTCTTGGTGCTTTAAGTTCTATAAGATCCGTCAGATTCATATATTTAGTTAAATCTGAGCCGTCTTTTATCTGCCACCCCAAACACCGTCCTGTTTTGTAAGATAAATATATAATATACTAGGGTATTCCTTGTGCCTTTAGCATGATAAAAGTTTAAAACTTGTCAAAATATAATCACCTTTGAGTTTTCATCTTTTATACTTACATGCCTAATCACCACCATCAACAATTGAAGAAAAATAAATAAATATAAAATTGTGGGGTATGAAAATCAATCCCATACACTCTTGGTGCTTTAAGTTCTATGTGATCCATTAGATTAATATAATTGGGTAAATATTAGCTGTATTTTATCTCTCATTCCAAACACCATCCTGTTTTGTATATAAGTAGGGTAATCCTCGTGCCATTGGTACAATAAAAATTTAAAACTTGTCAAAACATTATCACCCTTAAATTTTTCATTCTTCATCTTACATGCCTAATCACAATCATCAACAATTAAAGAAAAACAAAAATATCAAAATGTTGGGTGTGGAAATCAAACTCATGCACTCTTAGTGCTTTAATTTTTATGCATTCCGTTATATTCTTATATTTGGGTAAATCTCAACCGTCTTTTATCTCCAACCTCAAACACCATCCTGATTTGTAATATAGATAACTAGGGTATTCCTCGTGCCGTTGGCACGATAAAAGTTTAAATTTTTTCAAAATATGGTCACCTTTGAGTTTTCATCATTCATACTTACATGCCTAATCACCAACATCAACAATTGAAGAAAAATAAATAAATATAAAAAATATTGGGTATAAGAATCGAACCCATGCATTCTTGGTGCTTTAAATTCTATGTGATTCGTTAGATTCATACATTTGGTTAAATCTCAGCCGTCTTTTATCTCCCACCCCAAATACCATCCTATTTTGTATATATAACTAGGTTATTTCTCATGCCTCCGACACTCAAATTGTTTTGCTTATAGATAGGAAAATGTGTGTAATAGGTGATCATTTTCAACTTGGTTAAGGGTATTTCAATCCCATTGAACATAAATTTATGCCAAATAGCCTCTTATCCTCCTTTATGTGATCCATTAGATCTTTATGTTTGGGTAAATCTAAGGTATCCCCTATACCGTTGGCATGATAAAAGTTTAAAACTTGTCAAAATATGATCACACTTGAGTTTTCAACACCATCATCATCAACAATTGAAAAAAAATTATATATATATATAAAGTGTTCGGTATGAGAATCGAACCCTTGCACTCTTGGTGTTTTAAGTTCTATTTAATCCATTAAATTTATATATTTGATTAAATTTCAGCCCTTTTTTATCTCATACCCCAAAATCATCATGTTTTATATATAAAATAATTATCTGGTACATTGTACTCTTGACGAATAAAACAAGTACAATGATGCATGAAGATAGCTAGATTTTGGCTCTTCCTAATATGCTACAATAATTATTAGCTTGCATACAAGTCCTAAGACAGCTAATGGTAACATGTGCATTCGAGCGTTACGAGATTTTATCCAAGTTAAAGTATATTGACTTTCCCATTATTCCTTTTAGCATTGTGTCCATAACATATAAATAACCAAACTTTAGTACTAAGTGCTTATTCAGTATATTATCTGTAGCTAAATCCATAATTTCGTAGATAAAGTGGTTAAGTGATGCATTAAACAATTAATCAACTTGTAACCTCATGACAATAACTTTTCGAAAACAAAGCACCTGGTGGGGCAGGAGGTTCGGCATGTGAAACCCTACCAGTTTGTTATATTAATAAAACAGAGAGAGATGGGGGTGGGGTGGTAGGTATGACTCTATATTGCATAAAATGTGATTAATAAAAGTTAAAGACATAGGCATCAGATCATGGAGTAGTGAATAAAAATTATAGGGTTGTTCGTGATTCGGTTTGGTTCATTTTGGGTGGAAATTGTCAACAAAACCGAATCACTCAGTTCAATAAAATGGCAAACCAAACCGACCAATAAGAAAAATGAACCGAAACCAAAATAATCTTAATTTCTAAGCCGCAAAATGAAACAACCACCTAAAATGTACTAAAAGTGATATAAAACCGAACCCACCAAATAAATCAGACATATTTATTATTTTACATATTATATATTTTATATATAATTGGTTCAGTTTCGTCGGTTAAAATCACTTAAGAATAAAAATCGAACCGAGCTGATCCTAATCCGAACAAATTATATGGTTCGCACAAGTCTATTTTTGTGCATTGTAAAATTTCTTAATCAAAATGAGAATTTGTGAATGTGAAACTGAATCTGAAATAAGCCTTTTGATTTGATTTAGAAAACAAGCTTTATTTGTTTTATTTTAGGGGGTGGTATTCAATTACGAATTTTAATGAATTGTGAATGATTTTAAAATTCATTAAAATTCAGGGGTATTCAATTAATGATATAAAATAATACATGTAAATCTAGGAGTATTCAAATATCGATTTTAAAGGATTGTTTTAAAATCCATCAAAATCAAGGGATATTCAATTCACATTTTTCAAAAGTCCACCAAAATCAGAGGGTATTCAAGAAGTAGTGGATTTTAATGGATTTATTAAAGTTGTGGATTTTGAAGGATTTGTGAATGGAAAGTATATATAACAAGGGTTATTCCAAATTCAACATTCCCCCTTATATTTCAACGGATTTGTATTGGCTATTGTTAAATAACACCACCATTTCTGCTAAAGGACGTCACCATCCCATTTTTTGTGATTTACTGAAAGACACCACCACCTTCCCTTATCTTTTCTCTTCACAAGAGAAACACCACCTTGCCCCACAACTTTCGGCCTCACCACCATGCCCTACCACCGCTGGCTACACCACCACCCGCACTTCCTATTCTCTTTTGATCTTATTTTTCTTTTTTGTTATTATTATTATTATTATTATTATTATTATTATTATTATTATTATTATTCTCATTCTCTTCCTCTTATTTTCTCTTCTTCTTGTCATCTCTTCACCTTTTTTTTGTTTTTTCCTTCTAATTTCTTCTTCTTCTACTTTTCTCTTTGTTTTTTTTCTTCTATTTTTTTCCCAATTTTTTTCTTCTTCGCTCTTGCGGAGGTTCCTGCAAATGGAGGTTCCCCACTTGCCAGAACCTTCGCGAGGGAAAAAATAAGAAAAAGAAAAAAAAAGATAGGAGAAAAAAAAAAAAACAGAGAGAAAAAAATGGAGAAGAAGAAAAAAAAAGAGAGAATAAAAAATGGTGAGGGGTAGGAAGTTGAGACTAAGAAGATGAAAATGGGTGGAGGTGGGATGAGAGGTGGCGGTGGTGATTGATGGAAAAGAAGAAGAAGAAGAAGAGGAGGAGAGGTGGCGGTTGCATGGTGGTGGTGGTTATTGAAGAAGAAGAAAAAAGGAGGAAAGGTGGCGGGGATAACAATTATAAGTAAAATAGTTATTTGTATTACTTTTGGACCATCTTCAATGTATTTGATTTTTTTTTTTTAATTTGAAGTAAAATTCTTGCAACATACAAACAATTGTTTAATTGATGTTTTGAGAGATGTTTTATGATTTGTGTTGGCATGGATAACAATGTAGGCGATGTTATTTCATTGTTTCCTATGACTAATAGCACATTTATAAAAAACTATTGAATTTATAAAAATCTATAGAAATCCATAACAAGCCTTTATAAAATCTACAAAGTCCAATCATTTAAAATCCATCAAAATCCAGTGGATTTTGTAAAATCATTTGAAACTTTTATAAAATCCACGAGATTTAAAATTCTTCAGAGTCCATTCAAATCCCAAATTGAATACCCCACCTTAGTGTTTTTAACATGGATGGTAGGCGGGCTTCACTTTAAAATTTCCAGGACATCTACTTGAGTATTTCTTTGTACTCATGTGGAGCCTTGCATCTCAGGAGACTTACTGAGCACCATTGCACAAGTGCAGGGTAAAAATGTGCCCAGACCATTGTATCCAACACAAGCTACGTGAAGATGAATTTGAACAAATTTCTTCTTTCCTTTTTTTTTCCAGATCATTTATGTTAATTTTGTTTATTCTGTTTTTTATTTTTGTTTACATTCCAACTAATAGAAGGAAGCCAAAGTGAAATTGCTTGTTTATTAGTGTTTCTAATTTCATAGTTGATGCGTTCAAATTTGTTCATGTTGATTTTGATCTGCAAAAATGAGCAATGGTGAACTAGATCGTTGTGGCGGCTAAAGGCACTCCAAAGATAAAATCAGGCACTTGAACAAGGATGAAGATACAATAATGAAATTAGGGTGCTCATCCATTTTGTTCACTTTATCTAATGAGAGTGTTTTACTCATTCATTGACTCTACATGTGAATGTGTGATGGAGGGAGGAAATCTCACTTAGGACCTTCCCCCATCAAGTTATGTCCATGTAGGGTTCTTCACTCGTCTATGATTGATTCTTCTTTGGCACTTGGCTCTCTTAGGACTCAGTCCTTGCTTGGACCAAAAGTAGTATAAAATGGACCTTGGGCCTGTTATAGTTGTTCAAAAGTCTATATTCGGGCCTTATCATCCTGGGCCAAACTCTGAGATTCATACCACATCGAACTCACATAATCTAGGTTTGGGTGCTTGACTTACAGGCTGAATAGAAATGATCTTGGACTTGATTTGGGCCTGGCCTGTTCCGGTCTTTTCCCATCAGGGATGACCTTTGTCACGTGTTTGGCTATGGTTAGATTAATGTTTTGATGTCTCATCAGTTACTCTCCCTAGTTAGTGGGGCTTACGGGGCCACTAACTATCTGTACATTAGGGCTCGTGGCCATGATGGCATATTTCAGTGTTTATTTGACTTCTATGCTGCAGTTAATGTTGATGTGGCTATTGGGTGATTGCTTCTCCTACACGTCAAGCCTATATAAGCCTGTTTTGGAGGAGTTTGCTCTTTTTACTTCCCATAGCTTTGAGTTGTGTTTTGTCTTCAAACTTTCCAAATCAGATCAAGTGCAAACCTTCATCTTCTTCAATCATGTATGAAAAAAGCCAGTTTCCCCACGATTGATATTCGACTTGCCTTGACTTCCTTGGGGAGTCGTTGATGTCGGAGGAGAACTTGATTGAGCTCCGTCGACAGTATCAGATTACTGATAATTTGAAGTTGTCACTTCTTGAAGAAGATGAGTTTCAAACTTGTCTACCCTTTCTTGTCCCTGACGCCATTTGGCCTTTTTGTCGTATCACGGTATTCCACCAGCCTAGATGTCGTCAAATGGTAATGGATCCTGATTGCAACTTTGATCAGGGAAAATGAGGTTGGCCTCCATTTGTCGATGAAGTTGTTGCATTTACCTCTATCAGGATGAATTAGAATGAGATTTGTGCCTTGAGCTGGGTGAACTTCCAGACGATTTTAAAAATTAGCATAAGTATTACTTTTTTGCTTTCGTGGACTCCGGGCACTTCTCTTTTGATGGCCAATTGATTATTTGTAGTTTCAGAGATTTGAATAAGTTCCCTAATTTCCTTTTGCTTATGATTTTAATAGGATTTTTGTTGTTGTTTGACTTGTTGATTGCTCACAATTAAGGGTGCATGAATCTATTACCTTTTCTCATTGAGAGAAATAGGTAAAGGCTCAATTCCTCGCTATGCCAGTAATGCATATTATGGATGTCCTTAAACTGAAAAACATCAGGCGGAACGACCTGTTCTCCAATGAGCTGTTTCGGTGGACTCTTCTGGGACCATGGTTCGAGCATCTGGACCGCAGAAAAAGAAAGTGTAAAGATGCCTAGCCTGCTAAAGAGAATGGCTTTAGAGGGACTGGTTTCTCTAGTCCGTCAGTCCAAAAAGAACAAGGTCGGAGTTGTCCAGTCTGCTCAACCATTTTTCCAACTACATAGAAGAGGGAGGTTGTTGTAGTTAAGGTTCCTTGTTAGACGAGCGAAGAAGCGACGACCGAGTTGGATAGTTCTGTTTAGAAGGCTTTGAAAAAGTTTGTTACGCAAGTTCTTCTTACTTCTGCTTCGCTGACCGCCATAGAGGAGATGTCTCTTCTTGCTGGGATAGACGAGCCCAACAAGATGAGTGCAGAATAGGCTATATTGCTTCGAGCAAACTTTACAAGCTGAGCTATTAGCTTATGCCAATCTAGGAGTAGAACATTTTTCTTTGGTTTATATTGCCTATGATCCATATGCAAATCAAGAGGTTTGCAAGGTGGGGCCAAGCTCATCGTCCTCGGTGCTTAGGGTTGATCCGCGGACTGACCGACTGCTTGAGTCCCCATTTCTTCATCCTGACTGGCAAAACTATTCTTGTCAAACTTTTCCACCTTTTGCTGCTGACAAGGGAAATTTATTGTTGAGTTTTCCCTTTTCAGACATCGTAATAGGAGGAGCCAAACTAATCCCTGGCCCCAAGGTCCCCACACTGATGCTCAAGTTAATTTTTTTTGCTATGGGTGCTCACCATATTGGTTATGATGGCAAGCATATTTGGGTTCATGAGGTGAATCATAGAGCGGGTTCCATCCAACACTTGAAAAATTGGTTATACTGGTGGTCAACCGAGCACCGCTGGCGAGGGGACTGTTGGGGATCACCTTGATTAGGGACAAAAGCACCTGATGTTGGTAAGTTTAGCAATTGTCTTTTAGGCTGACTTATTTTGTGTTTCTTGCCATACTTAGTGTTCATAGCTTCGTATGTGTTTTTCGATCAGGGAGTGGCCCATTTGAGTTATGCTGAGATGGTGTGAACTGAAGTGGAAACTTCGCGAGACAAAGTTATTTACTGAGTAGTAGTTAAAGCTCTCAGACGCTCTCTTCGAGGTGAATTCTTTAGAAATCAGTTGGCTACCCAACCCAATCTAGGGACTCAGAAGAATCTGAACAAGGTGTTGGCTGTTCCGTCCAATTGGAAGACTCGGCTCAAAGAAGTCCAAGAAAGTATGGACAAGGCGATTGTTGCCCAGTCTGATATAAGGACGGAACTGAAAGAGGTTCAAAAGAGTCGAGACAAGTCGGTAGTTGAACAAATCATGATGGCTAACTAGCTAGATTCTGTTTTGAAGGTTGTTGCTGACGCTCAAAGTGCTCTGAAAGTGGAACGTACTAAGGTTGTTCACCAGAGATGTCTTCGAGGGGAGTCTGTGGTGCAAATGTTTTGTGTCACTGAGAAACTGAATTTTGAATGGACGAATCGTGGCAAGGTTGATCGTAGGCTTGCAAATTGTGAAGACAAACTAGCTAGGGCAAACGAGGAGATAATAAGCTTGATGGCATAGTTGAAAGCTAAAGAGAAGAAGCTCCTCAAGACTGCTGATACCGTTCACTTCAGTCAGGTTGTCACAGGGAGGTAATAACTACTTGATTTGATTGAGCAGGATCATAAAAGTTGAGACATCTCTGATTATAGTGCACTGGCGTTTGGGCACTTTGAAGAAGTGAACAAATTTTTCCCTTATTCGGGTGGCCTTAAAGCTGACCCAATTATCCCAGAGTCTGCCGTTGGTCCTGATGTCCCATAATCTGCTACCGATCATGACGTCCCAAAGCTTGTTGCTAACCCCACTTCGTCTGAAACTGCTGAGTCTAATCCTATTAAGTTTCGTCTCGCCCCTTAAGCAAAGTTATTGTAATGAACTTTTTTTTCATTAATGAGGATCAAATTTTCTTTGTCTCATATTTTTCATTTTCATACTTGTTATCTTGATCTTTATTCAGACTGGCTGCAGATCAATAACTTACCAAGACTCTTCACTTATGACTGGACTTAGATAATTTAGGCCACGTTGGTCTGAATTGACTAGGCATTGATAATAAAGTTAACTTAATCATGAATAGGGCTTAAGTTGCAAAATAGTCATGTTGGTCCGAACAAATTAGGCTTCTCTAAAAAAAATCAGCTTAATCCTGAAGAGTTAAGCTGTGGAAAGTCGTACTGGTCCGAACGGACTAGACTTCTACAATAAAGTAAGCTTAATCCCGAAAAGGAGTTAAGTTGTAGAGAAGTCATCTTGGTCTAAACAAACTGGACTTATTCAATAAAGTAAGCTTATTTATGAAGTGGAGTTAAGTTGTAGAAGTCGTCTTTATCCAAGTTAAGCAGTGGATAAGTTGTCTTGGTCCAAACGGACTGAACTTCTATAATAAAGTAAGCTTACTCTTGAAGTGGAGTTAAGCTGTGGAAAACTCGTCTTGGTTCGAATGGAATAGACTTCTATGATACAGTAAGCTTAATCTTGAAGAGGAGTTAAGGAGTTAAGCTGTGGAGAAATCGTCTTGGTCCGAATAGATTAGACTTTCATAATAAAGTAAGCTTAAACCTGAGGAGGAGTTAAGCTTTGGAGAAGTCATCATGGTCCAAACAAACCAGACATTTTTAATATGAGTCATCTTAACATTGTAAAGGACTAGGCTTAAGCAGATTAGGTCACTTAGATGCGACAAGTCGACGTCATCCCGAATAGGAGTAGGCATTTGTGCATCATCTTTGCCCTTTAGACGGATTGGGTCACTGAGGTCCAGCGAGTTGTCGTCGTCCTGAATAGGAATCACTACAAGAAATCTATCATTTACCTACAAAAATTTTCTACGAATTTTAATTTTCTTGTTAATATGGTATCATTGTCAACGAAATTTTTTATATTGAAAAGCCATAAACTTGTTACTTTTTCCCAACAAAATATAATTTGTGGGAAACTTTCCTTGTTAAATTGGTGGCGGAAAGCATTCCCTCCAAACCTAATTTCTTGCCGAATTGATTTAACAATGAAATACTTTTTATGGCCACAAAATGCTTATTCCTTGGTAATTATGACATCATCTAGAATGAAATATTTTGTTGCTAAAGAAGACTGATTTTAACAACAAATCACTTTCCTTGTTAATGGAATATTAACACTTGTTCATCTCTTTTTAGTAAGGAAATATATTTTCCTAGATAATAATCACATTAATAATAATGATTTGGTTCATAGGTTTGGCTCTCCTACTACAATAGACAATCTAATGCTCGGGTAACAACACTCACCATTGAAGCCGATCATGGTTTGTTTGTGCGGCTTCAACTCTTCTCCCTTCAGTTGCATCCTACGGAATGCTTCCAGGAACATGACATTAGTTGAGTTCCCCATGTCCACCAATGATCTATTGACATTCCATCTTGTTATCCCAAATGTATCACTATGGTGTCATTATGCGTGGAACAGACCCCTTGCATGTCTTGCACCGTGAATGTTATATCTGAGGCCGAGTGCTCTATTCTGGCATGCTAGATAGGGCGATCTTCATAGGGAGACTTGGTTCACAGTTATCAGGCCGCTCTGTTCTTTAATCGATTGGACTATGTCGTTTCGTCACATTCACTGTGCAAGACATATATGACATTCATAGCATTTTCCTCGACCTCTTACACAGGCTCTTCCTTATCTTTCCCTCGAGATTATTTTTCGCCAAAGCCCACGAGTTCCTTGAGCCACTTTTCCTGGACCCAGTATTTCATCTAATTTATGAGGCTTTGGCAGTTTGAGTATTGTGACCATGGTCTTTGTGATAAGAACAACACTTGTTCTTATCACGCTTTGACGACTCACTCTTGAGCTTAAAAGGCTACTTGATATCGTCCCAGCTCTTCATGGTGACGAGGATTTTGGATAGACCGGAGTTGAGCAGGGAGTTGGTGTGATACTTTGAGTAGACTCAGTTGGTGGCTTTGTCGGGTTTCACCTTGTCAGACCTAGTCCTGCTGTCACTCCGTCTTCTTTTGGATCTATCTTCCTCTTCATGCTTCTTTCGTCTTCCCTATTCTGGGTCTTGGAGGAATGATTGGGTTCATTCTCACCTCATTTTTTACCACTAATACCTCATTTTTTGCGCACTTTTCAGCAAGTCTGCCATGTCCTTCGAAGGCTTCAAAGTGAGGAAATTATAAAAAACGTCCTCGGAGACCGAAGTAAAGGAAATGACAATGTATCATTATTGCAACCGTTAATTAGAGTTAGTTCATCATTGAACCAAGTTACATACTTCTTGAGGGTCTCGCCACGCTTCTGCTTGAGGTTGAAATTATAATGGGAATTTTTTATGATCCGTTAGCTTCCCACGAATTGAGTGATAAAAGCATTTGCTAATGCCTATAATGAAACCTCAGTTGGAGGTTGTGGAACCAGGTCGGTGCAGCCTGCTTCAGGTTGGTCAGAACGTTCTGGTACAAGACGACTTTTGAACCTTCCTTAAGCGCCATCACATGGTGGTAATGGCGCAGGTTGTCAGATGGATTCGTATTCCATCATAGAACTAAAGCTTTAGGAGGTTGAACTCCTTTGGCAATGGAATGTTCATGATTTGCTCAGAGAATGGAGGGACTGCGAGATTATAAAGGACATCCGGGTTGGTAGCTTCCAGTTTGAGTAGATTGTCGATGACAAGTCATGTGTTGGCCCTTGGCGTGTAGTCTGCTCGAACTCCTTCATCTCTTAAGTCCTCCTCGTGGTTGGCTCTATGTTTCTCAATGGGAAAAGTTGTCACTTTCATGAACACGCTCCCTATCACCCTTTTGGGCCAGAGACCTATCTGGGTTCCCGTCGTTTTCTGAAGGGGGATGTCGTTCCTTGGCTAGTATCTCTACCACCCGAACGAGATATTTCGTATGGACTAGAATTTGGTCTATACGAGGGTCTGTCATGGCCACTTCAGAAGCGTTATTAGGCTTAGCATTATAGTTATTAGCTCAAGATCTGGTGCTAGTAACCATGTTTTAAGAATCTGTTAGTTCAACAGAATTTGTGCTTTGCATTAAGGAAAACTATTAGTTTCCCACAGATGGCGCCAAATTGATGCATCCCAAATTTGTCCTTATCGATTTTAACCCGTAAAAATGAGCAGCGGTGAACCAAAGAACACTGTTGGCCAAAGGCACTTTGATGGTAAAGTCAGGCACTTCAACAAGGATGGAAATATATTGATAAACTAAGGTTGCATGTGCGTACATTTCTCATCCGTTTTGTTCATTTTATATAATGAGAGTGTTTTACTTACTCATTGACTCTACTTATAAATATGTGATCTTCTCTCATCAAGTTATGTCCATATAGAGTTTTTTCTTGTCCATGACTGATTCTTCTTTGGCACTTGGCTTTCTTTAGGATTCAATGTTTGATTAGACTAAGAGTAGTATAAATGGACCTTGGGCTTTCTATAGTTTCGAGGTCTGTATTCGACCCTATTGTTTTGGCCAAACTCTGAGATTCAGACCACATTGGGCTCACATAGGGTGCCTGACTTACGAGCTAAATAGAAATGAACTTGGACTTGATTTGGGCCTGAATTGGACCAGGCTCGGGCCTAGCCCGTCGGGACTTCTCCCATTAGGGTTGACCTGTGCCACGTGTTTTGTTGTTGTTGGATGACTGTTTTGAAGTCTCATCAATAGTTTATGGGTATGAAGCAGTAGCCATTTAAGAAGGTTTGTTGTCATTCTTTGATCTTGGACCTTCAAGACTTGACAATCTGTTTTGGCTTTAGGGAAGAAACAACATGGAATTTGTTGTGTTCTTACTACAGGTTCATAAGAGACAATTAATTTTGTTGCTAAAGAAGACAGATTTTAACAACAAATCAATTTCCTTGTTAATGGAATATTAACACTTATTCATATCTTTTTAGTAAGGAAATATATTTTCCTAGATAATAATCACATTAATAATAATGATTTGGTTCATAGGTTTGGCTCTCCTGCTACAATGAACAATCTAATGCTCGGGTAACAACTCTCACCATTGAAGCCGATCATGGTTTGTTTGTGCAGCTTCAACTCTTCTCCCTTCAGTTGCATCCTACGGAATGCTTCCAGGAACATGACATTAGTTGAGTTCCCCATGTCCATAAATGATCTATTGACATTCCATCTTGTTATCCCAAATGTATAACTATGGCGTCATTATGAGTGGAGCAGACCCCTTGAATGTCTTGCACCATGAATGTCAGATCTGAGGCCGAGTGCTCTATTCTGGCATGCTGGATAGGGCGATCTTCGTAGGGAGACTTGGTCCACAATTATCAGGCTGCTCTGTTCTTTAATCGATTGGACTATGTCAATTCGTCACATTCACTGTGCAAGACATATATGACATTCATAGCATTTTCCTCGACCTCTTACACAGGCTCTTCCTTATCTTTCCCTCGAGATTATTTTTCGCCAAAGCCCACGAGTTCCTTGAGCCTCCTTTCCTGGACCCAGTATTCGATCTAATTTCTGAGGCTTTGGCAGTTTGAGTATTGTGACCATGGTCTTTGTGATAAGAACAACACTTGTTCTTATCACGCTTTGACGACTCGCTCTTGAGCTGAAAAGGCTACTTGATATCGTCCCAGCTCTTCATGGTGAAGAGGATTTTGGACAGATTAGCGTTGAGCGGGGAGTTGGTGTGATACTTTGACTAGACTTAGTTGGTGGCTTTGTCGTGTTTCACCTTGTCAGACCTAGTCCTGCTATCACTCCGTCTTCTTTTGGATCTGTCTTCCTCTTCATGCTTCTTTCGTCTTCCCTATTCTGGGCCTTGGAGGAATGATTGGGTTCATTCTCACCTCATTTTTTACCACTAATATCTCATTTTTGGCACACTTTTCAGCAGGTCTGTCATGTCCTTCGAAGGCTTCAAAGTGAGGAAATTATAAAACGGACGTCCTCAGAGACCGAAGTAAAGGAAATGACAATGTATCATTATTGCAACCGTCAATTAGAGTTAGTTCATCATTGAACCAAGTTACATACTTCTTGAGGGTCTCGCCACGCTTCTGCTTGAGGTTGAACATATAATGAGAATTTTTTCTGAATTGTTAGCTTCCCACGAATTGAGTGATAAAAGCATTTGCTAATGCCTATAATGAGACCTCAGTTGGAGGTTGTGGAACCAGATCAGTGCAGCCTGCTTCAGGTTGGTCAGAAAGTTCTGGTACAAAACGACTTCTGAACCTTCCTTAAGCGCCATCACATGGTGGTAATGGCGTAGGTTGTCAGATGGATTCGTATTCCATCATAGAACTAAAGCTTTAGGAGGCTGAACTTCTTTGGCAATGGCACGTTCATGATCTGCTCAGAGAATGGAGGGACTGCAAGATTATAAAGGACATCCGGGTTGGTAGCTTCCGGTTGGAGTAGATTGTCGATGACAAGTCATGTGTTGGCCCTTGGCACGTAGTCTGCTCGAACTCCTTCATCTCTTAAGTCCTCCTCGTGGTTGGCTCTATGTTTCTCAATGGGAAAAGTTGTCACTTTCATGAACACGCTCCCTATCACCCTTTTGGGCCAGAGACCTGTCTGGGTTCCCGTCATTTTCTGATGGCGGTTGTCGTTCCTTGGCTAGTATCTCTACCACCCGAGCGAGATATTTCGTATGGACTAGAATTTGGTCTATACGAGGGTCTGTCATGGCCACTTCAGAAGCGTTAGTAGGCTCGCGTTATAGTTATTAGCTCAAGATCTGGTGCAAGTAACCATGTTTTAAGAATCTGTTAGTTCAACAGAATTTGTGCTTTGCATTAAGGAAAACTATTATTTTCCCACAGATGGTGCCAAATTGATGCATCCCAAATTTGTCCTTATTGATTTTAACCTATAAAAATGAGCAGCGGTGAACGAAAGAACATTGTTGGCCAAAAGCACTTTGATGGTAAAGACAGATACTTCAACAAGGATGGAGATATATTGATAAACTAAGGTTGCATGTGTGTACATTGCTCATCCGTTTTGTTCATTTTATATAATGAGAGTGTTTTACTCACTCATTGACTCTACTTATAAATATGTGATCTTCTCTCATCAAGTTATGTCCATATAGAGTTTTTTACTTGCCCGTGACTGATTCTTCTTTGGCACTTGGCTTTCAATGTTTGATTAGACTAAGAGTAGTATAAATGGACCTTGGGCCTGCTATAGTTTCGAGGTCAGTATTCGGCCCTATTGTTTTGGCCAAACTCTGAGATTCAGACCACATTGGGCTCACATAATCTGGGTTCGGGTGCCTGACTTACGAGCTAAATAGAAATGAACTTGGACCAGGCTCGAGCCTAGCCCGTCGGGACTTCTCCCATTAGGGTTGACATGTGCCACGTGTTTTGTTGTTGTTGGATGACTGTTTTGAAGTCTCATCAATAGTTTATGGGTATGAAGTAGTAGCAATTTAAGAAAGTTTGTTGTCACTCTTTGATCTTGGACCTTCAAGACTTTGACAATCTGTTTTGGCTTGAGGGAAGAAACAACATGGAATTTGTTGTGTGCTTACTACAGGTTCATAAGAGACAATTAATTTTATAGATGATACAATGCTAGGAGGCATTGTGGGTGGTTGTCGCATCCGGCAAGGTAGGAATGCCCTTCTTGCTCTGGGCCGACCTGTGTACAAATGGGCAAATCACGGCTTCAGTCCTCCACGAATTGGGAACCCCAAGTTTTAGTGAACCTTGGATTGGCCCTAAGAAAATTTACTGTCCAAGCCTGAACACATACAATAATTACCCTTTCTTAAATCCATCAAATGCAAAAACTTTACTGGACGAATTAAGCATTTGTTCCTTCATCTTCACCCAACTGAAAACACTCAATCTATGGACTCAAAATTCATCGTAAATTGTTCGATGAAGCAAAAACTAAATTTAATCTTTTTTTTGTTAGAATCTGAGATTGGAATGGATAGAACGGAGGATGAATCTTATTGTGGTTTTAAGATTGATATTTTATTGATTAGATGAAGGAAGTAGGATGCCAATGGGAAGGTGGGGTGAAGGGTTGGGAGAAATTGAGGGTAATGTGCTTGGGTGTGTGAGTTCAATCTCAGGATGCACGCCATTAGGGGTGGGCACGGTTCGAGATTGGGCTTGTCATTGTCCAAGATAGTGAATTTTCTTGAGCAGACCCGATTTGAACCCGGACGGTCTAGGACGAGACCATGCCCCCCCCCCCGGCAAGCAAAACGAGGGAACAAAGCTAATCTGAATCATGGTGAGATCAACAATATCTTCTTCTTCTTCTACAAATTCTGTGATGGCGAGATCAGCAAGATCTTGATCTTCTTCTTCTTCTACAAGATCTTTCATTAGAATCTAAGCTTGATCTCGAGCTCTAATGGAGAAGAACACACAATCACCACTATCGAGACTAAGAAGGAGGCGGAGCCTAAACCTGTATAAGGTGTGATACTAGGCGGAGGAAGGGAGACTTGGAGAAGTGACATTGTTTCCGGGCCTCAACTATGGATAAAACGAGCTTTTATGAGGTTCATTCGCTTGGTCTATTGGATATTCTCTACGCTGATCGTCATCACCGACTCTCAACACATTCGATGCGGGTTCATTCGCAAGCGTTTCCCATGTTCGCTACTCGTTTATGTTTGGCTTCAACATGCTACCCAATTCATCTAAGCGATTGGTTTTTGTGGGTATATGTTGTCCTAAGGTCTACTGTTTTCCATTTTGGTTGAACAAAACTCTCGACGAAGACAAGGGCGGAGGAGGAATGTTTTGGAAGAAACGGAGGAGGAGGAATGTTAGGAAAGAAGAAGAAGAAGAAACATACCCTCTCAGGCCCATAAAGAAGAAGAAACTGAGAGATAAGGAGCTAAAATTGCTTAAGAGTGCGCGGCCATTTGACATGGAGAGTTCAATGTACGATGTTGATCTTGCTATCATTCTCCGTGAGATGAATGCATTTAAAGAGGGTCTAATGTTTCTATATGAAAGGATAAAGCTTTATAAGGAAGTGATTGCTTGCTATATGGAGGCTAATTGACTACTTGCTATATGGTCACGAGGGATTAGCATGTTGCAAGAGGTAGGGGATTCAAGCAAGAGGGAGACCCATCTCTTTGGGGGTTGGGGAGATCTGCTTAAATACTTTGGTGAGCTTGAAGAAGATTGCTCCAAAGAAGCAAATGAGGTCTTGACCAAGATCGGATTTTTAGTCAGGTGAAGAGTTCAAAAGATGGGTTTTTTTTGTTATTGCATATATTTTGGAAACATGTGTCATGAGCAAAACTAGTAATCCCACATCAGAAAATCTCAGATCGTGCGTTTCTTCACTAAATGAATTTTGAAGGTTGTTTTTTTTTTCAAAAGCTATTTGTAAGATCATGGTTTGTAAATTTTGGAAGCATGTTTTAGGATTTGAGATATAGTTGAGCGAGTATTAAATGGTGTTGGCGCTGTAATGGTGAAAATATTCTGTCTTTTAAGTCTATAATGCTCAAAATAAAGGGACAATATAGGCCCAATTCGAGTTGGGCCTGGGCTTGAAACATGTCCAATTCAGGAACCAAGACGGTCCAGGATCGACCGATCGCATTTATGGAATTGGCTTCATCCCATTTCCAACCGGTTCAAGATCGGGATGAAAAAAGTAGAACCCATTTTGGCATGGTTTGAAACAGTTTGAAACCATTCTAGCTCAAAACTTGATGGATCAGGATACTTGCCCAACCCTACATGCCATTTAGTTTAGAATGAATTTGAGGATTATTTCTTAGTCTACGTTGCTATAAAAGAAAAGAAAACCACCCAAAAAAATCAAAATATGGTGTGAAAATATCTTGAAAAAAATCAAACGAACATACAAACACAAATAGACAGATGCTTTTTAACTCATTTAGTTTCAATATTGTTTGTTAAGTTTGATATTAAAAATAGGGTTATTTTGATTTTGGGGTTCATCGGGATTGTTGTAATTGAGTATGGGGTCAATTTTGAAAATTATTTCAATCTGAAATCCAAACTGTCTCAACTTACCCATAAACAAAAATGGACCTCATAGTCAAAATAACCAAAAATAAAATGAAAAAAAAACATAGTGTGTATCACTAAACAGTCTAGGTCTATTAATAAATAAAAACCCATCCCACTTTGTACCCATTTCATTAACCTTTTGCATTCTATGCAACTAACATCACCCAAAAAGCTTCCACCACCGTTAAAAACCCCATCTCCTCCCTTCTTTCTCTCTCTATATTTTAATAAAATGGTTGGCTTTTGATTTATCAATAGTCCTTTAGATTGCTTAGAGATACACAGAATGATCTTTTTCTATTTAATTTTTGGTTATTTTGACTTTTCGTTTTGTAAGCGTATTTTTATCTATAAATTGGTCATGGCAAGTCAATTGGATTGGCTAGGCCATTTTACAACTAGACTAAAATAATTTTGAAAATAGACCTAGAACTCAAGTATAATAAATTAAATAGACCTCAAAATCAAAATAACCCCTAAAAATATATTTCTAAACAAATATATAGAATACTTGTGAATACCTGGCCCACCATATACATTTGTTTTACATCCATGAAAGTGCAATTTCTCCCGCTCATATTGATAGTCAAGTGTGTGTCCTTTATCGCTCATAAAAAACACTTTTAGGGACTGGATTGTGTTGACTGAACGATGAGAATGTGAAACTCATGCGAGTACGACTTGAGTTAAGGTTGATACCAACTTTAAAAACAGTCAAATATCCCAAAGAATTTCGAAAGAGTTATTAAGTTTGTAGAATGCCAGAATATTAAATATGCTAAAGGTTGGACTTTTCATTCATAAGGATTATTTTGACTTTAGTTCCTTTTATAATAGTTAATTAGGCTCTTGTCTTTATTTTTAATTAAATTAGATAATGGTCACTAAAGTTACAAAGCCGTTAACACCCTCACGTACTGTTGCTCACTTGATGGATGGAAAATGATCATTTTTTTATCCCTCCACACCCATGCACGTGACTCTGTTTCAAACCCATCCTTTGCTTCTTTTCCATCGTGCGCCTCTTTATATCCGGCCGTCTGTCATACTTACATCATATCTAATGGTCGTACATTACCTATCTTACTCAGCACACCATAAAGATCGTCACATCTTACATTTTTTGTAATTTTCATGATTTTCACTCTCTTCTCCCTTTCTGTCACTATAAATGGTTTGTGATCAAGTTTGATGAGGCAGCGGGTGCTTATTAAATGTATTGTAATATCCGCCCAATTCACTTACCAATATACTTTTATTATATTAGAAGTTAATAATATTTATTTCTTGGTAGTAATTATTAATTGATAATAATTACAAGTAATAATAGTTTACGATTTTAATTTCAAACCTAGGTTTAGGTTGGTGGTGGGTAAGCGCCGTATGTAAATTTTTTACCGCCGCTTCATATAAAGCGTCGTTAATCCTTGGACAACACATACTATTTCCGACGCTATTGTGGCGTTTTTTAAAACGTCGGCAATGAACTAAACAGGCACATATATATTTATACCGGCGCTTTCACCGCTTAAAACAAATCTGCTGTAGTAGTTACATAATAAGAAAGTGTTACAAAATATGATATGTTAGGAAAATCAAAATAGAATAGAAGACTTAGGCTCTCATCTTCACAAGGTTAGGTCAGAGTTCGTTTTATAAGTTTGTATTCAGTCAATGAATAAAAAAAAAATATTTCAATACAATTCTTTACATGGTATCAAAGCTGCTTTCTTTGTTGACCTAAGACTCCGGGGATTCAAGCTCTTCCCCGCCTCCAACGAATATGCAAGAGGCGGAGAAAGGATGACAACAACAAAAACATCCTCAACAGCAAGTTCAACAACAACTTCATGCATAGTACCCATACGCATCCAACCTGTAACTCAAACAAAGAAGGGAGGGCAACAACAATAGACTGTCTCAATCAATCAACAAAAACAACTTAGTAGTGTTTCTGATATTCAAACAGCAGCAACTTCACGCAACCAGATTCTTGACCTTGACGCCAATTAGCAAGCCCAATGAGAGATCACAAAAAAAAATGTGTTGACTCAAATTGAGCAATAGAAAGACTCGAATTGAGTCATGATTTCTTCATACAAGAATCATCCATAATTTTTCAGAATTCGACAATCTTGATGTCTCGAGTCGAACCATTAGCAGTTTCATTTGACAGTCATGATTTCTTTACCAAATTAGACTTCAAAGTTTATCCAAGCTGTACATTTCATCTGCGTCTACATGTCTAGCTTGCGAGAGAGTGTTAAAGAAAAAAAGTCTACCTATATTACATAATAAGAAAATGTTACAGAATATGATATGTTAGGAAAATCAAAATATAATAGAAGTCTTAGGATTCCATCTTCACAAAATTAAGTCAGAGTTAGCTTTATAAGTTTGTATTCAGTCAATGAATTGAACAACAATAATATTACAATACAATTCTTTACATTTTGTGTGATTTAGCATTAAGTTTGTTTTCTCTTCCATGAGAAATGATAAAATCACAGATGTTATGTTAGGGGGAGCAGCTAGTGTTTCTTTCTTTTTTATAAAGAGCATTGAATCCTCACCCTTTTTACAAATTAAGGACAAGAGTAGCCTATTTGTCTTTTGATGCATCCACATTATTATTATTATTATTATTATTATTATTATTATTATTATTTTTATTATTATTATTATTTTTTATCGATGCATCCACGTACCCATCCTCAGCATATCAATAATAAATTACTTGTGTAGCATTTACAAATAACTATTGCCTATCCTTTGTCCATTCTTTCATGCATGTTACGGGTACAAGGATGAAACATCTCTATATCATTTTTGTATTGGTGTATTAGCGTGTCCTAGATACGATACGTATTGGTGAAGCTTAGACATGATGCATATTGTGTATCCTAAGATATGGATAACTATGGATTACAGTAAGATCAACATTTAGTTAAAAATCCAAAAGGTCTCATCTCAAAAATTTTTCTTAGCCCAACTCAAAACATCGACTATTGGAGATTTGATTTTGTTGGTTGACCATTGCTACGTACAGGGGTGGGATCATTTAGCATCGTTTTGATAAATTTGGGAGTAGTGTCCTGAGTCACTCGGTGACCAATCGACCCAAGATATTGTTGTGTTCAATAAGGTTATGAGAGCAAAACTTACTTCACGTGTCCCGGTCCAAATGAACCAGGGGTACTATGTAAGGTAACTTTGACACCAGAAGGTCTTCTGAGCGTTTCAAGCATAAAAATACTGAAGAATGGCTGATGAATGTAGAAACAACCTTCCCAAGTTGGCAAGTTCCAAACTTCTACCAACCAATCCAAATCAAGAATTGTAAGTAAACTTCACTTATAACTACTTTGCTTCCATACTCTGCTTGCATCTTGAGATCTTCTCTTTCTTGCTCTGTTCTTCACTTCATTTTAGCAATTTTATTTCATTGAAGACGAAACACCATGGGTCCTGGAGGTCCATGGGGAGGACCTCCTCCTCCAGGGGGAGGTGGTGGAGATGGTTGTTGTGGAGTCTGATGTGGATGCTTGGGTGACATGTAAGTTAATCCCATTTTCCTTCTTGATCTTCTTTGATCAACCTACATTTTTGTGTTTCGTCGAGTCTTGTTTTGAAATTTGGGGCTTTTTGTTTGTTTGGTATTCCACACAGATTGAAGATTTTGTGTTGCTGTTGGATATTGGAGATGTTTTGTGGGGATTGCTACCCTCCCTTTGGTGGTGGAGGTCCTTCTGGAGGGCCACCATTCTAGTATGTTATTGTTAATGCCTGTAAATTAGAGACTATTTGGAGGGTGTTTAGGGTGCCAACTGCCTGTTTATGTTGCATTTACAATATTAGGTAGTAGTCGAGTAAATAATGCAGACCGAGATGTTTATTGTATGTTCTCTATTGATGTAACTTATTTATCGACTCTGTATCTATGCTAATTTTATTTGCTGAAGTATCAGTGTTGTATTTAAACTAACAACTTAAGACTCTAGTTGATTCAATGGAAACAAGAAGAATAGAAACATACATGATCGATCCATAGCGATTTTCCCATTGATTGTGATGAGTTTGGATTGTTTGGATCTTCCGATTGATTCAAGTGTTTCCCTTAGTTCTCTGTTGAGAGGATACAAAAGACAATGCCAAAAGTTTTTTTTTTCCTGTTTCAACGCATACGCTCAATCGGGGACCCATCCTATTTATAATGCCCATAAGTCATAACCCTTCAACTTATGGGCTGTGAATTTCCAATTCTGCCCTTCATTGAATTAGAAATTACATCCTTATTTACACCATGTTATTTATTAATACCTTATAGTCCAATACCCCTATTAGATCACATATTTAAATGGACTACACTTTAAGATAGCAATACACGTTATATTACATATGTGTGCCCACATTATTGAATTTGTCCAACAATCTCCCACTTGGGCCACATATGTGACCTTTAATGTGTATAACCTTATGAGCTCAAAACTTGCTATCATAAGTAAAAGTATTCCGAAACAATCTCGTCCATTGACTATACTGATATAGGATTAAAGCGATTTGTGTCACAAGTAGCGTAACGAAATCCATCAATAGTCACATATACCAATATAATCATATGACATAGATCAATCATGGATGTAGAGCATGGAAATTACATGTGATGTGATCCAAACATGTGTATTTCCAACCGGTCCAACTTTAATCTTTAATGAGATCAAACATATAATAAACAGACAATTGACTGAAGACTTTATTTCTGTAGAAAATACTAAATTACACCAATGTGTCCAAAAATTCATCATAGAACAACAAAACTCCCACTAAACCATGATATCCTCATGTGACATAACACCCATATGAGCGGTGTGCTCATGAAAGACCTTGGGTGGTATCAGAAAACAATTGAAATATATACTACAGAACGACATAAAACGAAAGCTTGTTGCTACACTCAACTTACTGGTTTCTGAAATATGAACTTAGGCCAAAGTCGCACAATTCCTGAATTTACTTATGAGCTGACCTAAGTTTGGTGTCTTAGAATATTGTAAACCATTAAATTTTCTTAAAATTTTCTTTGGGAATTATATTGTCTACTCAGTACCCTAATAATCATATTTCTTAGGAGTTGTTTTGAGAAATTTTCGTGGTGCTAAAATAAAGGTTTAAGTCTATGATAGAGTAAACTAGCAGAAGTTTCTGTTTCACCTGTGTTTGGTATGAGAAAAATAAAATTAATCCGGAGGAACAGTTGAAAATATACTGGATAAGGGCCAATTCCTAAAATGTTTCTGTTATTTTATTTACATTTCCACTTGAGATTGGAAAAAAATATTCTGACATGATATATGGGTCACACAACATGACAAATCAAAATCAAGAGCCCTAGGGAGCGAAGGAGAGAGAGCAAGGGGGATTATATCTCTCCCTCGCAAAATCAATGCCTCGAGACCTTGGGTCAACAAAATCACTTTCATGTTTAGTTGTGTGAGCTAAGGGGGATTATAATTCAAAAATGCTAGGAAATCAGATTTTTGCAATCATATTTTGCAACCAAAGTGATGTGGCGTGATCTCGAAAGAATGATGAAATTTTCAAAAAGTTTATGTGTATCTCGAAGTTGTAAAAAACCTGATTGCAAAACTTGATTCCCTAGCCTCACTCATTATATTTAGTTGGTTGATAGTGGGGCATTATTTGTATAGTTTGTGTGGTTGTTTTCATTATAAAATTTATTTCAAGGAAAATATTATTTCGACGAGATAGGGGAAAACACTTCCACCTCAGTGGGAAAATGTACATGATGGCGGCTAAATTAAGATACTAAGGGTGTGTTTGGTTGCATGAAAACCTGAGATGGGAATTGAAATCTCATTTCATGGCATCCCATGTCATGGACTTTGCCAATTTTATTGTTTGGTTCATGGGAATTGAATTTCAATTCCTATTGTGAGTGTTTGATTGTTTAAAACTTATCATGAGAATTTCTTTTCTTTTAAAAAAAATATGGAGATCTCACAATTCCCCCAACCAATTCTACTTTGTAGAATTCGAGAACCATTTCGAAAGTTTCCCTCTTAGCGATATTGTTACCAAATTCAAGGAAAACTCCAAATTCAATCACTATAGTATTCCATGTCCATCTGTTTCAAAATTTATGCACATGCTCCTTCATAACGATGATATGTACCTACCTAGGATATCCATCACTGCAAATTGTTAAATCGAAGATACCAACTGCGCTCAATGTTAGGCCAAGTTACAAAATCTCCAAATGGTGTTTTATTGAATACACAAGGGAAAATGGTGCCAATAAACATCCAAATAGAGCAAGCAATGAAAATGTCAATACCCATATAAGGCTAGTTGGACGATCTTTCCACATGCTAACTTCTATGGTAAAACCAATGCTTATAGTGTACAATGGCAAACAATACTTTCTAATTTTGCTATCAAGGCTGACCCAACTATATCACCATCTGGTATGGCCAAACTCAATATCATAGGTCCGAGCAAGCTATGTAATCTGATGACTTCCCCAATATAACTAGTTCTAAAAATCATTAGAAATATGAAAAATACATAAATTTCCTTAATGAGATCACCTTTAGCAGTGTGTTTGATGAACCAAAACACAACCTTCCATAGTTCGATTATAATGAATATCACAAAGGCAAAAGTCGCAAGTATTCATTTAGTCACAAAACTAAACTGCATTTCAAGACTTTTTCTCAAGGCCAAGGCAAATGTTACAGTGAACAAATTGCCTATGCCACTGATTGTTGATATAAAAGTAGTTAGGCGTCCTAATTTACCATACAAGAGCATCATCAAACCCAAGTGTGAGATAAAGTTCACAACAGAGTGAAGTGATAAAAACCCAGAACATCTCGTTAGTCTGAGATACATGCCAAGTCACTAGGCCTTAGATTAATGCTTCAATACCTATATCACCCCACAATCCCATACTCCCAAACATCAATTAAACAAAAACCAGACATTCTAATTCCATGATTACTAATCAAATCACATAAAAGGGGTTGAAGATAAAGAAGCCAACTACTTCTATTCCCAACTAACTCTCTTCTAACTCTATAAAAACACAGTCTTCCCTTGTTTTCTCGGTGAATCCTAAAAAAAAAGTAACAAGCTCCATGTTTTCATTGAACGTACTCATGATTTTTTGAATTTGATGTTGTGTAAGTTCAGGAATTGCTTGTACAGCTTTCTCAACTTCTTGTCAATGGAAGGTTTGCAATCGTATAGGCATAGTATTCAATTGCTCAAATGCCTTGCATATACTCAATATGGCTTTAGCAAATCGGGGATCATCGGTTTCACAAGTTTGCGTTTGCGAAACAACGAGGTAGAACCTGAGGCGACATCTTCCATGTCTCTAGATTTTGTATGGACACTTTCATTTGCTCTAACCATGGGTTTGATATCATCATCACAACCTGATATAGATCGATCACTAATTATTTGATCATTTCTTATAATGATTGCAAGGTTGCTATAGTATGAAAAGATTTTACCACAAACTTTATTTGCTTCCTTGTGTGCTTAAACAATTTAAGAAATATAATTGAGAAAACAATCTAATTAACAAAATAAAGATTAGAACAAGGGAAAGAAAGGAGATTTTGATTGTAACATTCCTAAAACATTGTCAAAGTTTGTAATTTCTAGTTTTTAAATAATACTACTACAAAGGGAGCTTCTGGATAGTAGAATAGATTATCAACAAAATGTTAAGTCAACAGACTTGGTCAAACATCCCTCAATGTAGGAGGTTGTTGGTTAAAGTTTGTGTGGGGCATACTAAAAGGTTCAATGGTCCATCCAAGACCTTACTAACCTTTCCCGGAAAACACAAAAACAAACAAAACAAATGTTGGTTTTCAACCAATACCTATTAAGGCATTTAGAATACCTATCATCTGCTAATTTCCTTTTATCAAAATAACACTTATACCAAAGAATTTTCAACACATTCCAAGAAAAAATGAGTCGGAAAATGGAAACTAGATGATGTATATCCACACTCTCCAAAACAAACAAAGCCAATAGCTAATAGCTTGATGGTTGATGCACAATCCTAAAGGCAAACACTTCCTATAATTGGTTCACCTTATCAACATTTGACTCTTTTCATTAAAAATAAGGGTTATTTACATTTATCATGTATTATAAATGCCTTATTCAATTTTACCCTCTATTATTAATCGAATTGCATTTACCTCAAAGACTAGCAGTCAATGTGCCTTGACCGTCTGTCTTTAAAAGCAAATTACTAAAATACCCTTGAAAAATCAAAGGCTGAGATTGAATCTTTCATATCTCAAACATCTCATATCGAGGAAAATCTTAAGGCATAACTGAAATTATAATCGTATCTCGAGAAAAATCAGACAGTTGATTTAAAGAAATTGCATCATAAACAACTCATCTTGAGGAAAATCTAACAATTCAAATTTAATCATACACACATCTCTAGGTAAAATCTAACAATCCAAATTTAAATGTGTGCGCATCTCAAGGTAAATCTAACGATCCAGCATGCATCTCGAGAAAAATTTGGCTTTTCAGATTTTTGTGCATGCATTTCGAGAAAAATCTGACGATCTAAAAGGCTAATCGGCTACATTCCCAAAGGAATGCACCCAAGAAGCAAAAACTCACTTGGTTCAACTATTAAGCTGGTATGAGTAATCTTCATTCCCAAAATAAAAAAAATCCACAACTGATAACATAAAAAAATAAAACACAAATGGTAAACCACACAAACAAGTAGTTCTTCACAGAAGCAAATGTGTCATACAAGAAAATCCAAATTCAAAGAATTTAGTTTCTCGACAAGGCATTCATGTCATCCTAATAAGTTTTTATCATTATTACAGTGAATATTCATTTTACCTTTACTTACTCTATGATGTTTAACCATGGCAAGTCTGACCTGCAGTAATGTTAATAGACTTGCCATCCTACATTAAAAGGGTTAGAAACAATATGAATGACTTCTCAAATATTTGATATTTTATCAATTAAATCAATATGGTCCATATATTATTTGACTTAATTATATTATTCATTTTTATTGGATTGATCACTTAGACGATACCACATTTGCACCACTTCCGTGCTGAACATACATGTCTGTATGTCTCTCTCATATAAAGAAGAACTTCTTCGACATTCATGTCTAAGTGGGGATACATCACATACGGACGTGAACTTAACATATACTCCTAACTATATGAGTAACAAAAGTCACTCTTGAGCTATCAATGCGCATAAGTCACGTCACATTTTTTACGGATAAATATCAAGCATATTTTAGGCATATCAAAACCACACCCTTTCCGCAAGACCCAACCCGAAGGTTACTTAGTTTCTCTATAAGAAATGGGGCCCCTCATCTGCAAGACTCAACCTGAATGTTACTTAGTTTCTCTATAGGAGAAGAAAAATATAAACAATAAGAGATGTAGTAGTTCTAAGTGACACAATTCATTGTAATTAAAGTTTATTTATGAATTCAAATTTTCCATGTCGCTATTATGATATCTCAAAATTCTTATATGATGACATCTTGTCACTTATAAATAAATTCACCACATTATCAACCCATTCCTTTGGGGAACCGCAACCATTTTCATGAACAAATTTTCTATATAGAGTAGCGATCAAACTCATTCGCATAATAATGTAGTAACTACTAATGTCAAGTCACAATATAGTATACAAATACCAATTCACATATCTCATTTCTTCGCATTGCATGAAAATCAATTCACATAACAATACAAATACCAATCTTTTAATGGAGTAGACCAAACATGGTGCAGTAGTTTATATCTAGAATAATTCAAGAGAAGCTAGTAAAAATTAGATTCAGATACCTCAAAGTCATGCCTTTTAACTTGATAAAAACCATCAAATAGAGACAAGAAAATTAAAAAGAATTTCAAACTCAAGTCTATCATTATAAATTAATCTTACAGATCTCAAACCCTTTGTGCTACATACAAACCCGACAAATTGAGAATTAACAAACCCCATATAGCAATTTCATACTCTTTCAAAATAAGGTTTTATAAAGTGAACCCAATCCTTAGCACTGAGACACAAACCCAAAGCTAACAAAAAGTTTTAGTCCATCACCTTCCCAAGTAAAAACTTAAATTTTAAACATAAATGAATCCTTGTAGCTATTTTCTCAAACATCTTATAGCCATTGCAAGACACCTTACCATTGTGGGTTTCTTAAATAATCAACAGAATCATGCATAAACAAAGGGCTAGCACATTACTTCAATCTAACATGTCTTCATTATGAAAACCATGGAAGAGTTTGATTTGTCATCTTATCTTCCTTCCTCTCGGTAGTCATTATATTTCTCAATGGCACGATTGCCCCTTTCCCCACTTCATTGTTGACAGGGATTTAGAATCATAATTACAGGCTTACAAACCCACAATGTGTTATCCATCCCAAAGCTCATTTCAGATGATTCCCTAAAACAATTAAAAGATTACAACAGTTGAATAAATAATCATTGTTTACGATTTCAAATTTGTGATAGCCCATCTATGTAAAAAGTTAAAGGTTCAAAAAATATTAAGAACCCAAGAAGAAAAAAAAGAATTCATTATCAGACCATGCCGGTCAAATTCGAAAGACAATGCATAAGAAAGAAAAAAAAAACCAAAAAAAAAATAAAAAATGAAATTCCCATAAATGGAAGATCAAAAAGAGATGATAAAAAGGTAACTCACAATTTGTAATCGCCATCATTGAACTCCATTTGCTCCGCTTAGGTCGATCATTTACAATTCATTTCATCTCACCAACAAACATCAACAAATAGCAACACACGACAACCCAACGACAAGCAGCAACACATAGCAACACCTGACGGCAGATCGATCACTCACACTACTCTCTCTGCTAGTAATAGCTCTGATTGAGCTACCTCTCTCACCGTGAATCCATTTTTTTTACTAAAATCAAAAGGGAAGAGATAGGAAGGAGAAAGGGTGAAGGATGAGAAAATTTGGAGCAGTAAAACACACGACAAAGTTGGACGCAGGTCGTCGCCACCATCGAAGAAGAAGAGGAACATGCAAGGGAGAAAGAAAAATGGGGAAGAAGAAAAAGGAAGGTTTTTGCACTTTTGCACTTTATGAGGTGGTTGGCTATTCGCCTCCACTGAAATTTTGAGGGCACCCAACCCTCTAAACTCACAAAATAAAACCCTAAAATTTGAAAATTTAAATTAAATTACTCTATTGTAATTAATCCAAAAATCCGGAAATAAATAAATTAGCCTTAATGAATTTTTATGGGTGTTACATCATACACATGTTAAATGAAATCTCGTCCCAAGATTCGAAATGCAAGGGAGTTAGGTGAATTGCGAAAAATACAATTTGGGCAACGAAATCAGATTTTAAAATAAAATTTTAAATGAACATTAGGCACATAATTTTTTTATTGTCATTGAAATGTACGGGTGTTACAGAGCATCTCCACTGTTTGCGCGATTTTCTGCACTTGGTTGTAAGTTGATCCACCCTAGAGTCCGTCATGGCTGCATTCCCCACGAATGGCGCCAAACTGATGGTGTCAATTTCAGTTCTCCTTGACCTTGACCTGCACAAGGAACACACATGAGCCAAAGACCACTGTTGTGGCAGCCGATGGCACTCCGATGCTTAAGTCAGACAAGGCTTGAAAAATGTGTAATGCTGTAAAATGGGTTCTGTAGCTTACATTTGTTCTTCACCCCTTGTGCCCTATTTATCATATGAAAGTCCTTATTCGGCTATGTCTTTGGTGGCATAGTTTAGGGAAAGATATTTGTTTAGAGATCTTTTTCATGTTGAGAGCAGTCCATATATGAGAGTTTCCTTACACGACTTGTACTATGATATTTGTTGGGGATTCTTCCATTGATGAATGTTGTCCATGCAAAAGAATTTCAATGCACGACTTATACTCTGGTATTTTTTTCTAGTAAGAGTCAATGTGTTGTTGGCCTAGCCGTCTTAGGTCAAACTCCTAGATACTTGCCTTAATAGGACTCATGGGTATTGGGCTTGACCATAGGACTTATGGGCTTAGTAGGGCACCACTGATTGGTTCCAACCTCTTGGAACCTGCCTCAATGGGCTTTGTGTCATTTGGGTTTTGCCAGATTGGGCGCTCATCTGGGCACGCTTCACTCTGTTGACGTGATCATCATGACACGTGTACGGTGCGAATTACTAAATGGTTTGGTGTATCATCAACAATGTTTCCAAACACGAAAACAACAAGTAACATTTGAAACGAGATAAAAACAAACACTTTGGTGGTTGCAAAGCCCATTGACAAGGGAAACATAATTATTTTATTGGATGATGAAAATGAATCTCTACTAGCGCAGAAACTCTGGGATTCTACAAAACATTGCATGGTTTACCTTTTCGACCCGATGGACTTCTACTACACTATTAGATCCTCCTAATGCTCCAGCCCTGAAAACTATTTTGAACCCATCTACCAGCTTCAAAGCCAAGACTTTTATAGCTAAAGCACCAACCTCAACGGTTTCCACCATGTCATAGTCACAATTACCCAGTTTAGAAAATGTCCACTTGGAGTTAAAAATTTTGTATAGTGCCCATATCTCACCTTTTCTTAAGTAACCTATAAGTGTTTGAAGTCCAATTTCCTCCCTTTCTCTGATGATTGATTTGTGATTGTCATATTCAACTAAATTCTTCAACAAATCCATTTACTAACAACCATCTAAAGGCACTCATGCTATTTTTTGTACTAAGAATGAGTAATTGCAATAAAACCTTCCTAAAGAATAAGAGTCAAGTTTGAAATTGCTCCCAAAATAAGTTGCCAAAAATGATAGCGTCAAGTGCAAAGACGATGAAATTATGTAATATACTAGCATGTACGTGAACCAACCACCAAGAATACTGGAAATATGCATATTGCCAACAAAGATCAGATTTTGATGAACAAAGATAACAAGACTGTTTGAGATTAGATAACATATTGATATGTACAAGGGTCTGGCTACATGCCCAAAATCTAAAAGAGAACAAATTAAACCTTGGAGAAGAAATTCACCCTAAAATGCTCAAACCATTGTCTTTGGATAGAACTTGAAACTATAAGCAACAATTATCAATTCCAAGTAAAATAGTATATTGTACTACACCCACGAACATAAGTAGTCTGACTCACTACACCAAAAGGCCAGTTTAGCTACGCCGAGATGGCCAAGGTTTTAAACCATTGGTTTATTTGCCACGACAAAAAACCGTAGCTATAATGACCACACTACACCAAAACGTCTGTTTAGCTATTGGGAGGTGGCCACGGTTCTAAGCCGTTGGTTTATTTGCCACGGTTTTTAGCAGTGGCTATAATGGCCAACAGTTTAGAACCGTGGCTAAAAAAAATTACACCAAACGAGTTGCCACGGTTTTAAACCATGGCTATACCTGCCAACGGTTTATAACCGTGGCTAAAATTGCTAATGGTTTAAAACCGTAGCTATCAGATTTACATTTTGGCGAATATATTTTCGCCTTTAGAGGGAGAAGTTTCCCGCTTTGGCGAAAAATTTGGGAAAAGATAGATTCTCGCTCTCTCCACGCTTCCTCTTCACAGTCACAAGTAGAGAAGAAGAAGGACAAAAAAGGAGAGGATGATAGAAGAAAAGAAGAAGAAAGAAGAAGAAAGCTTTAGAAGAAGAACATGAAATTGGAACTCCATTGTCAGTTTCTTCTTTCCAGTCGATTTCTTTCTCTCTCTGTCCAAATCACAAGTAGCAGAAGCATTTAAGCATCTCACCCCCTTCAACTAGTACTAATCGCGTTGCAACTTGGAACCCCAGGTTGGCTCATTCTTCCAAATCTCAGTTTCTCTTTCACTCATGCTCATTATCAACCATTGGGTATCTTTCTAATCAATCACAAAATCAACCAAATGATCACAGCAAGAAATGGGTTTGTTTTTCTATTGAAACTAATTCACGGGTTTAGTTTTATTTTTGTTAATAGTTTCTCAACCGGTCTGTTAGGTTGAGTTGGCTCTGTATTCCTTAATTGGGTTGTTTTTTATTTTATCAAAGTGTTGTTCTTTTTCTTTTCATCATTAATTGTGGTTTGTTTTTCTTCTTGTTTACATGCCACTGTTGAATTCTTGTTGTTTGTGTTTGTACTATGGCTGTTTGGCTTCATATGAATGAATCATCACTTTTTCTTAGGGGTTTTCATTTACATCTTCACCATATAAGTCAAATTGCATTGTACAATTCGATCTCCGGTGCTTGCTCTCAATCCACTCTCCTATTCTTGTTGTCTTAGTTTTGAGCTTATACCCAATCTGTACTGAGATGACAACTCAATGTTTCAGATAATTGAAGGTCGACCAAATCTTGAAGACAATATATAATGGTTTCTATATCTAGATTGGGTGTTTACTGATGCACTGAGATCATAGTAATTCTCTCAGGAACGATGCTGACACTTTGTCTTTTATAGACTTATTGAGAGCATATTCTATTACAGGTATTGGATTTTCACAAAAATTATTTTGTTCAAATGCTGGTCTTGTTTGTTCAATTCAGAAGGTCATTCTGATCTTGTAGAAGCTTGGGCCAGCCATGCCTTTTTACTGTCACCTGTTAGTTTGAATTTGTGATTTACTTGAAGGATACTACAATACTCGAGTGGCGAGCAATCTTTCGAAAATGTGGAGGATTTTCACTATATTTCAAACAGTCTATTGCTATACGTCTGTTATGTTATTAGTATTACTGTGGAAATCTGATTTAATTTACCTTAACACTCACGTTTTTATGTGTTCCAGAGCTTGATCACCTTGTTTAAGACCAGCAATGATTGGTTAGCACTCTCATTTTGGACTGAAAGGGTTCAATTGAGATAGTAGAATGGAGAGGAAAAGGGTGGATGAATTTTAACCTGGATAAGTTCCACCTGTGAGACAAGTGGACAAATTCGGGTTCGTAAAGCAAGAAGTAAACTCCCCTGATGGTCAACCCAGGATTAGGTCTGTGATTGATCAAGAGAGGTGGGTTTTTAATTGTTGGAGCTGATAATTATTTCTCAGTTGTTCATAGTTTCATTTATGTCTACAATAGGAAACGATTTTATGAAATTATCATGTGGTGGTTCTTATTTTATTCCTGTCTATATGCTTTGTTGAATTATTGAAGTGCTGAACAATTGGTATTAGCTTGAAAAAAATGTCAAACATAATATTATCGAGTGTGATCATGTTGGTAAGATGCATCATAATTGAAAGAACCTTGTCTTTCTCTTCCTCCATTGAGATGACACCAAAATGTTGTTTCACTTTCCACAAAAATAGATCAGTTCATTCGCATCCCTGAACCAACCATTGTCTTGGGCTCTGAAATCTTTGATCTTGTGTTTTTGTACTTGGACGGGAACATTGTTACCATTGCTTGTATTAAGAGAGTGTTTCGATTTATATATGGTTTTTTTAGATATAAGCATATGGGCTAGTTTTTCTTAGATTTTGGGTCTACATGATCTTAATTTCTTTTTGATAATCCTGAACCTGTGAGGGTTTTAGGTCTTTTGTATGTTTTCTTTCTTTTCCATTCAAATTATTTACTTTGATTACAATGTAAACTCAATGCAGGGGCATCATCAATGGATGTAGCATTTTGTTTTGTATTTTTTCTGATGTTCAATCTTTGATTTTTTATTTTTATTTTGATGCAGCAACTTGTGATATATGAGACTTCAGCTTCAGAATTGGACATAATTCGTGATTTTCTCGCACTTTTCCTTCGCATATTTTTTTTCAGCAGAGACATGGACCAGGTCAAAGGTCCCTATATAATGTACTAAAGGCATATTCTGTGTATGATAGGGATGTCGGATATGTTCAGGTCCGACTTCAATCAATTATCTCATTTTAGGTGTTATACTTTATCTTATGTGGAACTTTAACTGTTAAATTTGCTATTGACATTCCATGAAATACAGGGAATGGGTTTTTTGGCTGGTCTGTTGCTTCTTTACATGAGCGAAGAAGACGCATTCTAGTTATTAGTTGCTTTGTTGAAAGGGGTTGTTCACTCCCCAATGGAAGGATTATATTTGGTAACTCTCAGAAGCTAGTAATTACATTCTTGAATGTTTCCTTATGTTCCATGTCATTGTATTATTTAAAATTTGGAAGAGATGCAGTCACCATCTAGTAAAAGACTGAACACAATAGGTTACTTATTGTAGATGATGTCTATGCTTATATTTCTCGCTGCAGTGTTGAGGCGTGCTTGTATTCAATTATTACTTAGATCTATACAATAGATAACAAACTAGGCGACAGATGAAATTTTAAGCAAGTACTTTTGCGATTCTTAGAACCAGATAATCATTTTACATTCATACCTTATTCTTTTGTCATAGTAATCAAAATATTCTAAAAGAAGTCATGGTATCTCAAATTGTTCTATACTCTGATCATCAGTAGTAAACTCACAACTAAATTTTTTGTTGGATTTTGTTCCTGTGTGTAAAGAAACTATCCTTATATGCTTGCCACGTACTTCTCCTAATTTTGACTGTGGGTTGAGGGTTTAAGTATGCATCAAAATAGAAAGCACATCCCCTTTTTATTGTTAAACATTTTGCCTTTCCTGGATGAAGAAAACCCTGCATGTGTTGATATACTGTTGAACTTCTCTACAAAACAGGGAACCCAATGGCCTAAATCAAACTTCACATTATCTGATTAAGTAAAATTAATGAATATGAGATTAAAGGTAACTAATTTATGTATATCACATGACCTAAACTATAAGATGAGAAAAACAACTGATCTTGTTTATCTATACAACCATACCTAAACTATAAGATGAGAAAATCAAACCATTTTGTGTGCGAAAGATCCTATGCTCCTCTGGTGATGATGCCATGTGCTAACTAATGGTTTATCTATGTAAAAAAAAAAATTGTTTTCTTACCTCCCATGGATTTGCGTGTTGATAAAACACGCATATTCTCTACTGTGTACTTAGAGTGATCCTTGTGTGCTCTTTAATGTAGTTACGGTGTTATGTTGCTTTAGTTATCTTTAATCTCATATTCATTAACTTTAAGATGGCTGGTGTTTAATAGCTTGATATTTTTTTGGAGACTATTCTGCACCACAAATCTCTATATTCATTTGTCCTGCTCTCAAAACTGGTTCTTTACGCTTTTGGAGTAGGTGGGATTGCCACTTGTACAACAATACCTGTTTCAGTTCGAGCAACTAGTGAGGGAGCACTTACCCAAGCTTGGAGATCACTTCTTGCAAGAAATGATAAATCCAAGCATGTATGCAAGCCAGTGGTTTATAACTGTTTTCTCTTACTCATTTCCTTTCCATTTAGCTCTTCGCATCTGGGATGTCTTTCTCTATATTTTCGACAATTGTTGTAGAACCTATTCTGATTTATTTCAATCTCAGTTAACTATTTTTTTCTTTTACGTATTATTTCCAGGTAAATCAAAAGATGATGAAATCAACTCTTATCAAGGACCTTTACGGAGAAATTGATCAGCTTAAAGCAGGTAGTGTATGCTTCCTGTTCTGCAGTCTGATTACTCATATTCAAACTATACGGCTTCCAATAATAAGTCATTTTGGATTTGATATGTACATTAATTTTTTGTAGGGATTATGAGTTATGATCCATACCAGCAAACATTCTCTAAACAATTAATGTTACGTTTTATCTGCAGGCTGACTTAAAGATTGGGCCATTGAAATTTCTAACCATTATAAGCAGTTTGGGTGGTAAGAGAGATGTGCTACTTCATTTCCTTGTGTAAATGATCTCTATGGTAACAAGTGTGATCTTGCTCATAGAAGAGTTGTGAGCACGGAAGAAGGCGAGCAGGTTGCTAAGGAGCATGGCTTGATTTTCATGGAGGCTTCCGCAAAAATCGCTTAGAATGTTGAAGAGGTAATGGGCCTTATCTCTTGTGATAATTGTCAACATGAACATATTTTGTTATCATAATATGCCAGAGGAAATCTAAGATTGAAGAATACGTGCAAGGGTTAGAGGAAGAGATGAAGAAGATTAAAGTGTTCAAGCGAGAGCTTCCTCTCTGTATGCTCATGTTAAATGATGGTAAGTTGGGTTTTTTCGTCAAAATTTGGAATTGTGATTGATTTGGGAGATTGGTTTTTTTTTTTTTTGGTGGGTTTTTATTAATGGATTTGCTTTTGTTTTTGACTTGGATTGTAGCTATTGTGACATTGAAGGATGAGGCGAGGCAGTGTTCGATCTTGTCGAAAGCTAAGCCGATTACTGAAGAGTTTTTGCCATTAAAGAGGAATTTTGATGAAGGTGGAGGGGAGAAAGTTGATAAAGATTATAAAGATAAGAAGAGTTGGATGAGTTCTGCTCAGCTCTGGAGTTCAAATGGCTATCGTTCTGATTCTAATATAATTAATGGTGATAAAAAGCAGATAGAAGAGGTAAAGAAGTTTGATTTTTATATTATTTTTTGGTAATTTTGATTTTTTAGAGATTGATTTGAAATAGTGTTTTGATTATTTTGATTATAGAGAGTTGAAGAAGATCGAGTTTCTGTGACTAAGAATCAAAACACTTCATGCAAGTACTGAAGTAAGGAAGCGGCATTTGCGCCGTTTAAGGGATACACTGAGGCCTCTATAGTGAACAAGAAAAAGAAGGAAGATAAAGAGAAGAAATCATCAGTATCTGGTATTTCTCTTCTTCTTCCTGGACTGAAAACTCCAACTTCACTTACTGATTCATCATCTTTGTTCCCGGAGAGTAAATCATCTATTTTCATGACAAAGGGGCAAGTAGATAGAGTGATAACTCCTGCACAACCACAACAACCACAATCGCAGCAATCCCAGAGGAAGCAAAGGAGATGTTGTTCTCCGAAATTGCATCGTCGTTTCATTAGTGCACTTCAGGAACTTGGTGGTTCACAAGGTGAGATTTAGGACAAATAATTGGAAACAATCAAAGTGTTTTGTACTTACAGTTTGTTGATTGAATTGCATGTTTAAGTGTTTTGTCCAATGTCTTGGTGTTATGATAATTTGATATCTTTGAAATCATTTTCACTTTTTTGGGGGTTTAAGTATGCCTAATATCATGTTTGATGATGATTCGAGTTTGTTCAGATCCATTTTCACACCAATTCGATCCTTGCCTCATTTGTTTGGTCTTCATGTGCTCTTCAGACTTGAATTCTTATTAGAGTTGTTAGTGATCTATATGTTGTATTCTTCATCTGAATGTGGAATATATATTGAAAGAACGTTTATGTTGAGATTGAGTTGTTGGTTGCGCAATTTTGCAAAATTGGAAGGATATTAAAGTAAAGTTGTTTAGCATGTGAAATCCGATTCTCTGCCCCTTTCTGTCTTCGGAATTGGATACTCTAAGAATTAGTTTCTTTTGATTCTATTTTTTTTTTCCAATTTTACTCGGTTACATCCGCTATGGTGTTGGATTGGTTTTTATAATTGTTCTCACTGTATTGATTCTATCTGTTGTTGGCTTAACCTTCCTTTTGATGTCGTTCTGTCAACCCTACATTTGGTTTTAATGGTAGCTAAATTTAAAGAATGGACAGAAAAACTGTGATGCTATTGCTAGCTACTTATATTTTTGTGTCCCAATTTGTAAAATGTCTGAAACATGAAATCAAAGGATGGCAAATGCTGATTTTGATATTAGTTGAGGGAGCACTTCCATGGCTGATATTGGTTCAGAAGTTAAGAGAGAGGTAAATGCTGGCATTGCTAGCGTATCACGCTTAATGGAGCGTCTTGAAACCAGAAAAAATAGTGAAGCAACAGAAGCAAATGGAATGCAGATATTTGTTGATATGGTAACAGAGCTATGTTGATATGGCTGATATGGAGTAAATTTACTATGTTGAAAGTCCATAAAGACCTTCCTAATGCAAACCTTTGAGGTATTCTTCCAAATCCTTTAAGTGAGCTGATAGGAGGACTTGGATTCAGTTAGCTGTTACAAATTTTGAAGGATTCTGTGCCTAAATTCTGTATAGCTAGCACGAAATGCAACCAATGGGCTGCTTCTATATTGCAACAGTCTTAACAATATTTTCTATTCCATATTCCTTGATTTGAGACGAAAAATTTGTTCTGGAAGATATTTTAGCTCAGCAATATTTATATATATATATATATATATATTTATTTATATGCTTTCTTTCACATAACTCAGAGATGGATGCTTTCTGGTATCTATTCATATTATGTCCATTATCTGACAAAGTAAATGGGGAGTTAGTATTGTGTTATGTGGCTTTAGTGATTATTTTATGGATTAATGGTGTTTTTCAGACTTCAGTTATGTTAAGTATCCATCTTCTGCATTTTGGGTTAAGCATTCTTTGTTTGTTTTAACCTTGTTATTTACAATCATCAGTCTGATTTTGTCAGCTGCGACATTCTTTACTTATCTCTATCAGACTGCTGTCAGAATTCTCTGCTAATTTAGGTATGGATCAATAGCTTCTGGATGAGTAACTTGGGGACTAAATCTAATCCAGTGCCATGTTCACGTTATTTTAATGATTAAGTGGCTGGTTTTTCAGATTTTTTTTCTAAACCCATCTCTTAATCCATATAGTTAAAGTATGTGCATATTGCCTGTGCATTGGTCAAAGTATGTGCATGTTTCAGAAAGAAATTCACAGATTGGATATAGAGTTTGATTTAAACTTTATGCCTTCAGTGATATGCTGTTTTTTGTTTTTTGAATGTTGCTATCATCTCCCAGTTCTTTATTCTTGTAGAATTCTGACATTAGTTCTATATTCTTGTAGAATTCTGACATTAGTATATATATACAAGAATATCAAACATTAGTATATCATTTTCTTTCAATAACTCAGTATATATATCCTTTTATATACTTAGTATATATATCCTTTATTTATAACAGAAGCCTGCCAAATAGAATTTGGTGGAATTGTGGGAGTTTCCATTGGTATTTACAAATGTAAACTGCCAATTTGGTGGTGTCAGAACACTGTCATGAACTTCAAGGGGAAATTTGGAAATGAAATGTAGTTGGCTTTTTTTCTTAACGGCTGGCTCACTGTAACCTTCTAGTTGTTGATCAGAAATTTGTTGGTAGCGATGCTTAATTTATCAGTATAAAACTCTGAACATGGTCATGCTTTAAATGGTTATAAAATATATTATATTTACATGATATGTTTGTACAAAATTATAGATTTTTTTTTCTCTTTCTTCCTGCATTATTTTCTTAGATGGAAGAATCCAAGAAGTTTGCTAATGCACAGCCTAGATCATATCCATCACCGACGCAAGCAGGGTTTGGACACAAGGATGAAAACCATGGTTCATCTTTACATACTGCTCATAGGTATCCCCCAGACAGACCAAATGCTGCAGTACCTGCTGGAGCAGCTTCATCAGCAGTCCATGTTTCTAACTAATGCCATCTAACTTTATTTAAGGATCACTTGCTGATTGGATGGAAAATGTTTGCTATGTGTAGGTCTGTGCAATTAAAGCTCCTGGATTTGGAGAAAATAGGAAAGCCAACATGCAGGATCTTACCACTCTGACTGGTGCTACTGTGAGTATATATCATCTTAGTTTTTGGTAAATTAAATGGATCATTTGATGCAGGCTCAAATTGATGGAACTATTGTTAATGCGCGGTTCACGCTACCTGCACGGAAAAAGGTAGTCTCTCCTCCAAGAGCTGTCCTTGCTGCTACAAAAAGAGAAGCTCTACAAAATGATAGTGTTGTTGCTGATGCTAAAAAGGATGGTCCACAGAGGCAAAGAGATTGTATGTTATGGTTTGCCATAAATTTTGTGATTGAACATCTTGTGCTGTTTAATTGTTTGGGAAAATAATTGTTTTTGAACATTGTCTGGCTTAACATATTAGCAGCTTCTCCACGGCGCAAACCTCTTTCATCACCTCGGAGGCAATCCCCTGGACCTCATCGTAGGGGTGAATCTCCTCGAAGGAGACTGGATTCTCCTCCACAGCGACGTATCGTTTCTCCTCCAAGGCGACGTGTGGAATCTCCTTATCGTCGTGGAGACACTCCTCCTAGGCAGAGGCCTGCTGCTTCTCCAATTAGAAGACGTTCTCCATCTCCGCCGCCACGGCGACATAGGTCACCACCCACACGGTATGCTATTGACAACATTTTTTTTTCAGTTTGTTTTTTTTAATGGAATCAGGGTTATCAAAACAATCTGATAATTCTCTTCATGACAGTCCATCTCCTCCTCCCCGAAGGGTCCGTGGCAGTCCAGTTCGTAGGCGTTCACCTCTTCCTCTAAGGCGTCGGTAAGTTGTCTCAATTAATAATTCTGATGATTTTAGTTTCTAATTTATGCACCTTTTCAAATGCTACTTGTTTAAAAAACTCTTAAGGGAATAATTGGGAACACCCACATATTCTTTTTTAATAAAAAAATGCATTTGCAACTGGAGAAATTGTAAATATGTTATATCTCCCTTCTTAATTTTGACTGGTAACAAGAAAGAGAAGTAGATTTAGCTGTGGAGTGGGTTCTAGCATTTCTCTTACAAGTTTAAGATTTGCAATGAAACAGGGGGTTTTCTGGTGCAAAGTGTGCAAGTTGGAAGTTGAGACAAAAGTTTGTTTGATATAAAAACTCAACTGACACTTTGATTGAGTTGAAATTTACTTCAATTGCAAATGTTTATAATACTAGAACACACCTATGGCGTATTGAAAAATATAGTACTTTAGGAACTAACTAATGCTATTTCTCAAAAAAAGAATTTTTTTTTTTATCATATTTGGACTCCATGATTTTTGAAATGCTACACTTAAAGTATGGTTATAGAATATGATGAGGTACTACATGTTTTATTTTTCTAAGGAAACAATTTAAAGGATGAATGCAGTAATGCAAAGAAGACCTGTCTAGTAATGTGATCGTATCCTGAATGCTTCCTATACTTAGAGTAATTTAGCATCTTGTACGAAAACAATTCTTATTACTGGTGTGAGATATCAAACATGGAATTATTGTCCTCTCATATTATCACCCTCATCTCTTTTGTGCATGAATGGAATGCAGGCTGCTAACACAAGTGTTGTTACTAAAGGGAGCAGGTTGCTATATGTTGCAGAGTGCTATGTTGTTACATGTAATGTTGTTTAGGAAGGATTTCTGTTAGATTAGTTGTCAATAAATGTAGTACTATAAATAAGAGAGCATAAGAGAGAAAAAGGGATTCATTTGATTTGTAAGAAAATTGTACACTTGAGCATTTGCTCTACAGGAGATTAGCTATCTCGAATTAGCTTTCTTGTTGAATACAATCCATTATATTTACTATCATCAATTCAAAATTACAATTACAAGTTCTTCAGTATGTAATTTCTCTTCATTGCCTGTATTGCATCACTGTCAGTAGAACTGCATTAGCTTAACACCGTGACAAAAAAAAAATTTGCCACGGCTTAAAATCGTGGCTAATTATTGCAACGGCTAAAAACCGTGGCTACCTTGCCACGGCTTATAACCGTGGCTAGTACTGGCCACGGCTTAAAACCATTGCTAAAGCTATTGCAACGGTTTAGAACCGTGGCCATAACTTGCAACGGTTTTAAGCCGTTGCTACTCCTGGCCACGGCTTAGAACCGTGGCTAAGATTGTTGCAATGGTTTATAACCGTGGCTAAATCATCAACCGTCCTCGAGATAAAATTGTTGCTAATATTTTTGCCATGGTTTTTAGCCATTACTGGGGATTTAGCGACGCCTCTACAACCCACGGCTCTAAGCCGTGACAATGGGTTACCCCCACGGTTTAAAACCGTTGCTAATGGGTATTTTTGGTGTAGTGCCAACGGTTTAAAACCGTGGCAAAAAAAATGGCCACCGCTGAAAACCGTTGGTTTATTTGCCACGGCCAAAAACCGTGGCTATAATGACCAACGGCTTAAAATCGTGGCTAAAAACATGGCCACGGCTCAAAACCGTTGGTGTATTTGCCACGGCAAAAAACCGTGGCTATATTGACCAACGACTTAAAACCGTGGCTAAAAAAAATGGCCACGGCTCAAAACCGTGGCTATAATGCGCAACGGCTCAAAACCATGGCTATACAAAAAACGCTAAAAAAATGGGCGGGCTTTTTGGCGCTTGATTATTTCTTCTCCTTTTACGCGCTGGAAGCTCCTCCTTCCCTGCTCCCTCCACTCGACATCGACCCGCCTCCCTGCTCCCCTCGACTCCACTCGAAGCTCCTCCATCCCTGCTCCCCTCGACTCCACTCGACATCGACTTCCTCCTTTCCTGGTCCCCTCCACTCCTCCCGAAACTCCTCCTTCCCTGCTCCCCTCCACTCGACTTCCCTGCTCCCTCCACTCAACATCGACCCTCCCTGCTCCCTCGACTTCCCTCCTCCCCTCCTTCCCTGGTCTTCCCTCCTTGCTCGGCGTCTTCAACCTCCAAACCATTTTGCAAAATCGATCAGCGACTGCAGATTCTCTCGTAAGGTTTGCTAAAACACTAAGGTTTGCTGTTTCAGTCTTTTTTGAAAATTAGAACAAACCCCATTTGTAAAACAAACACTTAATCTTCCTTTAATGGGGTTTACTACCCATGGGGTTTGATGTTAAACACAAAATATACTTTGGGGTTCATTAAAATTTGAAAAGAAACTAAGGGTTTTGTTGGTTTTGTTTCTAGGGTTTCAGAGAATGTCTGGTGCTGGTGGTGGGGAATATGATCGTGCCATGTATAATGATGATGATAAACAAAATGAGATTACCCAGAAAGATGCATGGGCTGTTATCAGTGCTTATTTTGAAGAAAAGGGTCTTGTTAGACAGCAGATTGAAGTTGATTTGGAACAATTTTGGTGAGATCTCTTGTGTGCTTGAAGTTATGTTGTTTGATCAGATTGGATAGAGAGACCCTTTTGGGGCACATGAATTTTGTTGTGAGTGTATCTCTTTATTTGCTTGTTTTGAGATTCAATTTGGGGTTTGTGATAATGGGTTATGTTGAATTGATGGAAATAATGAGGGATTTGTGTGGTTTGGTTGAGATATCTTTGATTCATTTTTCTTGTTTATTTTCAGATTCTCGGGATTTTTGTTGGTTATCTCTCAAGTAATGTGGTGTTTCAGATGGGGGTTCTTTGTTCAGATCTTAATTGTTGTAATGGTGGGTTTTACTGCGAAGGTTTCGCACGACTTCACTAATCCACAAGATGGTAAAGTCAAACTAATTTCATTTTGTGTTTTTTTTTTTAAGAATTTGATAATTGTTAGTGTTGGTGAATGTATTTTGAGTTTTGTTGATTTGGGTGCATTGTGAAATTTTGTGTAGTTACCGCGATAAATAGCTTATTTGTCGCAATGGAGAATCCGACTCTTCCGGGATGGATTTCGAACGGAGGTGATCCTTGTAAGGAGGCATGGCAAGGGGTTGCGTGTATTGATTCGAACATAACTTCGATGTATGAGTGTTCTTTTTTACAGGGGATTTGGGATTTTGTCAATGTATGTTGTGTATGATTGTAACAGTGTTTTGATTTCGCAGAACGATTAATGCTGCAAATTTGGGTGGTGGATTGGGTGATAACTTGCAATTGTTTACAGCAATAAAAACAATGTAAGTGATATTCTTTATATTTTTTTATTTATCCTTGTGAATAGACCATGTGTATAGAGGCATTTATATGAAAGCATCAAGTTCCTACTCTGAGGATTTATGTAGTAACAATGTACTAGAGTCTGCTCACACACCCCACTTGACTCACTATGACACTAATGTGAGTTGTGTGCTATATTATAAGCCAACAAGTGGGCTATAGTGTGCCCTGTTTAAAGTGGAAAGCGATTTGAAGGGAAGAGCATCGACAATGTTTCAAATGCCGCATACTGAAATTTTCACCATTCTCAACTAAGTTTAAATAAATATCATTTATAATTTTTCTTTTACATTTTTTTTTCATTCTTTGTGGTAGAGATCTCAGCGGCAATCATATTGGAGGGAGTATTCCATCTCACCTGCCTTCTACCTTGATAAACTTGTAAGTCGTAAATTTTGACTCTAGCTGATCCTTACACATAATTTGTTGATTGAATAATACCTTTATGTTGTTTGTGATCTGTACTTCTATCTTGCCTAAGGAACTTATATGAAAGATTTTTTTCTTTATGTATGACAAATTTCTTTCAGCTAATCAGTTCACAGGAGGCATCCCAAGTACGTAATCATCTCTAACACAACTGTCAACTATGTAAGTTTATGCATCTAAGTTGTTAATCGCAAAGCCTAGTTTTGAAATTGTAATTTTTTATTAAAATTTTGTGATGTTTGTCCCCCAGTCACTCAATGTTTTGAAGTTCTAGTATATTTGATTGGACAATTTGACAAGTGTGGGTTGGAATAATTTGTGTTTGTTTAAAAGAATTTGAGTTTTGGTTGTGTTTGATTTGGAAAATTATGTGCGCTGTGGTGGGATTTTAGTACCATTGGTTTGGAAGAATATTGGTATTTGCTCAGGAGAAAATGAACACCAATCATGTGTATGTGTTTAAGAAGAGGCAGCCGAACAAGTATTCCTACGTGGCTGCGGTACGATCCATAGCAGAAATGCAAAACAAGTCACCAAGCAGTATGTTTGTGCGGATGCTTTCTCGTACTGGTGCCAAAGGGGTAATAGATCAATGTTTTTTTTAAAGAATTAAGCTAATTGGTTTAGTTTCTTCTTCCATTTATAGTGCTTATTTACATTGCTTTTGGTAACGTTATCAATTCTTTTGTGTGTTGTTGTTGAGTGGTCCCAGTAACATTATAGAAGATTTGCATGCATCACATGGCATATTAATCAAGATTAGCATGAGCATGCAACCTGTGCCCATTCTCTGTCTTGTACGTATGATTTATTTAACTACAATATATTTTAATTATTATAATCTTTACTCTTTAGTATAGACTGGTTTATAACTGGATTTATATTATTATTGCGAGAGTTACTTTGTATTGAACCTGAACACTATCTATTGAAGTTTTAGGCCTAGTTCTTAGCAATGAGTTCTTAATTGTTTGTAAGGTATGCAGATTCTTGAACAAATTTTATTCATACAAGAGAGGAGCTGTAAGATATTGTCTTTGATAGTGAGGTACATTGGAATCCCTTAACCATAATGTGTGGTGGATTTTGTGTAAAACTTGAGACATTAGCATATAATGTATTTTTACATTTGTTTGTTCATTTATTTTGTTTCTAAACAATTTGCTTTTGGATGACTATAGTGCTAGACCAAACTCTAAAGATGGAATGGTTGCAAATGGAGAAGCCTCACACTCGAAGAGCAAGATAACCAGTATCGATGATGTTTTGCATGGATTAGTTGACACTACACCAAAAATGGCCATTAGCAACCCATTGGCACGGCTTAGAACTGTGGGCTGTAGAGGCGTCGCTAAATCCCTAGTAACGGCTAAAAATCGTGGCTAAAATATTAGCAACGGTTTTATCTCGAGGACGGTTGATGACTTAGCCACGGTTATAAACCGTTGCCAAAATCTTAGCCACAGTTCTAAGCTGTGGGCAGGAGTAGCCACGGTTTTAAGCCGTTGCAATAGCTTTAGCAACGGTTTTAAGCCGTTGCAATAGCTTTAGCAACGGTTTTAAGCCGTGGCCAGTACTAGCCACGGTTTTTAGCCATTACAATAATTAGCTACGATTTAAAACCGTGGCAAATTTTTTTTTAATATATATATATATATATATATATATATATATATATATATATTTTTTTTTTTTTTTTTTTTTTTGCTGTCGAATGACTTTTTATTACATCTTATAAGTTTTATTTCTAGAAAATAAAAATTTTAATGTGCCAAACTTAAACATTTCCATGAATGGAGGCAAAGTAATGTAATTAATAAGATAATGTATTACATTGAGTCACAAAATCTATCAAATAATATCTCAAATACAATGACACACACACAAACTTAAATATCTCAAATACAAAGAAAGTGGAACAATGCTGCTGCTGCTGCTGCGAGAGACGCAATGCTGCTGCTGCAAGGGACGATCTGCTGATGATGCGAGGTACGCACTGCTGCTGCTGCGAGGGAATCACTGCTGCTGCTGTGAGGGGCGAACTGCTGCTGCTGCGAGGGACGAACTGCTGCTCTGCGAGTGACGCACTGATGCGAGCTTGCTGCTGGTCGCAAACCAGATTGCACTCTGTTTCACTACAGAGTACCCACTGTCCTGGCAGTTATGATCTGCGGATTTTTTAATGCAATCTGGGTGCTGCATTTCACTGCTTGCACTCATTCCTGCCGCAGGTCTTGGATTCCAAGCAAGTACATTACTTTAACATTTGGAGAACTATTAATAAATATGCAGTACAAAAATGAAATAGAGAAAACTAAAGTTTCATCACCTGAAAACATTTGGAGTGTATGTTCACTTGTTTCAAATGAAAGAAACATGACAAATTCATTCGAAAGATGCTATCATCAAATGCTTCTCTATAAACTTAAATGAGTTTGAGAATACCCAAGTTCTATTAACTTGACAATTGAAAAGTATTCCATTAAGCTCATGTGGTTCAACAAAAAAGACTAACTTTATGGTTAATAAGAAAAATTTGCCCTAGGCGAGTTAGAAGAAAAAACAACTAGAGTATCTGCTACAGTACACATGCAAACATACCTCGTTTGCTGGGCGTCCGTAGTCAACGGGATCTCTTCTAGTAATTGCTTCCAAAACAACAACCCCAAAGCTATATATGTCACTCTTTTCATTCAAAAGTCCAGTATTTGCATATTCGGGTGCAACATATCTGGAAAAGTTATGTCACATTGGTATCTATTATAATTCTTTGAACCGTGGCGATTTGAAACCAATGATGCAAAAACGTAAAAGGAAAAGGAAAAGGAAAATAACTCATTGAGTTCCACTGAAAAAAATATTACCCGAATGCCCCCATGACACGGGTAGTGATATGGTTTTTTCCAGCACCCAGTAACTTGGCCAGACCAAAATCAGATACTTTAGGATTGAAATTGTCATCTATTAAAATGTTACTAGATTTGATGTCACGATGTACCACTTTTGGTTCAACAGCCTCATGCAAGTAAGCAAGCCTGCAATGCATACTTTTGGTTCAACTACCTGTCATTGAAATGGGTAAGGTGTTATAATAAACAAAATAATAATAAATAACATTGACATACAAAATCCAAATATAAAAGAGCAAACCTGGACTAAGACAGGAAGAATGTCCATGCCAAACTTAAAGCACCAAATGAAGTCAGCCCAAGCAGTCAGTTCCCAGCAACTCAGACAGCACCAACGCAAGTTCTGTTTCGCAGCAACTGCAGAAAAACCCGCAAGCCTCCCAGCAGACCTCAACCACAGCTCAAAACCGGTGTGCTAACCGCGCACGCTGAACCCGCTGCGGCCAGAAACAACACGTACAGCAGACACGCTGAATCGTACTCTGTCTGGATCAACATCGCACTCTGTCTGCAATGCAGAGCACGCTGAAACTGCAGCGCACCCTGCCTGGGATGCGCTCTGTGCTGCAGTGTTCGGATCATCTCTTCCCTTTCAGTTACCGCCGGATTATCTCCAGTGTTTACTGATAAAAGAGGGAGTAGCAAATTGAGTTTTGATTCAAATTAATATTCAAATAGAACATATAGAAAATACAAGACTTGCTGTTATATATTTAAAAGTACCTTTGTCAAAGATTACAAATCTAGAATTATAATCATTGAATCTCTTACGTGGGAAACACACAGAAAATAAACTGAAAGCAACAACTTATTCCAAGTCAAGTTGTACTTCCATTCATGTGTTCTATCCTTCACCTATGAGAGTTCAGTGAACCTAAACTGAATGTTGACATTCAACACACCGCGTGTAAATTGGATCAAAATGGTAATGAAATACCAACAGTGTATGAAGAACTAGAGAGTTGTAACTTCACATGAGCAGGAAGTATCAAGAACGTATTCATTCACATGAGCAGGAAGTATCAAGTCATCTTCACACAAATCATGCCAGACAAATCCATTTTTGTAACTTCTACTTTCACAAATCCACCACAACAATGATAACAATCAAATTTCTAATAAAATACAATTTACTGGAAAACCAAAACCAATTCTTATAACACTCTTACCTCTTACAAGACCACGAATACAACGAAGGCATGCCACTACCTCTCAAGACATTAAGCCGATTAATCACATCTACAAAACATACTAAATTTCAACATTCCCAAATTCAAATAGAAATATAGTATAACAAAGTAACAAACAAGCCAGACACATACCTCTCAAGTGAAGACCTTCGGGCGAAGAGAGTGCAACCTCAATGAAATGTGGATGTTCAAGGTGGTGATTTCTGCAGAGATAATAAACAACAACAACTTTTCTATTATGCCGCTTCAGTGATGGCTCTGTCCAAACTATAGCCCTCTCTGGACTAGTTTGCCTGTACTTGTTCATTCTCCCCTCCATTTCTCTCACTGTTAAATCACCTCAGATTGAAACGGATCTAAAACAAATACATCTTAGTCACTTCAGCTTCACATTTCATCATTAATCACAACAAATACAATCTACCTAAGACTTATAACTGACTAGAAGTTCTATTGTCTCACATTAACTAAAACCTAGCAAAATTTGCTTGCAAATCCAACTAATTGAATGAACTTCAGCTCATAATGTCAAATTCCATCAGTTCCTCTAAATAATAGCTCAAAAGACCTATAAAACTACTATCTGAGCCTCATCAGATCTAATTTCACTCGCAAAACCTATTTAGTGATCCCATACAAAGGAATGCAACGCAAAAACACTACAAATCAACTGTTCAAAACAGTTTTCAGTAAAAAAAAATATCCAATATGGAATCTAAATTGTTATTCTTTGACATTCATGGATACAAAAGAAGAATATCCAATATGTCTAGCAAAATGGCTTTTGACCAATGGAAGCTTGTCATCTATACAAAATATGATATATTCATGCAATATGATATAATATGAGAGACGCAATGCTAACTAACCTGTGTTGATTCAGGTTTTTCCTCTTGGTCTGATTCTATGGGCAAGGCTAGGGATGAACTGCGGTTGATGTTGCTGCAGCTGCGAGAGACGCAATGCTGCTGCTGCAAGGGACGATCTGCTGATGATGCAAGGTACGCACTGCTGCTGCTGCGAGGGACGAACTGCTGCTACTGCGAGGGACGCACTGATGCGAGCTTGCTGCTGGTCACAAACTCGATGATTTCAGAGGGCTTGAACCCACCCATCCACAAAAATCAGCGCTCCGCCGGAGTCTTCCACATGCCTGAAACGAGATGAAGGAGATCGGCTTTCATGAGCATTGCCTTCAAGCCCATCATTTCATCCAAGTGTGCAAGGTAGTTGTCCACGTAAAGTTGCACAAATTAAACATTATGAAATTCAAATATAACTTCCCCAATTTCTAACATGACCAGACAGGAATACCAATTTCTAATCCCCACTATCACCAACAAAGCAATGTGACCACCCACAATTATAACATCCCCATTAGACATTACCACTCCCTAATCACTTTTTGGTTTTGCTTTGTGACTTGTGCATCCTAGCTTCAACCCTTTAGCAGGAACACATGTTCAAAGTTCATACTTTCAAGAAAAAGAAAAAGAAATCTGTGTATGTCAGGAAGAAAAGTAAATAACTAACATTCAAACTCAAATCATTAACATTCTATTTGTTATGATTCATTTCACACTTGAATGGAAAAAAATATGCAATAGTAAAAATAAAAAACATTAACTAGCCAATATTTTTCCTCAAAAGCTAGACTTGTTAAAAGATATCAAAACTAATAAGTTAACTATGATAGTATCGTTCCACCATGTTCCAAAGTTGACGTTACCGTTGACCTACTCGATCGGCAATTCCCTAAGCCTTGAACATTATAATCCTTGGCTCATAGCTTTGTAATAATTCTTCTACTATTTGACAACTTCAAGTTTTTTAAGAGTATTGGTTGAACCTGTTAAGAAAATATTAGGAGAATTGCATTTTGATTGAATATTTTCTTAACATGGTATCAAAGAAGAAGAAGAATCACAAGATGGCTACAAGAGATTTTTATTACCTGGGTGGATGTATTATCTCTATCAATGATTCAAAATCAGGATCATAATAAGGTTTATAGCCACTATACATTATATCTAACAAAAAGAAAAACCAGTTGTCAGAGAGAGCTTTAGAGACCCCCAAGAGAGAGACACAAGAAGAAGAAACAAAAGAGATATGTTATAGTTTGGTTTCATACAATGTTTATATGGAGTACAAGTAATGAAACACGTTTTGTAAAAGGATAAGAGAGCAGCCTCTTTTTTGTTCTCTTTCTTGCTTATAAAGATAGAAAGTTGAAGTTTTTATAATAAAAGTCCCGTAGTGGCAACAACTGGTTTTGCTTGTGCTGGAACATGGATCAGAATATGACAAATCACAAACAGCAGAAGAAAAAAATAACAGCAGAAGAAGATAAAAAAGTAACAGAGTGCATCAGGACAGACCACTATGTCAAAACAGAGCGTGCTGTCCAGTGTTGGACAATGACACGGGTAGCACAAAATCATGAAATTACTGAATTGTAATTATGATGATCAGGCCGCATGTCAACTAATGCGTGAGATGAGTGACAATCATAAAAAAAACTCACTTCTTCATGAGCTGGGGCCAATCGTTGAAATGTAAAATTCTTTAACCCATCTGGAGAGCAAGGATCATCAATATCTGACCCCGATTCTGCTGTTGATGTGTCACTACTTATTCCCTGAAAAAGGAAGAGAAAATATGACTTGAGGAACAAATTAAGGATTAAAAACAAGATGCACTAAATATCGATCAACTTAAAGAACTCAAATTTTTACCTTCAATGGTCATATCTTGATGTAAGAGTTAATTTTCCGTTCCTCATCAAATATCAAATATTCTAGTAATTTGCCTGACAAGTGTTGCTTCCTCATTGTGGACAAGCTATAAACATGAGATGCAATCTGGTCACTAATTATTTTTACAGATGAAAATGTTAACTTTATCTGATAATCTGAACTACAGTAACCAGACCAGATACGAATATACGAGTCACCACTACCTTCAGTATTTCAGGATCATTCCAAGGCCCTTTATTAGACTTAAGGCGCCCTCCTTCAGCAGAGCATGTAGATGAGCCACCCAAGAAATCAGGAAGTTGACTGTACAAAGTAAGCGTTTAAGTGTCTGAAAAGGCGACCCATATAACAGAATATGAAATAGCATTCAAGACTAAACAATGGAAAAATCAATCAAATAACACAAATGGCTTCCTCATTACCTAGTGATATTATAGACAAGCAAAGCACCAGCAACACCTCTGTAGTAAGACCTAGTAATAGATCTGAAGGATTCTTGACCAACCTGTAAGTTGCATTGGAATTCGAACATCATAAGAAACAGAACAGTATATCACGTGACAGTACAAATAATTTGACTTTTCCAATCCATGAGCAATCAGAACAAACATGGTCAGTCATGGACTTACAGAGCAGTAACATCATATGTTAGGTTGGATAATTTCTAGCAATCCACACATGTCAATAGATTATCAAATACATACCGTCCAAGCATCCTGTTGGCCACATAACAAAAGCTCAAGCTCCTCCTCTGTGAAAATTTGAAGACTTTTTATTGGAAACACCTGAAGAATAAAGAAGAGATTTATTTAGAGCATGCAACGAAAAGCATTAGAGCATGCAATTAGAATACCAGAAATTATGAAGGAATCCAAACAATAATTCAAAATGGTGATTCAAGTTATATGATGAAAATTGATATTTTATCTTGGAGTGATCATGTTTCACATCATCCAGGTTTAACTTTCTTTTCCAAATAATACCTTATAAAGCTCTATGAGAGTTATAAATGAAAACAACAACAACAGTTGACCAAAAGACATTGATATGTTGAGAAACAACCTCTTAAAGTGTCCACCCAGCACTACATAAAAGTAAGTTATCTTTTACATATAAGCATCTCTAACAACAGCACCAACCCTGATTTTTGAACCCAGAATAACCATAAGAAATAAACAACAATCAAGTTCCTTAATCAGGTGGGTGTAAACATGGTGAAAACAAAGAGAAAAAGAAAGGAAGCGGTAAAGTCTAGTCCTTGTTTGGTAAAGAGGTGCATAACACATTAATAACTGCGAAGCTCAAATCACAAATCATATAAAAATCCTTCAACAGGAAGCAACTGAGACACAAACATAAAATATGTATAAGAATTTTACATTTAGCACACACTAAGGATAGGACACTAGATCTTACCTTAAACCTCCAAGAAGCAACTTAATTCTCTAAAACGAAATAAGAAAATATATAAAATTTTACACTTGGACAGCTGAACTATAAAATCTAGAAGAAAAAAAATCATTATCTTCTATCCGCAGACAAAATCTTTTAAAAATTCATTATCTTCCAAACTTGTCTCAGTGTTGATGATTCTTTGCACTAATCAGTCGATCTAGCAGTTCGAAAGAAACAAAAATATAAATTATTCAAGTGAAGGAATATCTTGCGTAACAACATTATGAAGAAGAGATTATCACGCCAGACAACACCAATTAGTTTACAAGAACTGAAAACATGAAACCTAGGAAGAATGACCACTCAAGCAGCTTAGTTACCACATTTATTGCAGTGGATGAAGTTCTCTTCACCTCCGATTCTGTAACAGCAAAAACATAAGATAAAAAACTTCAGATTATTCAAATTTTGAATAATTACTACAAAAAACATTGTATGGAACAAGGATAGAGGATTCAACCTGCAAACTCCACATCCATCACAGTGAAATTGCTTCTTTGAAACCTGAAACCCAAACCAGATTGTCAGCTATGTAAATTGTTCATACCTGAAAAACAAATACTGCTTCTAAGTGAATGTCTTAAAACCAAATGTTGCCTAAAGAGTTGCAAGGTGAGTAGAAAGGTAGATTCTACAGTTTTCATAGGAGGAACAAATCTAGATTACAGAAACATAAGAGCAATCATGAGAGAAACTACACACACATTATAGAGACTTGTATAATCAATTATTGACATCTACTAAAAGATAGGACTTTTGCTTGCTATAAAATTATATGCACTGTCCAAATTTTCATAGTTAAAATGAATTTTAAATCTTAAGAGTAGTCCACTTTTCATATTAAAATCGAAATCTAAAGCTTAAATTTTCCCAACCCATGGATACAACATATTGCTATTGAGGCCAATTGAGTATATGTTTCTTTGTTTCATTACCTCTTTTGCAATTAAGCTAAAAAAACATTTAAACCAATTAAGCTAGAATACCCAAATGATCATGCTCATAACAATACAAACACACATACATGGCTAAAGAAGATTATTGAGTAAATCATGTTGATGGTCTATACATAGTAGCAGACTCAAATCCCTCCAATTGAAATGTTCCCTTGTACATAATAAACATTAGTGCTTAACAAAAGTCTCAAAAAATTAAAGAAGACCCTATACTCACCAAGTAGTTCTTCTACCGCTTCTTCAATAGCAAAGGACCAACATTATCTCCAGTGTCTTTGTTGTGCTTCACATGAGTTCCATCACATAAAAGAAATGTACCTGGCCTCCAACAGCTGCCAAACACCCCAACACCCCAATTAGAATCTCACCCATATGTTTCACAATCCAATGAGGCAATGAACAAAGACAGGAAATGAGAGAATGTTGAATAGCTTACCTGTTGTTTTGAGTGTTATCTTAGTCTTCTTCTTCTCCTCTTCAGAAATCGAGCTCGAGAAAAGAAGAAAGTGAGTTCTAGGGTTTGCTTTGCTGAAAGAAGAAAAAAATAAGAAGAAGAGATCAACAAAAAAAAATCAAACTGTTTTGTTTTGCTTTGCAGTGGAATTTCAACACTATCCTCAAAAAGTATATTTACTAAATTACATTTTTCAATAAAACTAATAACCAGTCATGAACATCATCCTCATTGTACTCATCTTCCTTTATATATTTCACATAAATCTTACCTGAACATCATCCTCATAGTTTCATTTTTACGTGGGTATTCCAACTTTTGTATCGTAAATTTTTTTTCTCCTTGCTCATAACATATTTGAATTGTATATTCTGAACATGAACAAATCTCAATATTTCGACATTACTGAAGATTCTCTAAGGACAAAAATTAAATCTTTCCAGCATATACATTCTAATCTTAGAATAGCTTAAACCATCCAAGTAGCTAAACCCAGTAAATGAAGTTGTAAATTCCCAAACTACTACTCTAAATATATATATTCACTTTCCAAGAAAGGAAACACCTCATATACAATATTTTAATACTAAGACTAACTAGAACCCTAAACGGATGACAACCTAATTCAATTCAAGCAAAAGTAAGGATCCTCAAATAAAAATAACTTTCCAAGACATCAAAATTTCCCAAGTTGAAAACCCACTCACAAGAATCATGATTGAAGTTGAACAACAGAAGAAAAAACTCAACTTGATTGTAATGAAATAACCGAAGATAAAACCGAGAATGAAAAAGAAGCTACCTTGTGATTTCCTCCACCAGTTGCAAACCTGATGCCACCAGGTTGAATATCAATGGAGAAAATCTGCATTCCTTCTTGCCTAACCCAACCTGGCTTCTCTGCAATCATCTTTGCTTTTGGGTATCTAAAATCCCACTTATTTTTCACTCTCCCTGCACTCAAAGAACAAAAGGGTACTCAAATCCCATGGTTTGGGATCAAAATAGGAAATGGGGTCATCAGAGAAAAACTTATAAAGGACAAATTTTGTGAGGGTTCTTGAAGGATTTTGTTCTCTTGAAACAGATCTGAAGAAGAAGAAGAAGGATCTTACTTGGAAGGAGATCTGAACCAATTTGATGTTCTTCTTCAGCTCGATTCTCTCAAGATCTAAAGAAGAATGAGAAGAAATGTTTGAGAATCTGCTTTGGTTCTTCATGTTCTTCTTCAGTTCGTCCTCTCCTTCTTTCGACCTTCTTCTTCTCTGCGCCAGACCTCTCTCTGATTTAGGTCGAAATTTTTTTTCGCAATGAACGCGCAAACTGATCTAGGTTGAAATAGAAAATTCTTTTTCGCCAATTTTTTGCAATGACAGCGCCAAATTTTTTCCCCAATTTTTTTCGCCAAAGCGCGACAGAGCGCGAAATCCACTCTCCCCCCATTTTCGCCAAAGCGCGAAATCCACTCTCCAAATCACTCACTCGCAGGAGCGCGGCACGTGCAAAACGGTTTAGTTTAGCAACGGTTGTTGATCGTTGCACAATATAGCAATGGTTTTTGGCCGTGGCTAATGCACCCATGGTTTAGAGTCGTGGCCAACTATTTTTGTAGCCACGATTTTAGGCCGTTGGTCATGCTATCCACGATTTTTAGCCGTGGCAAATAAACCAACGGCTTAGAGCCGTGGCCACCTCCCCGTAGCTAAACAAGCATTTTGGTGTAGTGTGAGTGGCTTTGTGCCCAGGTTAGTATTTGAGCAATCACATGTGGTATTTCATTGAAAGAAAGTAATTTATGCTCATTTTATTACATTATGTGGTACTGATATGCTCAACATGCATTTGATTTAGTTTCATTGATACAACTCATTGTCTAACACCATGAGTATATCTTTTGCATTGGTTGATTTGAACCTTCAAAATGCTTCCCTAATGTGTAGTGGAAAACCAATAAAAGATGAGATACAGGCATACAACACAACACACTTTCTGATACAAACCTTAAGAAAAGGGAATAGTCTCAAGTAATGTTTATAGAGTGTTTTATTTTCTTTCTTTTATTTCAATTTTTTGTGAATGACTTTCTGGATTGGCTATTTTTCTTACAATCCACCATAACTAATATTGCTTATTAAATTTTAAGCCTTAAGCTCATATAGCACTTGTCTCTAAAGAATCTGAGAACTCATGTCTTATTCTCATTTATGGAAACTAATCTTTAAAATGCAGTTGCTCGGCATTGTAGTAGTTCATATTCTATCCCGCCCTTTTGCAAATTTCATTCCATTTACCTATATTAGTATTTAGTATGTGAGTATAACTCTAGAACAATTTGGTGCGAATACAGGAGGGAGAAAATATGGCAGTCACTATCTATAGTGGTCATTTTGGTGAAGTGGCGTTCATCAATAAAACATGGCTGCTTGTTTCAATAGGTATTTTAATTTGAAGAATGAGTTGTAACTAAAGTAGGAAACTAGAGCTGCTAAAGATTAGAGGTTTGGGATAAGATAGGGCCTGAAAGGTAATAGTGAGCTCGAGCTGGAGCCGCTGCTCAGCCAGCGCTTTCTCCCCAAGCATTGGTGAGTGTTTTTTTTCACTTGTTCCTTTGGCCTATTGGTAACTTCTGTTTTTAGATCAAAGGCAGGAAATCTTGTAGTAGTCATGTCTGTTTGCCCGGTCTAGAAAGGTGCTTTCAGGTTTTCTGTTTTTCTCTTTCAGCCTTGAACTTGAACTCCCTCTATCCAGGCAGTCAACCGAAAAGATGAGAAAAGGGATGAGTGAAATTGTTGCACTTCCAGGGCAGGGGGAAGAGCTGACGGAAGGGGATAACTAGTTGCCCGCCTAGATCAATTGTTGTCCTGAGTCGTGGTCTCCTACCATCCCATGTTGCTCACATCAACATGTTTCAATCTAACATAACTACCCATCCGCTTTAACCAAGCTTACTTCTATGTCTCCACTAAGGTAATGTATATATATATATATATATGGTGATTTATGCTTCTAAGGTTCATTATCCTTGCATACATGTAAGTGGTGCAGCTTTTCTGTAGCACCATTTAGTTGGTGATAGTGTGTTTCTGCCATTAACATTATCTGTCAGATTTTTAATGCTGTTTTATTATCAGTTAGTAACTTGTATCGTTTCATGTGACTGCAGCTGAAGAAACCTTCCCATCCTACTCGTGGCGTACCAGTTGCTATTAGTTGCTTAACATCATTGTTGAAAGAACCATTGGTTAGATCCTCTTTTGTAAAAGCAGATGGGGTGAAGCTGCTAGTTCCGTTGATTTCTCCAGCATCTACTCAACAATCTATCCAGGTGATTTGGTCTTATTCACAATTAAGAGTTATGCTTTGAAAAGATTGGCTTCTCAAGGTGAGTCTTATTTGCAATATCCCAAAAGGTGAGTCTAATGTAAGCTAATGTATTTGGGAATCTCCTTCTAGGATTGTGATTTTTTTTACCTCTATTATTTATTCAATCATGTTTATTTTTGGAACATGCAAAAACCTACTGCCACCCAAGCTAAAAAATTGCCAGCAGCCTTCAAAAAGAAAGATGAGTCAAGTGATGACTCTGAAAGTGAATTTGATGAAGAGGAGGTACATGTTTAGTATTTTTTGCTTCAAAGCCTTACTTGTTGGATTGTCGTGGCTAAAATGTATATTTGTTTCAAACCAGCCATTAGAACTGATTGAAAGTTTATGTTGTCTTTTGCAGCAAAGAGTCTTATCAGAAAAGGTGGTAAAAGCCAGGGACAAACTATATTTGTTAAAGGTTTTGATACCTCCCTTGGCCATGATGAGGTAAAAATCCATACAGAGTTGACTCATGAAACTCTTTTCTTGATTTTGAATCATTTACAGCTGATATTTTATATAAATAACAGTTAATAAAAGCTTAAAGAATAGTGATATGTTTATTGCAAACAAAGTTAAAGTGGCCTCTTTTCCTGAGCTCATGAACTTCAGCATTGGAGGTGTACACGTACTTAAAAATACGGCTCTATGGGAAGATCTGTTTAGTGACTTGTCTATGCCTTGATTAGTCCTTTCAGACATTGTCTTGGTACAATCATTTTCTCATAGACTTGTCTGCAGAGTTAATCTCTTAAAGACTTAAACTAGTTGGTACTTGTGTAGAAAATAAATCAAAGAAAACTAAAGGAAAACATAGTGAAAGTAAGTGGAACGACCTAAGTATAAAGGACCTAGGCGTAGTTTCGTAGGCAGTATTTAAAAAAGTGAATAAGGAAGATGTTTTAAAGAGTGAAAGGAGGTGAATGGAAAGCCATGAAAAGTTGAAATATAATTGACAACAAAGGCTGTTATGGGAAATTTCTAAAGCAGAGGACAATAATATATGTGCCTTCCAAGAGTTTTACTAGAATGAATCTTCTTCATTACGCCATTTCATTCAGTCTCAACCATTCATATTGATCAAAATGATCTAGAAAGTTTCAAGATTCGCCAATTTGGGTTCCAGTTGGCAGGGTTATTAGTATTATAAATTGAGGAGTGCATGGTTGCTATTCAAATCAGCAAGAGTAGTACTCAGACTGTCAGTCGACACTTCCACGCATCATTTTTAGCTAACATTTGCTGTGTAGAACTAGTATAAGCAAGAACAGCAATGGGGCAGAAGAAATCCTTCTCTATTTTAAGCATCTTCAAGTCTAGGAAGTCTCGCGATAGGTATGACATGGGATGGGATGAAGCTGTTAATGTGAGAAAAGTACATCCTAGCGATGAAGACAGAGGGCATTGGGTAGCTGAACAAAACATTGACAGGAAAGCTTCAGCCTTCATTGCTAAATTCTATGAAAGTCGTGTGTCAGATCCTGATCGACAAACTGTTCCACCTATGTAAACTGTAATATAGGAGTCCCATTTGTTATGAACTTTTATTGTAATTTGCTTGTAAGTGTGCTCACTAGTTTGTGAATTACAATAATGAAAAAATAATACAAAATTTGTTCACATTCAATCTTAGTTTTTCTGTATTACAGCATACATGGTCTTTTCGGTCTATCTATCCTCTCCTCCCGCTTCTTCCTATCTGGATTTGAAGTACTAATGAACAATAACATAATAGATTCAAATACTTTCCTAATTGTCAAGTTAATAACATGTACAGAAGTAGGTTCGTTGTTACATTTAATCCTCTAACACCCTCTCTTCCTCCTAAGTGGATTCAATGTAATGTACTATGATTACTAGAATTGATTCAGAAACTTTTCTATTACTGAAGTAAAGGATTATTTAAGGGCATTGTGCTCTGGTCTTTAAGGTACAAGTCTAGAAGAATAGATGAAACTGATGGCTGGTTTGTTGCTAACAAGAGCTGAGGAATGTTAGAAACCATTTACAGTCTATATATCTCTTTGATATGCTTCAAGTTATAGTGGTTAGTCTGCATCCACTGAGGGAACCATAAACATTTTTTGTTTTTCATTGCTTCTTGTATTTCCATTTTGATTTGTAGATAATATCTGACACTGATAATTGTGTTAATTTTCTCAAAATTGCTTATGAGGGAGGAAGTCATGTGTTGAAAGTCTGAAACTGAAAAATGGAACATCAATTCTACTCTGTTAATTCTCCTAACTTGAGGTTTCACATTTGATATGGATGACATAGTCCATTTACTCTTTATTTATTCTAACAAATAATATACCCATTTTACTATTGAAAGCCCTATCGTTTATCAAAATTTTATTATGAGTATTGTAGCTCTGTTTTCAACAAATGGAATGGCCTTGAAAATTTTATTATCAGCTATTCTAATGACAATTATCGGAGTGCAATGTGGCCACGTTCTGGTACATTTGGAGGTTTGTTGCTTCACACCTTTCTATGGGGTCTTGTGTTTCATTTCCATGATGTCTTTTGATTATTGTTTTTGCTCAATTCCATGGTCACTCTAAGAGACTAAAACATTGGATGATCAAGGGCCTTTCTCTCCTCAGTTTAGGATTTGTTATCCATTTTCACAAATGGTCAGAAAAGAGAATTGGATGATACTTGTTTGTTTTCTATGACTTTATTGTCTAATACGCTGCCTCTGTCCATTTCAGCTATCTCATTAAACAAACAGTTGTATAGCTTGAGCTACGACTGTGTGACAGCAGGTGCAGCTGCATTGGTGTTCTCTTCTTTTATGTTCTGGTATGGCATTAATGTAGATTAGTTACTCCCTCTTTTTTCTCTCCCTTGGTATCTATGTTTATGTGGAGGTCATAGACTGTTTTAGACTGGGCATCACAATGGCAGTGATCAATGTTGTGATCTGGGCAGGAGTAGGTAGCGTATGGTGGAAAATTTTAGGCCTCTATTGAGTTTTATTCATTTTATCATTAATATTATTATTATTTAATTGACAGAGACTGTTTTTAGGCATATATACAATTCCAATACTTGTATGAGTAGGATTTTGGAAACTGCTGTATAATGTTTAACATTGTTTAACTACCGGCTCAAAACATTCATTGTGATGGCGTCACTTGATCTTATCAATGGAATTAGTGCCCCCAGTATTTGCAATACTGTCATTTGTTTTTCTGAACTTACATGGCAAGGAGGTTTACAGTCTTTCAAAGTGTTACTGTTGATATGACTAATCATTTTTATCTACCTAATGTCACACATGATTAGAAAGAAATGCTAAAGCATCCATACCAAGGGATCCAACAGTTGCTTCCTTCCCAGAGCAATCAGATCCCTAACTCTGCATCTAGATCTAGGGATATGGCCATGATGATGATACAGGCTTCATGTTTGATTCTGTCTTTGGCTGATTTATTTATTTATTCACTTTTCTCTATCTACAGGTACAAAGACTCCATTACAAAGAATACCAGAGGATGGAAGGAGAGGCTGTTTTCTCGAAGCACTTGAAGTTAAGAGAGAGGTAAATGCTGGCATTGCTAGCGTATCACGCTTAATGGAGCGTCTTGAAACCATAGAAAATAGTGAAGCAACAGGTTCCTCTGCATCAAATAATGTGGCAGTGGATTCAGTTAGGGAGTTGGATATATAATCAAAGGATTACAAGGGATCATGGTAACAACCAGCCAAATAATGCTTCAGCTTCTTGTGCTGCACGATCCTATGCCTTACGATTCTCGCCCTTGATAGACCCGAACTTGTTCTTCCTGTCCCCGAGGCTGGAAATCCAAAGGGCACATGGTTTACACTGAAAGAAGGTAGCCATTACCGCCTAAAGTTCTCTTTCAAAGTGAGCAATAACATTGTCTCTGGCTTAAGATACACCAATACAGTTTGGAAAACTAGTGTCAAAGGTGAGTACATTTTTTTATCTCTTTTGATCTTAGAGTTCGCTGTGATTAACTAAGGAAGTTCCTTGATTTCTATATCCGTTGGATTTTTTTTATTCAGTTGACAGCAAGAAAGAGATGCTTGGAGTTTCAGTCCTCATGACGAGCCTTTCACGCACAAGTTACTGGAGGAGACTACTCCTTCTGGGTTATTCGCTAGAGGATCATATTCAGCAAGAACTAAGGTACTCCAAAGCTTAAAATCCTCATATATTTGAATAGTTCATTACATGGAGAAATCAAAAACAAGAAGAAAATGGGATCCACACATTAATTTTTTGCAAAAAACCCTAAACCATGGAAGAATCGTGGAGTGATATTGACTCCACTATCTTCAAAGATAAAACCAAATTTGTCCCTAATATCATAATGTTGGATACCTATATATTAGTGTCTATCGAAGTGGTCATTACTCATTAAACACAAAGCCACTGTCCTCATCTTCTTATCAAATTCATGAATAACTCGATTATTTCATTAACTATTTTATTAGATAAGATTGTCAAATTAAGGTCATCGTGAACAAGAAGATTGTATATGAGGTTCTCTAACCTTTATAAAAAAAAAGTGCTACAAATACCATAACCATCATATATTTGTACTTCTCATTAATGTTTTGATGTCATAGAGATCCCATATAAGCTTTAAGATAGCCATTGCCTTATAGAGATACTGCATGGCTTTTCTTGAATGAGTGAATTATATTGCGAAAATTTTCTGAGTGACGGAAAGCTTTTCAAAGGGCTTTGGGCGTGACCCTTCTAAAATATTTTTTAGTTATTGTCACTGTCTATAACATAATCAGAAAGATTCCCCATTGACAGGAAGCTTCAAAAGTACTTTAAGTCCATACTTCAAGATAGGGTTCAAATCAACCCTCTGTTGTACAGAATTTTGAGCAAGTTTTAAACTTATAACTGTAGAATACATGTTTTCTATTTATAACCATTAGGCATGATGCTACAAACATAGAGAACAGACTTTTCAAAGTCTCTAAGGACTCAACCCTACTCCCAATGGGTCCTATCCCCCTAGGCAGTATAATGCATGTATTACTCCATATTATATATAGAAGAATTGGCATTAAAGCAACATTTTTATATATAACAACTGTAAAACATCATAAAATAATATAAGTAATTTAACTAAACACAGTTTCATATTATCACCCTCATCTCTTTTGTGCATGAATGGAATACAGGTTGCTAACACAAGTGTTGTTACTAAAGGGAGCAGGTTGTTATATGTTGCAGAGTGCTATATGTTGCAGAGTGCTATGTCGTTACATGTAATGTTGTTTAGGAAGGATTTCTGTTAGATTAGTTGTCAATAAATGTAGTACTATAAATAAGAGAGCATAAGAGAGAAAAAGGGATTCATTTGATTTGTAAGAAATTGTACACTTGAGCATTTGCTCTACAGGAGATTAGCTATCTCGAATTAGCTTTCTTATTGAATACAATCCATTCCATTTACTGTCATCAATTCAGAATTACAATTACAAGTTCTTCAATCTGTAATTTTTCTTCATTGCCTGTATTGCATCACAGTCAGTAGAACTGCATTGGCTTAACACCGTGACCAAAAAATTAAAATTAAAAAAATAAATAATTTTTTTGCCACGGCTTAAAACCGTTGCTAATTATTGCAACGACTAAAAATCGTGGCTACCTTGCCACGGCTTATAACCGTGGCTAGTACTGGCCATGGCTTAAAATCGTTGCTAAAGCTATTGCAACGGCTTAGAACCGTGGCCATAACTTGCAACGGTTTTAAGTCGTTGCTACTCCTGGCCACGGCTTAGAACCGTGGCTAAGATTGTTGCAACGGTTTATAACCATGGCTAAATCATCAACCGTCCTCGAGATGAAACCGTTGCTAATATTTTTGCCACGGTTTTTAGCCGTTACTGGGGATTTAGCGACGCCTCTACAGCCCACGGCTCTAAGCCGTGACAATGGGTTACCCCCACGGTTTAGAATCGTTGCTAATGGGTATTTTTGGTGTAGTGACTTGTCTTATTTGCTTAAGGCAGTGACTAAATAACACCATCATTTCTGCTGAAGCACACTACTAACCCCTTACTTTATGAAGGGCACCACCACCTACTGAAGGACACAATCCATATAAGCCTTTAACTTCCCAAAATAAATAAAAAAATTCCCTTCTCTCCCAATCGAAAAAGTCTCTTCGTCTCCCAAAACTTGAATCTAGGCACCCTCTTCCCGCCCTCACTCTCCCTCTACTGTCTACTCTCTTGTTCTACTCTCAGTTTTTTCCTTCTACCATCATTGTGTGACACAAAGGTTGGAGGTTTTGGGTGCGATTTGTGTCGGACTTGGGATGCATGCGATTTGGGTATGTTGGTGTGCGATTATGTTTTTGTGCAATTCTAGGGCTTAGTTGGTGTTCAATTTTCTCTTCCTTGCTTCTTTACGTTTGATTGTCGTTATGGGAGTTTGTCTATGCATTCAACCAAACTCACGAAATCAGGTAAACTCTAAATCTCCATTTTGATATTGTAAATCTCCACGCCTCATTTTTGTTTTAATTGTATCATATTGTTTTAAATGTTCAGTATGGCAAAGACAAACAAAAACATTGCTTCGGTGGTCGGTGGTGGTGTTGGTAGTAGTGGAGATCATCCAACTCAAAGACGATCAATGATGGCTTCTTTGAAAAAAGCCATTTTCGAAAAAATAAAAAAGATAGATGAGAGCAAAAACAAAAATGCAAGAACGGAGAAAGAAGGAAAAAGAGATGAAGAGGAGAGAGGATAAAATGGGGAATGATTTGATTGATGCGGATGAAGTGACACCACTCCTTTTGCTATCGCAAAGTCAACGTGGTGTGGTTCATGAGAATGAGGAAGCAGAAAAGGGTGAGGGGGATGAGGAAAGTAAGGGTGAGGAGTGTCAGGGGGATGCGGAGGGTCAAGAAGAACAAGTTATTTCTGTCAAACTTGGTTATGATGAAGATCGAGAACCTGGCAAAGTTTTAATCCTGGTAATCCCAAAGATGCATCCATATTAGAGATTATGATGGTCATGTTTCTTAGTCCATTTGGACTTGTGAGGATGTATTAATACAAGTTTTTTAAAATATGCAATACTTATTGTTTTTACATTAGTTGGACACTGATTAGTTTGTCTTATTGTGTAGGAATGAGGTGAATTGAGATGTTGACAACAATATAAGATTTTATAGTTTGGAAGTTGAGTGACAAGCTGAAAGAAGTAAATTTAATGGTCTATAAGAGTGGTATTCGTCCGTTGATAGACCATTATAAGGATCATATCGACAGGGTGACGATTTGTGTTTTTATCTAGTGTTAGCAACCTGAGACCAACACTTTTCACCTCCCTTTTAGAGAAATGACCATCACCTTAAATGATGTCTATTGTATCTTATTTGCCAATTGTTGGTAAGATAGTTATGGTGAAAAAAAATGTCAAATGAAGGTAGATGAATGTATGCAATTGTTGGTGAATGGTTTGGGGATTCAAAAGAGTGAAGCACAAAATCATATCTAGAAGAATTTTAGTTTCGTGGAGATGAAATTTATTTAGGAGCATTGTTGTGGTAAAGTGAGCACAAGTGATTTTCTTCGAAAGAAACAACAAGTTGCACGGGGTACTTGTTATTTCTTCTAGGCATGACTATCTTCGCTGATAAGACTGGAACCAAGGTTCACACTGAATATTTGAAGTTTCTAATGAAGGTGGATGATCTAGGGAAGTTCACATGGGGAGTTGGTACTTTGGCGTTCTTATATTGTCAACTTGGTTGTGCTAGCAGAGGGGGTACCAAACAAATATCTAGATATCTACGGCTTTTGGAGGTACAAATTTCAGGTTAATTATTTAGTTAATTATCTTTTTAGTGTTTCAGATATTGAACTAATATTGATATGTTTAATTTTATGTAGTATTGAATATACAATCACTTTAGGCTTTGGAATACCGCTCGAGCCTTGTGGAATGATCGTCTCCCTAACATGGCTAAGTAAGATTCCCCCAACTTAGCAGGGTCGTGACTAAAGAGATCTTGACTTTTAGGGAGCATTTCGTTGACATGTCTCTTGAAGAGGTAAAAGTTACTCATTTAAGTTCATGTTTCATCTCAAGTAATGGTTTTCATTTTTTATCCATAATAGTTCATGTTTGTATTGTAGGTTATTGGGGCATTTATGCGAAATCCAAGTGAAGAACTCCACCTCACAACATTACATGGTTCGAAGGCTACTTGTTATGCATTGACGTTAAAGAGGGTGTCAGAGAAGGTGCATTTGGTTTGCTATTGAATTCAGTAAGAACTCCATAAAATTCAATTACTTGTATAACATACTGAAAAAATAATAGTCATTTCTTATTCAGAATGATACTTATTATGGGTGTTTTTCTTTTTTGACATCTTTTAAGTTATGATATCACTTTTTTTTTTCCTTCTCAATAATGGTTTTCTTTTTTCCTTTGTTATTAGGTTGTTTTTGGAATCAGTTCTTTTCTTATTGAACCAATGTGTCAACGGATGGGTTCAAGACAAGTATGGGCACCGAGAAATTTCATAGTTCTTGCTTGCATGGCATCCATTGCCATCATTAGTTTGTTTTCAGTTGAGGGATATTCTGCAGGAATTCAACATGCGATGTCTCAGAACAAGGCAATCAAGATTGCTGCATTAGCTGTGTTTTCAATTCTTGGCTTCCCTCTTGCTGTAGGTCCCAAGAATCCTTTTGCTATTTCCATTTTAAAGCACTTTGACCTGCAAAAGGTTTGCTGATATCACCTGTACTAAATGTTTGCTACTGTAGATCACCTACAGTGTTCCTTTCTCGGCGGCGTCAGAGTTAACTGCTGATTCGGGAGGCGGCCAAGGTTTCTTTCAGATTTCGTGCTATTTCATTTGGTTATCTCATTCTGTAATTTCATACTGCTGCGACAGTAAAATTTTGATGTTCTTAACATTTTTTTTCTATAGGATTGGCTATTGGGGTTTTGAATCTTGCAATTGTTGTTCCTCAGGTACTGTTAGACGTTTCTTTTTTGCCTAGTACAATTCCTTTCCTATTGATATTGCAAGTATAGTTGAAAAGCAATGCTATAAATGATAAAACAAAAATAGAGCAACAAATTATAAATTGATGTTTATGGTTTTGCAGTAGAGTATTTCTTTGTTGATGTGCATAACTCTGTTTGCCTCCTCTCTGCTCTTAATCTTGTTGGTGTCCTGATTCTTGTACAGATGATTATATCACTTGGGGCAGGTCCATGGGATGCTCTTTTTGGTGGAGGAAACATACCAGCCTTTGTTTTGGCATCCATTTGTGCCTTTGTAGGAGGTGTTGTTGTTGTATTAAAACTACCAAAACTTTCAAGCAACTCCTTCTAGTCTTCGGGAATGACCGTTTTATGCAGTTGGAGCAGTGCTTACCAAAAACAATCTTGATAAGGTATTTTTGTTTCCTTTGTTTAATTCTTTGGTGGAATGACCCTTTTATGGGTCAGAAACACCGACAGGTACTTGTACTCATAGTTTAAGTTAGTTGAAAATCTTGGTATGGCCAAAGAATGTAGTGCATTGTCTACTGAAATGTGAAGTTCTGAGAAGAGAAAAGTTAATGATGCTAGGGCCTCTGAAGCATTGAACCAACCTCCAAGAGCCAGTGAGGAAGAAATGCAGGATGCTAGAAAAAATGTTCATGGCAAGGTTTTTGAATTGGATGTTGCAATAACAGTTCAACAACCCACTACATCAACTTCAAAAGTTGACAAGCAAAAGGGTTTAATCTCTCAAGTATCGGGGCCATCTTCTCCATCTCTGAGGATTTGTAGTCCCACAGGTTCTTCCAATGAGCCTAGTAGCACTCCGATTGTTTCTTCTTTGGAGCTTGCGTCTTCTCAGATTATTTCTATACAGGGGACACTCAACCACGTAATCACTTACTCTTACATACCCATTGTCCCACTATTAAATTCTTTATTCTACTACTTTTAATATGATACAGTATTTTTGGTACGCCATTCTGCAAAGTTTGATAAAGGGATATGCTTCTATATTGAGAAACCAATCACACTATGGTATGTGTTTTGGCTGTGATAGGTGCAAAGTCATATTGTCAAGCTCAGAAGACAGCTGAATTTGATAGATGGGCAGCCTCAACAGTTGAAGCCAATCACTGGTTAGTGACATACTTGATTCCTCTTGGTTTATGCCCTTAATCTTTGTATTTGAATGGATACATGAAGGAAAACAATGTAAGTACAGTGTCATGTTTATCCATATATGAGAACTCGTTAAAGTTCTCTTTCCCTTTGTTTTGAAAGAGCTAGTTGGAAAAGCAGTTTTGTGTCAATTACTTCATGGAAAGGCATGTATCACAGTATCACGTTGAACCTCATAATGAACTTGTATATCTTGTCTTAAGTCAATTACTTAATTTCATTGCTACTTGCAAGGAATATGTCTAGGTTTTGAAAGCTTCACTGTCATCAAATGCAGCTATATCTATCAAACTATGTCTCAGTGAAAATATGAGATATGAATCTGTAAGTTTCAAAAAGTTTGAATTTTACATATGAATGTATGACAGTTTGTTTATTTAATAGCTATTTTACTTGGATCTTTATTGCAAAACAATGAAACAGTGACGAGACCATGGGTAGGAATTATATATTATTCATTTGTGGTACATTTTCTCATTGTTTAGACATATTTATTTATGTATTCATTCATTTAGTGATTACTATTGTTATTATTACTTTTATTGTTGGTGAGCTATTATTTTGTCAGTATGTTTTCCTTAAGCTCTCTTTCATAAATCGTATTCCAGGTAAACTTGTCTATTTGTTATGTTTGCAGCTATTCACCATGCAAAAGGATTTGCAAAAACAAATGGCAATAGTGTCTACCCCGGTTACCAAAGAAGGTAAAAGAGTAGAGGCAGCCTTGGGCCGCAGCAGGAAGAAAGCCATCAAGGTATGTGTTTAATTTTGTGTAAGAGAGATGGTCAATCAAATGTTGTATCACATATCTGACAGTAAGCTTGCAGTGGTGTGGATGTCTATACAGCTTTTGCTGCAGTAGCTGGAGCATTGTACAGTCCTCTTCATGGTGGAGCAAACGAGGTAACCATACAAATGTTATTGAGCGTAAACCCTATGTAACTAGCTGAATAGTGTTCCCTACTTTGATCAGGTTTATAGTTTTGTGTCATGGATTTATTTACTTCTGTGAACTTGAGAAAATGAAATGTAAATTGTCCATTGTTTGATGTCTTCTTTTGGCAGAGGTTGTGCTTAAAATGCTGAATGAGATTGGAACAGTTGAGAACATTCCTGAATTCATTGAGGGTGTGAAAAACAGGTGAGTTTTTGTTGTCTTTGCAAATGGTGTCTCATTAACTAATGTGACTGAACTGGTGCCACTGTGCAATTTGATTTAATTTTTTCTTTACCCTTTATCTTGGCTTTATATAGGAAAAGCAAGATGTCAGGTTTGGCCACCGTGTATACAAAAATTAAGATCCCCGTGCAAAGGTCATAAGAAAGCTTGCTGATGAAGTATTTTCAAGGGATCCATTGATTGAGGTGTTTCTTTTTTCTCTATACTTAATATAATTCTTTCTTTTTCTCTATACTTGATGCAATCCTATCTACTTGCTTCTTTAACTGATTTTACTTGTTGCTGAATGGAATGCAGGCTGCTAACACAAGTGTTGTTACTAAAGGGAGCATGTTGCTATATGTTGCAGAGTGCTATGTTGTTACATGTAATGCATGTTGTTTAGGAAGGATTTCTGTTAGATTAATTGTCAATAAATGTAGTACTATAAATAAGAGAGCATAAGAGAGAAAAAGGGATTCATTTGATTTGTAAGAAAATTGTACACTTGAGCATTTGCTCTACAGGAGATTAGCTATCTCGAATTAGCTTTCTTATTGAATAGAATCCATTCCATTTACTGTAATCAATCTAGAATTACAATTACAAGTTCTTTAGTCTGTAATTTCTCTTCATTGCCTGTATTACATCACTGTTAGTAGAACTGCATTGGCTTAACACCGTGACAAAAAAAAAATTGAATTTTTTTACTAGACACGGCTTAAAACCGTGGCTAAAATTTCAGCAACGGTTTTAAGCCATGGCAAGTCTGGTCACGGTTTTAAGTCGTTGCTAATACTTGCCACGGCTTAAAACCGTTGCTAAACTTTTAGCAACGGTTTAGAACCATAGCTAAAGCATCAACCGTCCTGAACATAAAACCGTTGCTAAAATTTTAGCCACGGTTTATAGCCGTCATGGATGATTTCGCGACGCCTCTACAGCCCACGCCTCTTAGCCGTGGCCATCAGTTACCCCCACGGTTCGAAACCGTTGCTGATGGGGAAATTTGGTGTAGTGAATGTTGGTTTTTGGCAGCAACCAGGCACCATATGAGGAAATCAACCAGCCACTAGAGACTGCCACTACGCAGTACTGAAGTGGCTCGACAACCATCAATTACAAATCGAGACCAAGACTGAGGCGCCCCTAAGCTCGGATCCAGAGTTGAGAAAGGACTCTCCCCACCCAGACGAGGAGGCTCCTATCAGCCCAAGGGGGAAGACCCAATGTCTGTCAACCCGAAGAGGAACCGATGACTGTGTATTTGGACAACCCTAGTAACTGCAGAGCCATCCAGATAGGTCCCACCTAAGCAAAGAATTTGCAAAACAGCTCATAACACTACTGCAACGAAATCAAGACGTCTTCGCCTAGACGATGGGGGACATGGTGGGAATAGACCTCTCCATAATAACCCATCTAACTGCTTACCCAACATGAAAATCGGTTAGACAAAATAAAATACTTGTGCTCCCCTGAAAGGAACCAGATCATAAATGAAGAAGTACAGATGCAACTTAATGTAGATATGATCAAAGAGGTGTGGTACCCAGATTGGCTGGCGAACATCGTCTTGGTTGAAAACAAAAATGGAAAGTGGAGAATCTGCTTAGACTACACCGACTTAATTAAGGCGTACCCAAAGGACCACTTTTCGCTTCCCCGCATTGATCAAATTGTAGATGCCACGTCTGGACACGGCCTCCTAAGTTTTATGGACGCCTACTCTGAATATAATCAGATACAGATGCACCCTCGGATCAAGAAAAAACCTCTTTCATAACCGAAAGAGGGATATACTGCTATCAGGTGATACCATTCGGTCTCAAGAATGCGGGCGCTACATACAAACGGCTAGTGAACAGGATGTTTGAAAGCCAAATTGGAAGGAACATGGAGGTCTACATAGACGACATGCTGGTCAAAAGCCTTCATAGGCCAGATCATATATCCAATCTTACTGAAGCATTCACCCAACTCGACAAGTATCAGAAGAAGCTCAACTCACAGAAATGCACGTTTGGGGTCGAGTCAGACAAGTTCCTAGGTTACATAGTTAATCAGAAAAAAATAGAAGCTTGTCCGAAGTAGATCCAGACTCTTCTCGATATGAAGTCCCCGACTTCTATCAGGAAAGTTCAGAACTTAACCGAGAGGGTGGCAACACTTAATAGGTTTATCTTCAAGTTGTCAGACAAGTGCCTCCCTTTCTTCAAAATTCTCAGGGGAGAAAAGACCTTCATCTGGGACGAAGAGTGTGAGCAGGCCTTTCAGAACCTAAAGTCATACATGGGAAGTACCGAGCTACTCTCAAAACCAACCCCGGGAGAGATGTTTTATTTGTATCTAGCCATCTAGGATAAAACCGTCAAATCAGCTCTTGTACGGAATGATAAGGGGGTACAGAGACCAGTGTATTACGCCATCGAAACTTTTGTGGAAACCAAAGGAAACTATTCGAATCTAGATAAGCTAGCTTTGGCGTTGGTCATCTCTTCCAGGAAGTTGCGGCCCTACTTTCAGGTCCACTCTATCACAGTCATGACCAAACATCTACTCACACAGTACTGCACAAACTAGAACTATCTGGCATGATGGTTAAATGGTCGGTTAGAACTGGGGTAGTTTGGTATCAATTGCGCTCCAAGAACGGTCATAAAAGCCCAAGCATTAGCAGACTTCATTGCCGAGTTTGCCGGTGGTGGGGAATAGGAGCCTTACAGCTCAGAGCAGAAACTGGACAAACAAGGATAGATTATGCGCTGCAATGGGTCATCCACACTTAAAAGAAGTGGTGCTAGTATCACACTCCACTCTCCGGGGGGCTTCATCTTAGAAAAGCGGTCAGGTTCAGTTTCTCGGCCTCGGACAATGAGGCAAAATACGAGGCCCTCTTGTTCAGCATGAAGCTAGCAAAAGGAATCGAGGTTACTATGCTAACTGCTTATAGTGACTCACGTCTAGTAGTCAACCATGTTAAAGGGGAGTTCAACAACAAAGACCCAACGATGATAGCCTACCGTGAGAAGATCGATAACGCAGCAGGCCAATTCAGAAGATTTGAACTCTTGTAGTGTTCACAAGATGATAATGAAAAGCTGACACATTGGCCAGACAGGCCTCAGCCACTACAGAGACCGATAATGGGCTCATCAAATTCTAAGAGCAATGAAGTCTGGAAGAAGAATCGGTCAATGAGTTTTACACAATTGAAGCAGAATCAAGCTGGATTAATCCCATTATTGAGTACATAAAAAATGGGGCCCTCCCGACTAAAAAGTCATAGGCAAGAAAGTTGAAAAATAGGGCAGCGCGATACACCCTTCTGAACGACAAGCTCTATAGAAGATCAGCCACGGGTCCCCTGCTTAGATGCCTATCCTCATCGGAGGCAAACTACGTCCTTAGATAAATCCATGGCGGCATCTGTGGGAATCACCCAGGCGGCAGGACCCTAACTCACAAAGCCCTAACGCTAGGGTATTATTGGCCACAAATGCAGCAGGATGCCAAAGATATCGTCTGCAAGTGCAATAAGTGTCAGATGTTTGCGCAATATACCCACATGCTTGTGCTCAACCTTTGACTCCGATGACCAGCCAATGGCCGTTTCCATAGTGGGGGATGGACATCATCGGACCGCTCTCAACCTCAACCAATAAGAAATTTCTTTTTGTAGCTATTGATTACTTCACAAAATGGGTCAAAGTTGAGCCCTTGTCCAAGATAGGACAGGAACAAATTGAGAAATTCATATGGACATCCATCGTTTGAAGGTTCGATATTCCAAGGACACTAGTCAACGATAACGAAACCCAATTTAAAGGCAGCAAGGTCGAGAAACTATTCAAAGACCTCGGCATCAGCAACCATTTCTCCTCACCAGGATATCAACAAGCTATGGTCAGGCGAAAGTCACCAATATAACCATCTTGGAGGCACTTAAAAGGAAACTCGACGCGACAAAAGGAAAATGGGTCACAGTGCTACTAGAGATACTCTAGGCATATCGGACCATCAAAAGGACACCCACCTGAGAAACACCTTTCGCCCTAGCCTATGGGTCAGATGCAATGGTCCCAATGGAACTTAGAATACCAACATTCGGAATAGAGAAATTCAGATCGGAATACAACGATGAAGCTTTGCGCATCAGTTTAAACCTCAAGGAAATGAGAAATCAAGCCTCTACCAGAATAGCCACCTAACAATGAAAAATGGCTCAGTACTACAACAAGAAAGTCAAGCCACGAGAATTCGAAATAAAAGATTGGGTACTCAAAAAGACTCAATAGACCACTAAAGAATCGGGGGCAGGAAAGTTGAAATTGAATTGGAACGGGCCCTACAAAGTGACTGAGATCAACAGGCCAGGGACGTAATGGTTGGAAGACATGGACGATAAAAGCCTTATGCAGCCATAGAATGTAGAACACCTTAAAAAGTACTATCAATAAAGGACATTTTCTTTTTCTAAAATTCCACAACTAACAATTAATCTTCCATTACCCGACTCCCACCCACTCAATGAATTAGATAAACCAAGACGGCCATAGCCAGGTTTGTGCTCTATAAACGCATACCAAGATGGTCACAGTCTGGTTTATACACCCGAAACATAAGTCACGACCTCCAAGTCAAACTTGTAGAAGAAACCAGGACGGCCATAGTCAGGTTTATATTCTATAAAAGCATACCAGGATGGTCAGGTTTATACGCGCCAAACACAACTCAGAACCTCCAAGTCGGACTTGTAGAATAAACCAAAATGGCCATAGTCAGGTTTACGCTCTATAAACACAAACCAAGACGACCACAATCAAGTTTGTACACCTTAAACACAAGTCAGGACTTTCAAGTCAAGCTTGTAAAATAAACAAAGATGACCATAGTAAGGTTTGCACTCTATAAACGCATACCAGGATGTCCACAGTCAGGTTTATAGGCCCCAATCACAAGTCAGGACTTCAAAGTTAGACCTATAGAATAAACCAGAACTGCCATAGTCAAGTTTACGCTCTATAAACGCAAACCAGGACGACCATAGTCAGGTTTATAAGCCACTAAAACAAGTCAAGACCTCCTAGTTAGACTTGTAGAGTAAGTCAGGATGACCACAGTTAGGCTGGCACTCTGTACACATAAATCATGACCCCTAAGTCAGATTTATTGAGTGAGCCAGGATGGTCATAGTCAGACATGTACTCTCTTCAAGCAAACCATGACACTCAAGTCAGGTTCATGATCTTCGCGGATAAGTCACGAAGTCAAAGACAAACGCATGCCGCTTAGGAAGAAGCCCGGACGTCCAATTTAGGCTTGTACTCCCAGGGCTCGATAATGGCTAGATTTTTAACAACCCATCCTGATGGGTACAACTTCTGGTCTGCTTGAAGCCTAGTCGGTGTAGAACGGATGATGATAACCTAGAAAGCGGAAGCTTAGTTAGTGCTCATGTAGCCTGGCGAAAGCGGCTTGCCAAGGATCATTGACCTTCTACAGGCAATGGTCGTCGAACCTTATCGCTCGAACACCTATTCTGCGAATAACAGACGGTAGTATGTTAGAAAACGGGAAGATATTCAACACTTGTGCAACCTAAAATATGCTCGCCCGGATCATTGTACTCTCACCAGCAACAGTCGACATGACTGACCAATACTCAATCAATTTCGACTACTGACGATGGATCAAAACCAAGATCCGACCCAATACTTAAGCAAGTAAAAATGGGTCGAAAAAAAAAAGAATTGTAAAAGCGTCAGAATCTAGCTTGCAAACACCGGACTAGCGTAATGGCATGGTAATAGAGGGTACAGGTACAAAAAGCTATTTGATAAACTCTCTTTAAGTCAAACTTCAAAAGTTACAATTGTTTTGGAGAACTTGCTGCAGAGGCCGAAAACCCACTTACATCAGAAGGAACTGCGGAAGATGAAACAATATGATCTTATGTTAGTCTTGAGTTGCCGAATGGAGATGCGGGATCAGAGACTTTTGCCTCGTCAATCTTCCAGAAAGTAGCCTTCTTGTATCGATCAAAGTCAAGTTCCACGTGAGGATTCTTTTATTCAATCAGTCCAAATAGTTCTAACCTACCACGAGGCAATATAAAGAGATTCTGAAGTAATACGATGAGCCTCGAACTCCGCTAAACTTGCCTCTGCCTTTGATAACCTATGTGAGAGTGCAGCCACAAGAGATTCCTCTTCCGCCATTCACTCTCTCTCAGCTAATTCAACTCAGCCCACACGTCTGCAGCCCGAGCTTCAGTTTCATGAATTTGGCATCGTCCACCGACTAGCTCAAATTCAAACTCTAGGCGCGAAGCAGCTAATTCTGACTCATGAGACTACACCCTGCCCTCCCCCTTTAGCTATTCACTAGAGAAGTCCAACTTATAAAGCGTGTCCGAGTACGACCTACAAAGCTCCACAAAAGTTTCCCTCAAAGCATGAACTATGTTGCGAGCGTCAAGATGTAGATTACTCTTGACAAGCAACGTCAAGGAACCTTTGGGAGACACCAGCTCCACATCCATACCCTTCTCAACTGGAAGTTTAGACCGATGCTCAGCATCAGGCTTTAGGGGTGAGAGAGAAGATCCATTTCCCAAGGCAACAGACTCAACGGGTCGAACAACATCAAGGGCAACATTGACTTTGTCGGCATCCATCCGCTCTGAAAAATTCCTCTCCAATACAACTAAAGAAGCAGGAGTCTCCAGACAGACACTCCGCTCCCTAGGAGCAATCTCTTTAGCGGGCTAATTGGGTCCAGACCCCGCGACCATTGCTTCTTGCTCTGGCAGGATCAGTTTAGAGGAAAAACAAGTTTTGTTGGTAGCTTATTTTCTCTTAGGACGACCAATAAGCGGCACACCTGCCTCCAACTCACTCTGCTTTGAAGGACTAGGTATAGTGAGCATCATTTTCCTGGAACGACCACCACTAGTCTCCCTCGGAGATGACCTAGGCACAGTAGGGAATACATGGAAGTATCTGAACAGTCTGCTCCACACATCATTGTCTGCAGCTATGACCTCCTCAACAAAAATTGAAGGAAGCTCATTAAATCCCTTCCTCATTGATTACTCCTCTATAAGAGTCGTAGTCACGAATTTACCTGCAAAATAGCAAGACTTCATGTCAATATCTGGGAAGGTACATAGAAGTAAATAATTAGAATGGGCATTACGCTCACTAAGATCAAATTTGAAGTGTCTGACAAGCGGCCTTCCATCCACCTTAAAGTACGATTAATTAAAAGAGGCCAATAAGCAATACTTTTTCTAAACCTTGATGTCACCGGACAAGGAGCCCAAGCACTTCGGAGTACTCAACCAACAGACTCCATGAGCATTCAGTAGAGGAGAAGTCAGCAAGTGGAGTATCCGAGGAGTTAACACAAGGCCAAGTATCCTCCAAAACTGTTAGGCACCATTTGAGCTGGGGGAATACGAAGATGTGCTAGGAAGTGCCAAATATCCTCCGAAACTAGAAAGCAAAGCCCGGCCTGGAACATGCTTTTGTGCAAGGCTATGAACCCTTGCGGGGGCGTCAACGGACTATGAGTAGCACTCAACGTGATAAGCTCCAAGTCTTCAGGAATCTGACAGTCCTAACGAAGCTTATCCAAATCGAACCCCTTCTGTTCTCGGTAAAAAGTATGGCGGGCATAGAGCATATTTTGTCTAGGGGTAAGTTCAACGTTGTCAACCATGAAGATAAAGTTTTGACTTTTAAATGGGTTTGCATAAAAGAAAGCAGAAAGGAGGTAGAAAAGATACAAAAGTAAAGAAACTCCCTCTCGCAGAAGCGGCTTATATAAGCAACAGGCAGTCACGCCTCCTTCCCTTACTAAACGGCCACGAACTCATTTAATAATGTGTGTCGCTCGAGACAACATTTCGGGTACAATCATCGCGACTGTACAAAGTCTACCAAAACAATTTAGTAGACCGATATGATGGCCTACTAAATCGAGGGGAGCAACTGGTGATACACCAAACCATCCTCTGATCAACACAATACATGTGTCATGATAATTTCATCAATAGAGCAAAGTAGGCCCGATTGCATGCACAATCCAGCGAGGCCCAAACAACAGCTAGCCCATTATTGGCAAATTCTAGTATGTTGGACCCAAATTGCAACGTGCCACTAAGCCCACATGTCATGCGGTCAAGCCTAATAGTAGTAAGCCCTAATAAGGAAAGTATCTGGGATCGACCCAAGACAAGCAGGCCAACAGTACATCTGTTCCCACTATAAATAAATACTTGAGTATAAATCGGGCAAGGAAATTTCCTTGCATGGACAACATACAGAAAGGGAAACCTTTGCCACAAATCTTGGAGCACAAGTCACGTAGGGAAACTATCCCACATGGACAGCTCCCAAACAAGAAAGGATTTCCAGCAAGATCTTTTTCCCTAAACTACCCTACCCGCCTAAATGAACAAGGTCCCCTACACTATAAAAGCGAGATAAGTTCGATGAACTTAAGGTACGCTACAAAGTACAAATTTACAGCTTTAAGCCTCTCCTAAGACTTATCTAACTTAAGCATTGGAGTGTCATCGGCCGCCACACGGTGGTCCTTGGCTCATGTATGCTATCTATGTAGGTCTAGGTAAGCAGCGAGGAATGAGAGCAAGAATTAACTACATCAGGCGTTATCTTTGGATTGACTGCCAGTCGATATGTGATTATTGAAGGGTCAATTCCCACCATGTCTTTCATTGTCTACGCGAACACATTCTAATTCTCCTTGAAGAGTGTGGCTAGCTGATCTGCCAGTGCTATGTTAAGGTTAGAGCCTATCTAGATAGCTTTCGTTATAGCTAGGTCGTCCAAGTATATGGTGACGACCTCTTTTCTGGTTGTCCAGCGTTTGGCCTCCCTCACAGGCTAGAAGGAGCTTCAGCATCCAAAAGCAGGGGTGGGTCTTTTATATTTGAACTCGGGGCCTCCTCATCTAGATCCCTCTGCTCGGGTTATTGCGTTCCTCATCCCAATTGCATGGCTGCGACGAAGAGACATTCTAGAGCGACAGTTTGGTCCTCTCTAATTTTCCATACTTCGCTGTCAGACGGGTATTTGAGACATTGTTGCTAAATGAAGACTGCCACCTCCATGTGTGTAGCTAAGGTCGACCAAAGATTACATTGTATTCGGAGCCGACGTCCATGATCGAGAATTCCATCATCAAGATATTTTGTAAGTCTGGCGATCCTGCAACCACCGACAGTTTAATCTTTCCTATCGGGTAGTAGTTTTCTCCATTGAAGTCGAGTATGGCTTGGTTGGCAGGCGTCAGCTCCTCTTTTTTTAGTTGCATTTTGTAGAATGCGTATAGAAACATGACATTTACAGAACTGCTTGTGTCCATCAATGACCTCTTTACTTTCCATTTTGTTATCCCTACCGAATTAACTAAGGTGTCATTGTGGGGAAGCGGACTCACCTCGTGTCGTATTTGTGAATATTCCAAGTTTTGGGGTTGTTCTTTCCTCTCGTATGTGTTGGATAAGATGATCCCTGTAGTGGGCTCTGACTTACAATTCCCATACCGATCTTTTCAATGAACAATTTGAGTGTTTCATCTCCTCGTTCGCTCCATGAAGGATGCATATGACGTTTGGAGTATCTTCAAGTTTCCTACACAGTTTTTTCACCTTGGGGTTGCCTATCCTTGAAGCCGGTGAACTCCTTCAATCTTTTTTTTTTTGGATCCAATATAGAATCTCATCTATGAGGCTCTTGCAGTCCTAGGTGTCGTGACCTATCTCCTTGTGATAAGAACAATGTTTTTTTATCATGTTTTGAAGGATCCTCTTTGAGTTTAAACAGACACATGATATCTTCTCAACTTTCATACGGTAGATAAGACATCGAAGAAGTTGGAATTTAGAGGAGTGTAATAGGAGTATTTGAAGCTATTGGCCTTATATGGCTTTCTTTGGCCGAACCCAACCTGTCATTCGCGCTGTTCTCGCTTGGAACTATCTCCCCTTTTGTCATCATCCTTGTCCCTGGCTTTGGATAAGTGATTTTCCTAGTTTTCTTCCCCTTTTCTAGGCGCAAACATTTCCTCGAGGGTGATATATTTTTGGGCGCTTTTCAATAGACCCTTCATATCCGTTGTGGTTCCAGGGTAAGGAAGTTATAAAAGTTACATCTTCGAAAGCCAAAAATGAAACAAACGTGTCATCGCTACAACTGTCAATTAGAGTCAACTCGTCATTGAAATGAGTGACGTATTCTCTGAGGGTCTCACCAAACTTCTACTTCCGGGTAAGCAGGTAGTGCAGCCCTTTCTTGATCCATTGGCACCCTATGAACTTGGTGATGAACACATTCGCCAGGATCTAAAATGAATAAATAGATCTTGGATGAAAGTTGTGGAACTATGTCAAATCAACCTCCTTCAGACTGGTGGGGAAAGTTATGCATGTGATGGCTTCTGAATTTTCCTTCAGTGCCATCACACATGGTGGTAATGGCACAAGTAGTCTGATGGATCCGTCGTAGAACTCGAGCTTTTGAGGGATGAACTTTTTTTGCAAGGGGCGGCCATGATCTCTTCAGAGAATGGAGGGACAATGAGATCATACAAGATGTCTAAATCGATCACCCTCTGTTGGATTGGGTTTGTTACAATGGTCCTGTATGTCTTTGGGATATGGTCCTCATGATCCCTATTATCCCTCAAGTTCCCCTCCCAACCAACTATTTGATCCTCTACAGGGAGGTTCTAGGTTTCTTGGACTTGCTCTTGGGCATTTTCTTGGGTCAGGAACCTCCTCGGTTTTTTGCCATTTTTCGATGGCTGTTGTGGTCCCGCATGAGCCTGTCTACCACCCGTGCTAGATGATTCGTATGGAGTAGGATTTGATCTATTCGGGGGTCTACCATAGTTGCCTCCGTGGCTGGACCATGCAACTGTTCTACTTCCTCGACTAGATAGACCCAGCCTTGCAGTGGGCGGTGCAGATTTTACTATCCTAAATTAAAAGGCTAATTGAACTTGATTGTTATGTCGCAAGTGCACGGCTATCTAACTAGTAGACAATGGCAAATAAGGGTCAATCTCACGAGGATTGAAGACACAATCGAACGCTACAATTTATTTAAACCAATTTGAAATGGGGTTACAACAAATGAAAATTTATAAACCAATGGAAAGCATAAAAACTATTACAAATTGAGTGTGAGAATAAAATAGAGATGCTAATGGCTTTTGAATCATCCATCAAGTTCATAAAATTACACTAATATCAATTATGATCTCCTATCAATATAGTGGATTGATTTTAGCAAAGATACAAACACCTAACATTAATTATTTGTTTAAGGCACAACTAATCACAGGTTTAACTAATACGAATAAAACATGCTTAAGCAAAAACATAGAACACTTCTAACTACCATGAATGCATGACATACACGATGAAAGTAATATGCATTTGTTCACAAATCAACCCAATGTGAAATCATACAATGCATCAGATAACAATAAAAGTCAAGACAAATTTTATTAAGCCTGAGGAATCATCTATGCCTTAGCTAATGGTTTGGAAGATCATGGTGGTGGTGGTTGCGGAAACAACAGTGTGAATGAACTCCATCTCCTTAACAAACGTGTTTCGCCAACGGTGTGATATTGTTATGTGATGGTACAGAATAATATATGGGGTACAAATAAAAACATATTCAAATTTCAATGTTTTCCCTCCTTTCTCCCTTCTTTTTCATGTTTTTTTTCATCCCTGCGATCGCTGTTTCTTTCTTGTTCTATGTGTTACTGGTTCGTGGCTGGAAATGAAGGCGATGAAGAGGAAGATAAGAGACGGTGGTGGCTGGCCGTGAGGAAGAAGAGATGCAAGCGAGAGGTGGAGTATAGGTAGCAGAACCACGCCATGTTTGGTGGCTGGGCACTGGCTATGGTGACGATATAGCAGGTAAGATAGGGAAATTGACGGTGAGAGGAAGAAGACAAAGTGGATGCGAGTCTGTGAGAAAGATATGAAAAAGAGAGGTTGAGATCTTGATTGTGTCCGCCAAGAGAGACTGCGAATAGAGATCTGGTGAGATGGCATGATGTATGGTGGCTTGCGTGCACAAGATGGAAAACGAGAGAGTTTTGTTAGTGTGATTGTAGGGAACGAAGAAGAAGCACAGAGAGATGGCAATGTGGCAGTGTGGAGGAAATCTAGAACAAAGCCGAGAGAAGATGAGGTTGATGAGAACCAGTGGCAGAAGAGAAGAAGGATTAGAGGTAGTTGTCTGATAGTGGCTGTGTGATGAAGAATGAGGTCGAGATGGTGAGATGACAAGAAGGATAAACGATAGAAGAGATGGTGTGGAGTCCTTCTAGCGAGCGAGAAAGAAGCGATGACAAGGTGAGTGACGGTGGCTGCGCAATATGGGAAATTGGAAGAAGATAAAGGAGGTTGATTGGGTCTTAAGGAACCCCCCCCCCCCCCCCCCAAGGAGAGGCAGAGGAGAGAGAGATGTTGGTAAAGGAGGGACAAAATAAATAGGTTTTCTTTTGGGGTTAAGGTTGGGATTGGGCTTAGGTTGAGAAAAAAAAAGGTGAATTTGAATTTTTCAGTTAATTTTTGGGCTTCAGCGTTGTTTCACCATCCTTGCTAGAGCGTTGTTATTGACTTCACCATCCATGCTACTTCGAGCATGTTCTTCAAAATTTGCCGCGTTAATATGATTTCATCATTTAAGCTCCAATTCCTACAAAAACATAAAAACAAAATAACTAGAATAAAATATGATATTTGAAACACTAACAAATTTAAATTATAAGATATTTTGAGTATAAATTGAGTGAATATCTATGGGGCTTCCCCAGCCGAAGCGCTATCTAGCTCAGCATTATTGTTGTTTGCTTGAGATCTGGTATTGGTGACCATGTCTTGATCCTGTAGCGTGATTTGGGCTTAGGCACCTAACTTACAGACTAAACAGTGATTGAGCATGGGCCAGTTTGGGACCGTGGCTGCCCCCAAAAGAAAGTGGAGAGGAGAAAGAGATATTGGTGAGGGAGAGACAGAATAAATAGGTTTTATTTTTGGGTTTAGGTTGGGTTTGGGCTTAGGTTAAGGGAAAAAAAAAGTGAATTTGGGTTTATTCAGTTAATTTTTTGGCTTGAGTTTTGTCATTGACTTCACCGTCTATGTCACTTCGAGCTTGTTCTTCCAAACTCGCCGTGTTAATGTGATTTCATCGTTTAAGCTCCAATTCCTACAAAAACATAAAGACGAAATAATCATAATAAAATACGATATTCGAAATACTAACAATTATAAATATAAGATATTTTGAGTATAAATAATGTAAATATCAGCAGGGCTTCCCCGGCCAAAGCGCTATCTAGCTCCGCATATTATTGTTTGCTTGAGATCTAGTGTTGGTGACCATGTCAATACTCTGGGGTGATTTGGGCTTGGGCACCTAACTTAAAGGCTAAACAGTGACTAAGCATGGGCCAGCTTGGAACGTGTCGAAGCCTTATGTATTAGGGTTGACATGTGCCACGTGTACGATTATGATTGGATGACTATTTGATATCTCATCAACATATAAATAACCAAACTTTAATACTAAACCCTGAAGCAACAGTTCCATTTCATAAATAAAGTGGTTAAGTGGGGAGGGGTTAAGCATGTGAAACCCCACCAGTTTGTTAACTTAATTAAACACAAAGCGGGAGTATAACTCTATATTGCATGAAATGTGATTAATAAAAAAAAATGACATCGGATCATGGAATTGTGAATACAAATTGATGTAGTCAATTTATGTTCTCCTTCCTTGCCCTGACCGATGTGGTGACTGATGGCACTCCGATGCTAAAGTTAGATAAGGCTTATGAGAGGTTTAAAGTTGTAAATTGGGTTTCTGTAGCGTACCTTAGTTCATCAACCTTATCTCCCTTTTATAGTGTGAAAGTCCTGGTTCGACTAGGCCTTCGGTGGAGTAGTTTAGGAAAAGATATCTTAGTGGAGATCCTTTTCCTAGTTGGGAGCTATCCATGTAGATAATTTTTCCCACACGACTTGTGCTCCTAGATCTGCAGGATAGGTTTCCTTTTTGAGTGTTGTCCATGCAAGGAAGTTTTCTTGCCCGACTTATACTCTAGTATTTTTTCCTAGTCGGAACCGATGTATTGTTGGTCTGCCTATCTTGGGTCAATCCCCCACATACTTGCCTTATCGGGGCTTATGAGTATTGGGCTTGACCGTGTGACGTGTGGGCTTAGTGGCACATTGCAACTTGTGTCTGACCTTATGGATCCTACAAATAGTGGGCTTAATGTTGTCTGGGCCTTGTTGGATTGAGCATGCAATCAGGCGCTTTGCTCTGTTGATGATATTATCATGACACGTGTATTGTACTGATCAGAAGACAATTTGATGTATCATCAGCAATTCCCCCGAGTTGGTGGGCCATCTCATCGGTCCACCAATTCATTTCATGAAGCAATTGTGTAGTCATGATGATTGAGTCTGAGTTGTTTCCTCGAGCGATGAGTTTCATTAATTGGGTGTGCGTCTGCTAGAACGAGAAAGGGGCGGGAGTTATGCTTTCTATATAGATCTCCTCCCTGTGGGGTTTGGCTTTTTTACTCTTTTGATCTTAGAGACTCTGCTTTGTTATACCATTTTCTGTGCTTTTGACTTTGCTTAGCCTTCGTAATCGAAAGCTTGTACGATCTCTCATGGCGGGCCTGAATCAGCTTTTCGATGAACGATTTGCTAAAGACCACAAGTTTTTGAAGAGAAATCACTTTCTGAATCGAGTCTGGAAGTCCTCGGTAAAATATATAGGATTTTGAAGATCTGGCACTTTTCACTCTGGGTGTTGATCTGATGTCGTTATCCCCTCCAATGGGGTTTATGTCTTCACTGATGCATGCTTCAATCAGGTGTCCGCTTTCCTGTTATCAAAAATATTTGGGATTTCTTTGCATACCTTGGTATTGCACCCGCTCAACTAGTGCCAAACGAGTATAGATTGTATCGCTATTCTAATTAAAACAAAGGACGCTGGTCTCCGAGTATCTTCGAGGGTGATCCAACTGCTTACTTCCCCTCGGATAATTAAGCATGTTGTGTGCGTGTTGTCAACGCTGGACTGCTTTGGCAATCTGCTCGACGATTTTAAGTTCTGGCATAAATTTGTTTCATGGCCTCTGCGGACTCGCAGTATTTCAAGCTTGCAGTCGTTCGATCGAGCAGGAATTCAGGCAACCAAGTAAGTTCAATATGGTTCTGGTCTTGCTTGTGTTAAATGCATATCGGATTGACCATTGTGCTTTTCGTAGGGAAGTTCCCCGCTTTATCTATTTCCGCTGAGGATAAAGCCACTCTAGACGCATTGAGCAACCACTACAAAAAATGAGGTCTAAAACGTCACTTTCACGGCGGCGTTGGTAAAACATTATCATTAACGGCGTTTCGAATACCAAGCGCCGGCCATAAAATGAGTCTAAAGCAATTCCGGCGTTTCAAATAAAGGGTCGGTAATGATAACCCTAAAACGCCGGTAAAGATGAAAACCATGTCATACCTTTGAAGATAAAATTTTATTTTTAGAAATGTCGTATTTGGTGTATAGAAGCGCCGGTAAAGAGTGACCACTACTGGCGTTTGACGGAAAGCGCAGGAACAAAGTAACCAATACCGACATTTTATTAAAAGCGCCGGTTTAGAGCAACCTATATCGGCACTTTTGTAAAGCACCGGTAACGAGGATCCAATACCGGGGCTATGGTTTGGAAGCGTCGGGCAAGATAAAAAAAACCCTCCAACCAAGGAGTGGGCATCCCATCCCGTCCCGATTTTTTGGGTCTTAATGGGATTGAGTAATTCCATCCCATCCCAATCTAGACTGGGATGGGATTAGATAGAGATTTTCAATCCCGCCAATCTCGTCTCGTCTCGAGTTAATTTTTTACTCTGGTATTGACGAGTATTTCCTAGAATACGTCCCTCAACTTTCTGCCATTTAAACATTTAGAAATACCTGCAATACAGGTTTGGTAACATATTTTTTGCAGTTAGCTATTACATAATTACTACATGAAAATTAAACTCTCTCGAAGTTCAATTTGTATCTGATTTTCTTTCTATTACCTTCCTACTAGATCATCATATGATGAAACATGTCAGTCCTCGCAATTACATTCCAAAGCGTTCAGATGCTATCACTGGTTTGTTTAGTTTACATAGTATGTTTTGGTTGGTTGGTTGGCTGGGGTTTTTGGAATTTGGTAACTGAAATCTTAACTTGGAATTAACTGCAGGGAAGAGCAATGTTCCCTCAACTAGCACTGTTCCTTCAACTAGTACTGATCCACCATGCCACCAAATATTGTGTTGTGCATATAATGCTAGTGGAACGGTTTTTGTCACTGGTAGCTAATATACCTATGCAAGGGTAAAACTGAGTGTTATTCTTTGCGTTGTATACATTATGTTTGTTTAAACTTGTTCTTCTATACTTAGCAAATATATTGTTCAAGATTGAAATGCACTGCTGGATGCATTTGAGTTTCTTCTTCAAGAACAAGCAATTTGCAGGTATGGAATGCTTTGAAGTCTAACACAGATGAGTGCAAACAACCAAATTATGATATTGATTAAAGAAAATGAAATGCATATAATCAGAGCACGCTGATCTCGTCTCGTCTCGTCCCGTCTCGATCCATGTGAATGGGATGGGTTTATCTCGTCCCATCTCGTCCCGTGCCCCTACTCCAACCCATCCTGCTAATGAAAATAAAATTATGTTTTCTAAAACGCCGCTTTAGATGTTACAAGCGCCGGTAACGAGTAACCAATACCGGCGTTTTTATTATAAAGCGCTGGTAATAATGACCCTTAACCGGTGTTTGTCCTATAAAGCGCCGGGAAAGAGATAATAATACCGGCGTTGCTTCTCTAACGCGTCAGTAAAGATAAAAAACCCACCATACAAAAAAATAAAAATATTTTTTCTAAAACGCCGCATTAGATGTAAAAAGCGCTGGTAAAGATCTAACAATACCGGCGTTTATTGTAGAAGCGCCGGAAAAGAACGAAAAAAAACTCGAGAATCAATCCCGCTAACAAGAATAATATTTTTTTAAATGTCGTATTAGAGATTTAAAACGCCGGCTTAGAGTGTTAAAAAAAATCTGCAGGAGAGAGTAAAAAGCCCTCGACTTCCCTCCTTCCTCTGCGCTCGACTTCCCTCCTTTGACATCCCTCCTCCTTCCTCCTTCCTCCTTCCCTCACCTTAGCGCTTCCAGTCCTTCGTGACTTCGCTCATTCCCTCTTCCCTCCTTCGCTCTCGGTCTGACAACTTCAATCTGTTGAAATTTGTCAAACATTGTGGTGGTGGTGGTGGTACTCATTCAAGGACATTCGAATAGCAACCAAAGAGTAGAAACTCAAGGTACAATCGAATCTCTATTTGATGATTTCCAAATATAGGGTTTTTTGTTTTTGATGAATCCCTCTTTTATAATCGCTTTTGATTGTCTGCGTTGCATCATGGACGTCTATTCTTCAGCTTGTTTTGAATGCTGATTAAGTTATTGAGTTCAGAATGGTGCAATTTTTATTCGCTTTGATGGAGGTGTCTAGTAAACTCCCCTAGTCTCTTTATTCCATTTCATTCTGTATATGTATGTGCAATAGCTTTAACTTTCTTTATACTCAGTTCTTATGTATATTTTCTTTTTTTCATAAATCAAATCGCTACCTATATGTATATTTTCCAGAGACATGAACCACAATGTTTTGATTTTTCCAAATGAATCCCAAAATAGTCCCAAAAATGAACATGACAGAGATAAAATTTGGGTTTACTATGAAAAGAAAAGGTATTATACAATGTGGAGGATGACAAAGCCATGTTATGTAGGTACAGGTTTTGCTTTTGTCCCTTGGAGTTTCAGGAAACATGGGGATAAAATTATTTTTTTCTACAATGTTTGGGTATGTCAAATATCCAACGTTTGGGTGGGTCAAATATCTAGGAGAATTTGTTTTCCTACTATGTTTGCATTTTAGAAAGAAAAGCATCTGGTGGTAGACTACTTAACTTGATATGTTCCCATAACTGAGAACTTCACAATGCAGTCTACTCATTTAGTAATTTCTACTGACGAAGATTGGTTTATCTCTTATTCCTATTACAATTGGGTGTCAACTATTCAGTTTGTGGTAATGTTTTTCCTTGTGGATGAAATTCTAGGTAAAATCTTATAGTTTTAGTGTGTGTAATACTATAGAGTGTGTAGAATAGTATGTACTCAGGAAAAAGATTGAATATAAATTATAATCTGAATTGAGTATATTTAATACAATGTTTAATCAATGGACTGAAGTAATGCTCTTTGTGTTAGTTTCGTATCCAGTCAATGTGTAATTTGTATTTGTGTGGGCCTAGTAGGCTATAGTAATTTTGGTCCAGCTGGCGGACCGTGTTGTGTGGCCTTGATGTCGTTTGGGTCGGATTAGTGCTAGGTTGATGCTTAGGCATGTTGTTTCTAGATATCGTCATGACACATGCACGGTGTAGAAGAGATGACGTTTCGGTGTATCATTAGTTGTTCCCCCCGAGTTAGTGGACCATCGCATCGATCCACTAAGTCACTTTTCGAAAAGATAAGTCGTTTATGATGTTTGAGTCTGAACCATTACTTGAAGGGTGCGCTTCATTAATTGATGTGTGTGTCGGTTCAATGGAAAAAAGGTGGGAAATCAATCTATAGTTAGGTCTCCCTTTCCACAGAGATTGATTAATTCATTTTTTTTACTTTTAGAGACTTCACCCTATTCAACTTTTAATAGATTGCTTATTCACTTTCTTCATGGCTTTCCAAAATCACATTGACGATGAACTTGTTGCCAAAGGCCTCCAGTTCTTTGAAGATAGGTCGGTATCTGAATCGAGCATGGCCGAAATTCGAAAGACATATGGGGTCCTTGAAGACCTGCCATTTTACACCATGAGTGATGTTCAGATGCTAATGTTTCCTCCGGAGGAATTCGCCTGTTTGCACCGCGACATACTTCAAATCGGTGTCCATTTTCCTGTGCTCAACGAGATCTGGGGCTTTTTGTAATTCCTTGGTATCCTTCATGCCCAGTTGGTATCGAATGGGTACAAGATTATTCTTCTTATATTGATCAGGGAAAAAGACGTTGGTGTCCGTGAGACTCAGAGGGTGATTCAATTACTGACTTCTCCTCGATTAAACGTTCACACCGTGTGTAAGATGAAGTTTTCGACTTGCTTCGGGAAACTGTCAGATGACTTCAGGTTCCGGCAGAAACATTACTTTTTGGCTCATTCGGATTTGAAGTACTTCGAGTTCAATGGTCGTCCGCTTGAGCAGGAGTTCAGGCCACTTCGTAAGTATAATTTCATTTTTTGATTCTGTTGTGTTGATTGTATGATGATCGTTGTGTGTGTTCTCTGTAGGGAGAGGGTCCTCACTACTCCTATTTCCTTGGAAAATAAAGTTTCTATGAATGCATTTTGTGACATGCCTCAAATGAAAGTGGAGGATGTTATCTTCCCTTCCAATTTTAGTCGCAGTGGGTCATGGGCCCACCGACATGTAACTCCCACTCTTTTAAGAGTGTCGAAAGTTAAGTCTGAAAGTGGAATTCCTTCCAAGAAGGGGAAGGCCTCCAAAGTTAAGGCTCCTAGCTATCCAAGACGTTTGCTTCCTTCATAGACTCAAAGAGGTCTCGTACTGGCGGTGAGCCTGCTTCTAGACGGCCCGCTCCACCGCGGGAGGAGCATGACTCTGACCTGTCTGACGAGGTGGAGGTTGTAGTATCTACTTTGGAGAATGACCACTTGCGGCTAGCAGGGGTTGATGATTTGTTGAAGTTGAGTACCGAACAGGCCGAAGCTTTGAACAAGAAGCTGATGTCGGCCACAGTAGCGGCTTTTACTGATACTGACCAGTCAAGGCCTGTTTTGTTTGAAGGCCTTAATAAAGATTTTCCTGTGGTCCCCAATCGTTCTACAGATGTATCATCTGACAGTGGCCATTGCAGTGTGGGCCCTCCTTCTTGCCCTCATCTTGCTCCAGACCGTATGTCGAGATAATGGAGGGTCCAATGGACATTCGCTTCCTTCTTTCGCTTCGGATTCTACTCAACCCCCTCGCAACAGAGGGTCAGGTGTTGTTGACAAAGGGAAGGTTGTGGATGAGGGCCCAGGTGTGGTAAAGACTTCAAAGGGCGATGCCGGTGTAATACCGCATTCGAGAAAGCTTCATCCGTACACGCGGATGAATCTGTTTGCTTCGGACGTAGTAAAAATGAGCAATCAGGCCTAGCACGAGGAGGTTGACATTGATTATACTTTGAAGAAGCATATCAACAGACGTTACAGGTGGCAGGTGAACCACACTTCAAAGCCCGATGAGGATGCGCAGGAAGAACATATGGATAAGGGGTGGAAACATCTTATGTTGAGGATGTCACACCTAGAACAAAAGTTGAGGCGGCCCGTGGGCGGGTGTACACCATGGAGCACGTCTTCTTGATTATGCAGAAGTTGTATTCTGATGCACTATTCGAGGTTGAATAGCTGAGAAAACATCTTGCAGAAAGGAGGTTGGAACAATCTTCCGCTGATGCTGAGGCCCAGAGGATTCGTTTGGAAACCCTTGAGTCCGATTTAGCAGAGGCGGTATCCACAAGGGACAGATCCAGAGAAGAGTTGAACCTGGTCCGCCATGATTTAGAAGTTGCACAGGAAGCTGTGGCTAAAGTGCGGTCTGAATTGCAATCTCTTGATGAGAAAAATACTAGGAAAGAATCTGAGTGGATTGTCTAGAGACAACAGTTAGAGGCAGATGTGGAATTCAATGCTCGGGAAGCAAGGAAAGTTAGGGACCAGATTCTCGTGGAGCAGCACAAACTTAGCATAGTTAAAGTAGCCTGATTATTGAATAGTCTTAGACTGGTGCACTGACAAGCAAGCTGGAGCTGTGTTGCGGGCTTAACTGACCTAAATAAATAGGCTAATTTAACTCACTTGTAATAATCGCAAGTGCACGGTGTCTAACTGATAGACAACGGCAAGTACGGGTCGATCCCATGAGGAATGTGGATGCAATTGAATTTAATAATTTAATTAAGAGAAGTTCTAGCTGGCCCGTCCCATGGGACGGACCCTCCCAGGCACGTGCCTTTGGGAGGGCGTCTCGCACGTGGAGGAGGAGAAGGGTTTGCTTGCCAAAAAAATTTCGAACTCAATTCTTCACTTCAGCTTCTTCACAAAGCAAAGCAAAAATCTCCCTTCTTCATCGACTCCTCCTCGCCAACTTCTCGCCTCCTCACTGCTCATCGACACTCCTCCTCCACTCCTCCTCCTCGACCGCTCGACTCCTCGACTCCTCCTCCTCCTCGCGGCTGCTCCTGCTCCTCCTCCTCCTCGTGCCTGCTCGTGCTCCTCCTCCTCCTCGCACTGCTCCTCCTCCTCCTCGTGCTTGCTCGTGCTCCTCCTCCTCCTCGCACTTCTCCTCATCCTCCTTCTTCTGATATGTAATTTCACATCATATTTTTGTTTAACTTGAAAATTAGGGCTAATCCTGCATATTTATCAGTTTTTATATAACTTGAAAATTAGGGCTAATCTGCATATGTTGAACTTGAAAATTAGGGTTAATCCTGCATATGTTTAACTTGAAAATTAGGGCTAATCCTGCATATTTTTGTTTAACTTGAAATTAGGGCTAATCCTGCATATGTTGAAATTTCTGTATGTTGAAATTATGCTACTGAAGTTTTTGTTGAGATTTTTGTATGTTCATATTTTGTTAAATTATGCTACTGAAATTCATGATAATCCTGCATAAATTTTGTTAAAAAAATAGATTTGTTTAGATTTTGTTAAATTTATTTTTTGTATAAATCAATCATAATTTTAGCGTAGTTGTAAAACATTTCAAAGATTACATATCTGATGATAACTACTCCTTTAATAGGTATATAAGGGATGGATAGTGTAGAAGATATTGAATTGATGGAGAATGAAAAAAATTTAGAAGAGATAAGGGATCCTACAGAAGGGATGAAATTCAGCGACATTGATGAGTACAAACGTTATTATTATGATTATGCCTATAAAAAAGGATTTCCAGTGAAAGTAAAAAATACAGAAAAAGATGAAAATGGAAAAACTATATTCTTAACGCTTGCATGTGGTCGGTCTGGGCAGCATAGAAGTCAATCACAAAGTGTTATAAACATGCGGGGTACAGCAAAATGTGGATGTATGGCTAAAATTAGAGGTAAAATACTCTCTGATGGTGATGTGTTAGTGACAAAAGTAACAGTAGCTCACAATCATGAATTGAGCCCCGGCAAATCAAAATTTTATCCGAAGAATAGAGTTATGAGCTCATATGCGAAGAAGAAGCTAGATTATAATGATAGGGCAGGTATTAGGCCAACTAAGAATTTTACTTCATGTGTGGTTGAAGCTGGTGATCATGATAATCTGCAATTTTCTCAGAAAGATTGTTACAATTATCTGGATAAAATGAGGAAGTTGAGACTTGGGGAGGGGGATGCGGAGGCCATTCATAACTACTTCCAAAAAATGCAAGCTAACAATGCTAATTTCTTTTATATGATGGATTTGGATAATAAAGGGAGATTAAGAAATGTCTTTTGGGCTGATGCATGGAGCAGAGCAGCTTACAAGGAGTTTGGAGATGCTGTTACCTTTGACACTACATACTTAACGAATAAGTATGACATGCCATTTGCTCCCTTTGTTGGGGTGAACCATCACGGTCAGTCAATTCTTTTGGGATGTGGATTGATATGTGGTGAGACCATTGAAGAGTATGTTTGGCTTTTCAAAACTTGGCTGGTGTGTATGAATGACAATGCTCTGACCGCAATAATCACTTATCAAGATAGGGCAATGAAGAGAGCCGTTGAAATTATTTTTCCCAACACATGACACAGATGGTGCTTGTGGCATATTATGAAGAAGTTGCCTGAAAAATTATCTGGTTACAATCAATATAAGGCAATAAAGTTTGCAATGCAAAGAGTAGTTTACGATTCTTTGTCTCATGAAGAGTTTGAAGTAAATTGGCATGGTTTCATTGAGAAATATTGTCTGCAAGAAAATGATTGGTTGGGAGGATTATATCTTGAAAGAATGCGTTGGGTGCCAACATATCAAAGATCTACTTTTTGGGCGGGGATGTCTTCAACTCAAAGGAGTGAAAGCATGAATGCTTTTTTTGATGGTTATGTAAATTCGAAGACCACTTTGAAGCAATTCGTTGAACAATATGAGAATGCACTACGAAGTAAGGTTCAAAAGGAAGCTGAAGCGGACTTTAAATCGTATAACCGACTGATCCCTTGCATTACTCCTTATACAATAGAGAAAGCATTTCAAACTGCCTACACTACAAAAAAATTTAAGGAGTTCCAACACGAGCTAGCAGCGAATATATGTTGTATAATAAGTAGTAAAGTTATAAATGAAAGTGGCTTTGAGGTATACGTTGTTAGACAAGACTTGGTGATAGGAGATAGACGACGTTCAGTCAATTTTATAGTAAATTTTAACGTTGGCGACTTCAATGTCAAGTGTAATTGTCAATTGTTTGAGTTCAAGGGGATCTTATGCAGACATGTATTGAAAGTGATGCTTGAAAGCCATATTCATGTTGTACCAGATAAATATGTTCTTCGGAGGTGGAGGAAAGATGTGAAGAGGGCTCATAGAAGGGTTAAGATTGTTTATTCAGATTGGGGAATGAAGCCTGAAAGTGAAAGGTTTGACAAGATGTGCAATCACTTCTATGAAATGGTCGACTACGTCGCTGAGGATGAAAAGAAGACATGCCAAGTTCATGAATGGATCAATTTGAAAATGGACCAACTCAAAACTAATGATGGTGATGAGGGTGTTGATTCACATGGGTTTATTGAATTTGGGTCCAACACTACTAGTTCTGGGATGCAATCCAACCTTCACAGTCCATTACCGATTCGTAGCAAAGGCCGGCGCTCTAATTCAAGGATGCAACCCACAGATGAAAAGATTCGAAAAACAGTACAAAGGAAAAAAAAACAAGCAAAAAATGTGGTATGTTCTGCAATATGTTTTATTTTAATATTTAATTACTTAAGTCTAGAATATTTGACACGTGTCATTTGTAGGGTTGTTCCCAGAGTGGATTCGAAGGATCAGAATATTTGACACCGCATTCAATAAATCCAAATACCCAGGTTTGTTTTTAATATATTTACTGACGCGTAACTATCATTTATGATTGTTTACTTATGATTTGTATTTGTGGACTTCAAGGATGAAACAATTGTGTCACAATCTGGTGCATTATCAGGAATGAATCATATTTATTCGCTCCTCTCACAGGTATTGCACTTATGATTTCCTAATATTGCAGTTATTTTGCAGTGCAATTCTTTATTATTTATTTAGTTATTTATTTTGGCAGACACCAACTTCAAACAACGACATGGAGTTGCCAGACTATAGCTGGTTGTGAATTCAAAATGTTTTCAAGTAAGGTTAGTTTCTTGTTCTTCCAAGTTATTTAGTGGCTACCTTCATTTTTATGGAAATTTCCAGATACTCTGTTATTTTTCTCCCTCCAAACTACCAAAACTATGTCATTTAATATAGCAGAAATTCTAAGTGTTGAGGAAATGAGCGAGGGAAGTGAGGTGGCGGGTGTGGGAGCCGTTCACCCCACTCAAGATTAGAGTGTAACCTTGGAAGAACAATGGTGGTGTTAGCACCATCATTTGAACCAAAAACCATTTGCTCCATCGAGTATGCACTGCAGACTCACTGTTGATAATCTGAGTCTTTCCCCTTTGCCAAAGGGGCCTGTATATTGATAATATAAAGTCAAGTTCTCTGATGTCTTTCTCCACCTCAAGAGAGGTTGAAACTCCAAGGTGTTAAAAAAATTTCCATCTGACTTTAGTCTCTAGTCTCCACTGCTTTTTTTTCTCCTTGAATAATTCGTGATGGCTGCCTGAATATGTGCTTAGAGATCATTAAATTCTCCAATTTCAGTAGACTTTCAATTCAGTGCACAACCAATATGTTTGAACCACACCCTTCCAAAAACTATGATTTCATCCCAAAAAGAAGGTTTCCTCTTCTTTTCTTTCTTCAGTCTCTTCTTTAATATTAAACCATCCCCTTATGCCATTTTTGTATATAGCACTTACTTGGGAATCTCAGATTGCCTTAAGAATTTAGACAACCTTGGTTTTATAGATCCTGACATATGCAACTCTTTAATGTTGGGAGAGAGATGTTAGTCCTGTCTGTTACCTAATAGCCTATGAATATGCTTTGTGGTAAAATATTAACATCCTCACATATCCAACCTCCAGTGTAAGAACCTAATCTGATGCAAAAGCTTTTGAACGTTTTCCACTTTATGTGCAGAGTTATGTATGATGTTCATGTCTGATTTTTTTTTTTTTTTTGGCAATGCAAGGTTACAGGATTAGAAGAAAAGGAAGAGGAAGAGTCCTGCTAGACATCAAGAAAGATCAAGAGCATCTCTTGTTGGCCACACTAATCAGTGAAATTGATTTCCATGCAGTACTGGACTGTTTTAGTCAATCTGTAATAGGCTTTAGGTTCTTTTGTTGCTTCTTATGACCTCCTCAGTCACTTCCTGTTTGTACTCCTTGTAATTATGATATAATATGAATTTTGGTACAACAATTAATATGATTTATTGATCAAATTTCCAATGATTGAAATGTATTTGAAGCGATGTGAATAAGATTTTTCACTTGTTTGATTTTCTTGAAGAGTTCTGAATGAACAATACATGTACTAATCACCACAATAGGCATTAACTGCTCATTTAAGTGGGAGGGTTGTGTTGCTGAGGAGGGGCTAATTTTATTTAGAAGACTTTTAGCCTCTCACAAGAGATCATGACAACAATCTTTGGTGGTTTGATGTTGTATGAGATGACACTAGGCAAAAAAGAGAACAAGCAACATTCAAATGTGTTTGCAATTGTAACAACAATGATGTTGCATATCCAGTATCTTCATGTTCTATGCCATGACATGTCATTGTCGCTAAATGAGGGTCAGTTTATGACAATTGAACATTTTCAATACATAGATATCATATGGCACAAATGAGGGGTTACAAAGTCTTTCTTTCAAAGTGAGTTCAAAGCACTGTTGCAACTTTTTACAGACATCAAAACACTCAAATTTATCGTCTCTAACAATATAGGGAGGAAAATTAATATTATTTTACATGAATTTCTCCACTTGCATGGAGTTCCTTAACCCTTTTATCGTAATCATCTTCTTCCCCGGTTCCTTCCTCTTCTTCTTCTACTTCATCTTCTCCCCATCCAAAGCCTTCAACAGGTGTAGAGGAAGGTGGGCGGTTTCTTGCCTCCCCTACAATCTTCATTATGTAATCCACACTCTGTACAGAGAAACTTGGGTTGTCTCTCTGATAGTAGATTGCTTGGCCTGCTTCTGTTAGCTCCCTTGGCAAGTTCTTCAAGAACCATGGATGAGTTTTTATGTCTTTAATTGTAATTCTCTGCAAGTACAGATCAAATAACTGAATCATGCATGAGACTACTGTTTCCTGATTTTATAAACTTATACTCCTTGTATAAGGTAAATTATATATTCTCAATCCACAAGCATAATCTCAACCTCACCAACCAACAGTTCAAACCATAGGAAATTCGCAAAAACTCTATACACATTAAAGAACAATATGAAACACTTGGATTGGATTACGAAATAAATTCACATAAAACATATTTATGTACATATTACATTACACATCATTATGTGCCAAAACAGTGTTAGAATAGGATAAACAGTGTACTTCAGTTTCAAATACCATCCAAAAGCTTAAAAAGGATAATTACAAGAATCAAAAAAACTACCACTAATACACTGTTGATTAAGTCCCTTGTAAAAGCCCAAGGACCCTCAAGAGCATTATTTGATTGGTCGACTACGTCTTCAATGTCGTTTGTTCTTGCCGGGTGCTCTCTTCTCGCCACTTGCTCTCTTCTCGCCTCTTGCTCTCTTCTCGCCTCTTGTTCTCTTCTCGCTTCGTGTTCTAATCTGTTCTCTTCTGATAGCTTCCACATTTTGTAATCTTCATAAGCTTCTTCAACTGATTTGAAGCCCTTGTACGTACAACCCTTGTATCCGTTAACTTGTAATGCGCAACCCGGCCAAGTCACATATACTCCAGGAACACGCCCACGATAAACAACATAAGCTTTATATGCCATTTCTGCGTTGACAATGAGATAATGTTGTTGGTTTCAACTTTCAAAAGGGTTTTGTACAAAGTGAAACAAAGACCTCTTCCTAAAGTATTCTATAAGGCACTTGGTACAACTAATATATGAAAATGGTACCCAAACCATTGATTGAACTATAAATCCAACAAACCTTAGTACGAATTCATTATCCTTAGGAGAGAAATTAATTAAATCAAATCATTGACACAACATTTGCTTAAAAACAAAACAACTTAAAATGCTAGGAAAAAGAAGTCCAAATTATGTAGTCATTCTTGAAAGACAACAACAATGTACAATTCACATCATCAAAACAATATCCATTCCTCTAATTGCACTACCAATCATCAAAACATAGAAAAACAAAACAAAAAAACATAAAAATCAGGTTGTTCTGACTTTCTTTCAAGGGAGCAAAACAGCTGAACAGCATCAGAACTTGCAGAAATCAAACTAAGGGGTGATGAAATCAGAGAAAACTAAAACACCCCAAAACTAAAATACCCCAAAGCATTATTGAATCCATACATACAAAGGGTTAATAGCAAATGGATTTATACAAAAAATAAATTTAACAAAATCTAAACAAGTCTATTTTTTTAACAACAATTATGCAGGATTATCATGAATTTCAGTAGCATAATTTAACAAAATATGAACATACAAAAATCTCAACAAAAATTTCAGTAGCATAATTTCAACATACAGAAATTTCAACATATGCAGGATTAGACCTAATTTTCAAGTTAAACAAAAATATGCAGGATTAGCCCTAATTTTCAAGTTAAACATATGCAAGATTAGCCCTAATTTTCAAGTTCAACATATGCAGATTAGCCCTAATTTTCAAGTTAAATAAAAACTGATAAATATGCAGGATTGGCCCTAATTTTCAAGTTAAACAAAAATATGATATGAAATTACATACCAGAAGAAGGAGGAGGAGGAGCACGAGCAGGCACGAGGAGGAGGAGGAGCAGTGCAAGGAAGAGGAGGAGCACGAGCAGGCACGAGGAGGAGGAGGAGGAGTCGAGGAGTCGAGCGGTCGAGGAGGAGGAGTGGAGGAGTCGATGAGGTGTGTCGATGAGCAGTGAGGAGGCGAGAAGTTGGCGAGGAGGAATCGATGAAGAAGGGAGATTTTTGCTTTGCTTTGTGAAGAAGCTGAAGTGAAGAACTGAGTTCGAAATTTTTTTGGCAAGCAAACCCTTCTCCTCCTCCACGTGCGAGACGCCCTCCCAAAGGCACGTGCCTGGGAGGGTCTGTCCCATGGGACGGGCCATGACCACGGGCCAGCTAGAATTTCTCTTTAATTAAACTAATTTGGAGGAAAATGGGGTTACAGTGTTTTTAAAACTAAACTAAAAATAACTTAAAAAATAAATAAATAAAAGGAAAAGATGGATTTTGTGGGCTTGGACTCACCAATGAGTTAGCAAAAAGATTTAAATCTAAATTACTGAAATTATAAACGAGAAGCTTTAGGGATGATGATCCATTGCTTACACCGAAGATGTGATCATTAAAAGTCAATTCTAATTATATTAAGTTTCTGTCAAACATGAACAATTTATTTCAAGCAAATAAACTTTTACCAAGCATTAAGTGTCTTTTTAGGGCACACTTAATCAAAGCTCAAGCTTAATAATTTTTAGCACATGCTTTGAATATTAATAAAATGTTAATCTAACTACCAAACATATCAATTTTTAATCGAACATGAAATGTGAAAGCAATTTATCAAATTTCTGAAATAAATTGTAATCAACAATTAAGCATTTAAATCAGTAAAGTAAATTAAAATGCATTATGCAACCCTTTTGGGTTGTCGCAAACTCGATGTGGTGGTACTCAGTAGATCAGCAAGTGGTCCGAACACAAATCCCGAGGAAATGTCCAAAATGCTCTGTGGAGGTACTCAGCGGATCCAGGGGTGTGAATAGCCAAAAATGAAATTGACTCGGTCTCTCGCCAGAGGAACAGTGCCTCTGAGCTCCGCCTTCGTCTCCAGCGAGCAGCGCCGCTCGCGGTGCTTCGTTTCTGCTCCTCGCGAGCTTCCTAGTCCTCCAACCTACTCCGGAACCTGGAAAAGAGAGAGAGAGGGATGGAAAATCAATGAGATATGCGATAAGAACACACAAAAACATAGAGAAATTGAAGCGGATTCACCCCCTCCCTCGCTGGTTCCCTCGCCATTTAGAATTTCCCATTAAGTTAAGCTCCCTTTGTACTGTTCATTTCTTTCTCCAAACCCATCTTCTGCAAAACCATTACAAAACCACAAACTTCACAAATCTCTCTTTCAAAATATCTCTATTACTCTTTCGATCTCTCCATTGCTCTCGATGTTGATCTCTGCATCACTCTCTATCGATCTCTTCTTTACTCCATCAATTTCTATGTCATTGTTCTTTAGATTTTGCGAGGAATAGAGGAACACAGATTTATCTCTCAATCGATAGATCAAAGTCAAGAGAAGTTCGTTCGATTACAAGATGTTTGTGAGACGGAGAACACTCTTAAGTTAATCTCTTTCTCTCTCAATCTTCAAATTTCATTTCAACTTCTAATTTCGAATTCTAGGTTATAATTTTGATGATGGTTATAATTCTGAAGTCGGTTCTGGAACCCTAGAAATTGTTCAACAACACTTTGAGGAAGATTGAATTGAAAGCTTGTTGGTTTTTTATGTGCTTCTGTGCTTTTTTTTAATTCAAAATTGAGAGGACATTTAATTCATTCAAAATCTGGTTTGGAATTATTTCGATCTCCTATTATCTGATTTGGTAATTTTACTATTTGGATGAAAAAAAAAAGTTAGTGTTTTCACATGATTTTGATATTCAATTGACCCATTTTTTCTTCAATGGTTTATCTTCATTTCATGCTATTATGTGTGTTTGAATGTATCGTAGTAGTTTGCCATACAATTTGATGAATTGGACTTTAGAGACATTAATGTTGTGATCTGTATATGCATGATGAATTCTCCAAGTGAAATATTGTAGTGTTATTTGATTTTTTGGTATTTGGGACCAAACTCTATCGATGAAGCCATTAAGTACTCCATGTAAGTCATTGTACAAGTAGAGGTTTCAGGTATTCCATGAATTTCTATGATTTTGATAAGCATTCATGTGTGCCGGGTTTTAGGAAGGTTGATCTAAATAGATGGGAGTTTGCAAATGAGAGGTTTTTAGGAGGGCATAAGCACTTATTGAAGACAATCAAGAGGAGGAGAAATGTGTCTCAAAATACTCAGCAGCAAAGCCAACTCCATGCAGAAGCTTGTGTTGAATTAGGACAGTTTGGGTTGGAGAGTGAAATGGATGGACGGAAAAAAATTAGGAACATGTTAATGGCTGAAATAATCAAGCTTAGACAACAACAAAAGAGCTTCGAGGATCAACTTATTATAATTGGGGAAAGGTTGCTGGGTACTGAAAGGAGACAACAACAAATGATGAGTTTTCTAGAGAGATTTCTCAAGAACCCAAGTTTTCTGCAACAACTGGAAATGAACAGATTAAAGAATTGTGAGGGTGCAAAATTGGGAGGAAAAGGAGACTGCCCCAAGCCAGAGTGAGGAGAATTTGCTGCAGGAAGCGAAATTGGTATCTCAAAACTATGCGAGCCAGATCCTGGAAGAGGTGGAGTCTTGGGAGATTAACACATTGTTTTCAACAACAATTGATAATGAGTTGAGTGTCATTGAAGACGAGAGCAAAAAGACTTCAAGTGATTTAGACTTGGATTTGGGCACTGATGTGTTGTCGGAGGAGTTGCTCAATGATGACCTGCTTGCGGGTAATTAAGAGGATGAGATAGAACAGGTAGAAGTTGCGAACTTAGTTGCTCAGCTTCCTGACTGGGGAAAGGTGTTAATGATTTGGTTGAACAAATGGGATACATCCGTTCTGAGCCATATTGAACAAGGGCCTACTCGTTATTGAGTTGAAGTCCACTCCTGTTCGTAGACCTAATGTTGAGTGGGTTGTTGCGTATGAATATACATTCCATCTCACATGGTGTGTACTTTTGGTACGAGTCAAGCAAATCTTTTTTTAGGTCCATGCATAATGGGAGTGTTGCTTTGGTGTCAATATTGTTGGTACTCTTGGTCATTTAACTATGTTTTTGATTGTGAGTGTTGTGATTAATAATGGGTGCTGCTAGTGTTATATGTATCTTAGGTTTGCTTGACTGTATGTGTCTTCTGTGATAGCAGGGGAAGACTAAAGATGCAAAGGGAGTTCAATTAAGAATTTAAGATATTGTGTACTGTTTTGGACCCATCCCTTCCAATATCTAATGTGCAGCTCTACCCCATGAGCTTTGCCATGAATGGGTTTGGCCTGTGAGTTGACTGCTTTGAGCCATCCTTCTTCCTTAGTGTATTTCAGGCCCAACTTCGATGCTTCTTCAACAGAGATAAATTTATGGGTTGCTCCAAAATCCACCATAGATCCTATTTAGATGTTGTTGTTATATATTTGAGAACTATTTCTTGTTTTGGTTTACCTTTAATCAGAAATGAGCTTACCTCAAAACAAAGTTGATTCAACTCTTTTTTTTGTTTTTATGTAGGTGTAACAAGCCTGCAAGCATGAGGAGAATTTCTTGATAAACTTTCACGCGATATGCAAAGCCTCAACTATTGGTTCTTTTTCTTTTTCTTGTCCTATATTATGATGTGTGGGTAGCTAGAAGTCCAACCGGGTTCAAAGTTCACACGCACGCACTCACTCTGTTGAGAGAGGTTTTGGGCAAATATAGTGTGCTTTAAGAGAACAAACTCCTCAACGAAAATTGTTCAGTCACATAAAAATCATATGAGCAAATTTGAACTAATTGTATTTCTTTGTAATCTCATTAAACATTTGTAACTGTATGTTCTTGTATTCATATGTTATGGTTTTCAGGTCCTTGTGTCTAAGGTATTGGTAGTTTCGTAACCATTGTGAAGTAATTCTCCAATCTGGTATGACCAGATAGTAACTGAACTCTGGTTGTAATCTGACTGATCTTTTTTCTGTGTGTGTGATAACTTGAGAACTACTTGTGAAATACTTTCATGTTAAGAGGAAAAATGAGTTGGTTGGGTGCAAGTGTACAAACCCATGCCCTAAGGAAGTAAACATGTTCGGCCTTGTGAGTGTGTGACCAATGGTATGGGTTCCCTTATAATATCTGGATATCTTCTATCAGTTAGATTTCCCTCCAAAATCCATAGAATTATCCCTTTCCTGAAGCAAAACCAGGTTAGAATTTTGTTCTGTTGCCTATTGGTGATCTTTGACCTTATTGACGAATCATATCACCTTTGTGAGTATTGATTAGTAAACAATTAAACAAAATGGTTTTTGATTTCCACATAGCAATGGTTCATATTGTTGTCATATTTGAAACATAAAAGTGGATCAATAAGGAAGCAGAAAAAGAATCTCCAATGGTAAATCAGTATGTGGATGAGAGAGGGGGTGTACATGTGGCGGAGAGAAAACTAGTTTCCTTCTAAAAATTCTTTTCCGTACAAATTCCATAAATTCTTGTATAATGGTATAATCGTTCTTCCTAATGAGATAAGTAATGAAATTAAATTCCAAATTATATAAACATGTAGATACTCTGGTATATATTTTGATTTATGTACAACAATAAATGTAAATTTGTTGGATTCTCTCAGCCACTCAGATATTAGATTATGAGGCTTTTGTATTCCATAAATTGTTTTGTACAAGTTTAAAAACCTGCACTTCATTGTAATTTTACAGTTTACTATTTTGGAACATTTTTCTTTTCTTTATGTGGTCATTTTATGAAAAACTAAGAATATAGGTAGCTTAGTTTAGAGATAATCTAATTTCTAACTTGACCGCATTATATTTGATCCTCTTAACAGAAACATTACAAAGAACTCGGGCAATACTTGAACAATTGAAAGATCAAATAAACAAAGGAAAACCTCTATTAGGAGCTGGTGTTGGGGCATGAATATCTGCCAAGTTTGAGGAAGTGGGTGGTCATCATCATCATCATCAAAGTCCATTCCCGAGATTTTCGGGGTTGGCTACATGGATTTTGGTCCTCCAAGCAATGCGATCTTCCCACAGTTCTTCACCTAATCCAAGCTCAATGATATCTTCATTCACCGTCTTCATCCAAGTTTTCAACGGTCGTCCCCTCCGTCTACACCCTCCATTAACTTGCCAATCTAAACATTTTCTAATTGGCGCCATGCTTGGTCTCCTCCGCACATGACCAAACCAAGGTAAACGTCTTTCTCTAATTTTTTCCTCTATGGGCGCTACACCTAAGTATTTCCGAATTCTTTCATTTCTAATTTTATCCTTACGAGTTTTACCACACATCCACCTTAACATACGCATTTCTGCTACTGCCATCCTATGTGTATGTTGTCCCGTAGTGGCCCAACATTCTGAACCGTTATAGCATGGCTGGTCGAACAATTGTCTTATAGCATTTCCCTTTTAGCCTTGCAGGCATCCTTCTATCGCATAATACTCCTGACGCCATTCGCCATTTCAACCAACTAGCTTTAATCCTGTGGTCTACATCTGCTCCAATAGCCCCATTCTTTTGAATTATAGACCCTAGATATCGAAAAGCCTCACATTCCGGGACCTCGACACCTTCGATCTCAATTGCATTACTTTTCCCTCTTGTTTCACACCCAAAGTTGCACACTAGATACTCCGTCTTCGAACGGCTAATTCTAAAACTTTTACTATCTAAAGCCTCCTGCCACTAAACTAATTTTTGACCTAAACCTGCACTAGTCTCATCCATTAAGACAATATCATCTGCAAATAACATGCACCAAGGTACATCTTCTTGCAGATGTCTCGTCAACTCATCCATGACCAAAGCAAAGAGATATGGACTTAACGCCAACCCTTAATGTAGTCCTACTGTCACTGAAAATTCACTAGACATCCCACTTACTGAGCGAACACTTGTTACAACCCATTCATACATATCCTTAATGATATCGACATAACACTGAGACACTTTCTTCCTTTCAAGCACCCACCAAATTAACTCCCTGGGGACCCTATCATATGCTTTCTCCAGATCAATAAAAATCATATGCAAACTCTTACGTGCCTCTCGATATTTTTCTACAGTTTGCCTAAGCAGGAAGATGGCCTCCGTAGTAGACCTACCTGGCATAAATCCAAATTGATTCTCCGAAATCGTGGTTAAACTCCTAAGTCTTTGTTCTATAACCCTCTCCCAAAGTTTCATCGTATGACTCATAAGCTTTATCCCTCTATAGTTCGAGCAATTCTGGATATCCCCTTTGTTCTTATAAATTGGTACCACAATGCTATGCCTCCATGAATCTGGCATTTTTTTAGTTTCCAAAATCCTATTAAAGAGCTTAGTTAGCCATTGAATCCCAACTTCTCCCAGACATTTTCATGCTTCAATTGGTATATCATCCGGTCCAACGGTCTTCCCTGTCTTCATTTTTTTTAAAGCTTCTCTCACTTCTATGGCACTAACTCTGCGATGGAACACGCGATCTCTCCCTTCCTGTGAAGCATACCCCTCCAAGTTTAACTCCCCTACATGTGTTCCGTTGAGTAGGTTCCAAAAGTAATCCTTCCGTCTATCTAAAATAGTTTTATCATGCATTAAGACTCTTCGATCCTCATGCTTGACACACTTAACATGACTCAAGTCCCTAGTTTTTCGTTCTCGAGCCGTCGCTATCTTGAAAATATCCTTTTCCCCTTCCTTCGTACCTAGCATATTATAAAGAGCATCATACGCTCTCTTCTTAGCTTCCCCTACTGCTCTACTACTCAACTTCTTAGTCTGCTTATAAAGCTCATAAGACTCTAGGCACTTATCTTTTTGCCACGTCTTAAAGCATCTTTTCTTTTCCGCAATGGTTTGTTGCACATCTGCGTTCCACCACCATGTCTCCTTACCATAAAAACCTCCTCTTTTGGCCTGTCCTAACTCTTCCTTCGCACATCTTCTTATTTGGTTTGCCAAATGTTCAAAAATATCCGCGCTACTAGTCCTATCATTTGGTTCTAGATTCTCCCACCCTCTGAAACTGACTGGTCACCCAAAATCCTCTTTCTAAATCTTTGGCACACATCTCCCTGTGGGTCCACCACTTAATTCTCGGTCGAACCTGTTGTATAGCAATACGACCCCTACTCTTAAGACAATAATCGAGAACTAACAGCCTATGTTGGGATGTCAGACACTCTCCTGGTATAACCTTACAATTTTTACACCTACCTAAATCGTGTCTCTTCACAAGAAAATAATCAATTTGACTTCTATTGCGCCCACTCGCAAAAGTCACCAAGTGATCTTCCCTCTTCTTATAAAATGGATATGATAATTGTGTACAACTCAGGTCGCTTTAGCATGGCAGGAAGAGGTTTTTTGGCAGGTTTATTGCCTTTTGCAGATGCAAATGCAGTGGTAGTCGACATGGCTAATGAAGTATTACATGTGAGTTTCCGCCGCTCCTTACTGAATGAGAGTCTTTATTTGGTTTCGCGGGCTTGTTACCTATCCTTAGTAGCTAGTGTGTCTTGCTAAATCTGTATCTTTCAGAAACCTGTGAAATAAGACAACTTTCATTTTCCCTTCTGACTGTCTAAGTATCACATTTTCTCTGAAATAGCATCTCCAACCACAAAGCTCAAAATCACTACCGAATCTCTCTTCGGAGTTGGGTCTTATTTCCTTTTAGATTCCAACTCTTCAACACTAATTTTTTTTTTCTCTTAAGTTATTACACCTGCGTTGGAAATCATGTGTGCACAACTCATAGTTGCACCGAACTTGTTCAAATACTCTGGACCAACGAATACTTCTTCGACGCTCCCCGGGACATCTTGAGATGTTTTCTTTATCGAGGAAAAACGAGTTTTACAACTGGAAGATGATGGATTCTATGGGATCCACATCATCCACAATCCAGCTTCTGATTGATACCAATCATCCTAATCTAGGATGAGTATTTTTCTTGTGTGCTTTCCTTACATTACTAGGAACTGAAAGTTTCCAAAGGCCATACTTGTAGTTGCTGTAATATCAACCCATGAGACTTGCTTCTTAGCTGAAAGTCTTAAAACTTACCTCTTTGAACCCCAGCCAGCTCTTCAAGGGTGCCAATTTGAGGCAAGGTATTAGAAACCTACAGCTCCCATGCTAAAAACCTATATAATTAAGCATGTCTTTTTAGATTCATGAGATTGCTTCCATATGTAAATCGGTTACTCTTTATGTGAGTTAGTCGTATCAATGGTTTTCATCATAAGTAGCAAGCATATGTTGTCGCTTTGCATACGTGAGCTACATAGGAAAACTTGTATATGAGCTAACTAGGAATGTTTACATCTAGTTCCATGATGTGACTTAATACATATAAATTTGATTTATTTTCAAATTATCAGTTCCTTTATCTCGTTTAACTGTTACCTTAATGAAATTGTGCAGCTTAAGAGATGGGAATGGATCAAATTTAAACCTAACAGTTTGCCTGTGCTGCATAAAATGCACGTGAGGTCAGGTGACACAGTGAAAATTATCTCTGGACACGAAAAAGGTAAAATTGGTGAAGTTATCCTTAGTTTCAGGCATAACAACACTATTGTTGTGAAAGACGTGAACTTGAAGACAAAGCACATGAAGAGCAGAGAACAAGGTGAGCCAGGGAAAATTGTCAAGGTAAGTGTTTCATGTCATCATACATCCTATATTCATTACATTGTCTGTTTGTTGTGCATCCATTGCTCTAATAGTTTCTAAGATGAAGCTATTATTATACCTATATTAGTATTCTACAGGTAAATTTTGAAAATTTGATGTTTTTAGAGTTATGGGATAGGGTTTTCAATGATTATTTACTAAAGTTGGAATTTTGATTGATTAGGCCCTTGTGAGTTGCAAGTCTTTCAATGAGTTTGTACAGGGTTTGCTTGAAGAGGATTCTTTTTTGGTTGAAGATGGGGTTGAGAGATTTGCCTCTTAATGTAGCCCTGTTTTATCTATTTAAAGGTAATTATTTGGTCTAAATGGGAGACATGATGGCAATCACGACTCTGACATAAAATGGCCAAACGGACTGTCTTTTTTCAATGCCCTAACTAGCCGGGCAGATGATGCAAAGCTTTTATTTGGGTCTGAGAACTTGGGAAACAAACCAAACCAACAGCACGATTAGCTTGTTCTTCGAGTTGAGAATTCGAATTCAGTCATGAATATTTGCAGCAGTGCAGACGAGACTGACAAAAACTTCAAATTCACATCAGGAAGCGGATATGTGAATAATGGTAATGATAAAACCAATGACTACTTGAGTTTGGAGAATATGTGAACAACGTCAGCAAAATGGAAAACAAATTCAAAAAGGAGGTTCACGATGCCTACCCGAATGGCTTCTTCATCTTCATCATCTTTTTTGGATCATCATCAACATCACCTAATGGACTAAGGGGGCATATCATAGAAACCTTCACATTGTACTAATGCTAATGATGTACTTGATACATATTGTATTTTTTTTTTTTAATTCTCATCAAATATGAGAAACGATGTTGTAATTTATTGCAATCATTTTACTTTGTAATGGTTGCAAGATTATTTAATTTGGGTATTAATATTTGTATTTGAATTGAGTTTTATAATCTCATCGGATGTCATTCTTATGCTGATATCTTTTATTTATTTAATTAAAAACAAATAAAATTTTACATATTGATTTTTGTAAAAAAAGAAAGAAAGTTGTATCACGACGAGGTGTTGCTAATATTTGAACATTGTAACATGCTGCAGTGCCATTAGCGACCTTGGACAATTGTTACGAAATTTCAAGATTGTAACATGTCAAGGTGTTACTAATATTTGTAATGTTCTTATTTGCAAGATTTTTGTGGTATTACAATTTTTTTAGAAATAAAGCTAGTGTGTTACAAATTGCCTTTTATGGTGTAGTGCTTAAAAATTAATTTAATATTATGTAGTTCGATGACCCACATATCAGATATTAAACTGATAAGAGAGATTAAAGAGGGAAGAGAGTACAAAGATATTTCGATGTTGAATTGGTGATATAATTAAAAAATCATGGAGGAAGGGGAGTTGAAAAGATATAATAATAGACTTGCAAATAAAAATGCACAAGGAAGGAAATGAAAAAGGAAGAAATGTTTTGGTTTTTTTTGGTATATTTACTTATATTATTAGTTTTATATAACTTCGGCCACCGTTAATTTTTGCCTATTTGCGTTTGAACCCCATTTCAAGGTTTTGATATTTTGGTCCTCTAGTTATCCTTGACCAGTCAACCATGTTGACTTAACATGTCCTTCCAAAAAATTAAGGTTTTACTCAATTAAAATATAAAATAAGGGACAAACTTTATTAATGCATGTAGGGGTTTCATTATGTATATGATCTTATTTTACTAGTATGATTAGTAAACATATACTTATAGCAATGAATAATTTTGCTTTATTAATGAAAATATATAGTTATTGATGTAGTCGATTCATGCTCACATTTCTCACTGCTTATCTAGACCTACACAGATGGCACACGTGAGCCAAGGATCACCGTGTGGCGGTTGATGACACTCCAATGCTCAAGTTAGATAAGGCTTAGGAAATGCTTAAGCTGTAAATTGGTATTTTGTAGTGTACCTTAAGTTCATCAACTTTATCTCACTTTTATAGTGTGAAAGTCCTTGTTCGGTTAGGCCTTTGGTGCCGTAGTTTAGGGAAAATATCTTGCTTGAAATCTTTTCATATTTGGGGGTTGTCCATGTAGGATAGTTTCCCTACCCTACTCGTGTTTCTAGATCTGCGGGAGAGGTTTCCCTTTCTGAGTATTGTCCATGCAAGGAAGTTTCCTTGCCCAACTTATACTCTAGTATTTGTTTCTTAGTCGGAACCAATGCATTGCTGGCATGCCTGTCGTAGGTCAATCCCCCATATACTTGCCTTATCAGGACTTATGAGTATTGAGTCTGACCGCTTGACGTTTGGGCTTATTAAGGTGCTGCAGCTCCAATATTTTAAAATCTGTCAATAGTAGACTTAATGTTGTCTAGGCCTCACTGAATAGAGCATGCAATCAGGCATGCTTTGTTCTGTTGACGATATTATAATGACACGTGTACAGTGTTGATCCAAGGATGATTAGTGTATCATCAGTTGTTCTCCCCAAGTTAGTGGGTCATCATATCGATCCACTAAGTCATTTTGATAGACTATGTACAGTTGTGATGATTGATTCTGAAACGTTGTCTCGAGCGACGCACATCATTAAATAAGTTTGTGATTGTTCAGTAAGGAAAGGGGGGGGACTATATGTTGCTTATATAAGCTGTTGTTTCTACGATAGGGAGTTTCTTTACTTTTGTATCTCTTCTATCTCCTTTATGTTTTTTGTTTCTCTGTGTTATTTGCTGCAAATCTTTTTAGAAGTTAAAACTTTTTCTTCATGGCGAATAACGTCGAACTTACCCCTGAACAAAATATGCTCTATGTCTGCCATACTTTTTACTGAGAATATAAGGGGTCTGATTTGGATAAGTTTCATGAGGACTATTGGATTCTTGAAGACTTGGAGCTTACCCCGTTGAATGCTACTCATAGTTCGTTGATGCCTCCGCAAGGGTTCATTGCCTTGCACAAAAGCATGTTCCAGGCCAGGCTTTGCTTTCCAATTCTGGAGGATATTTGGCGCTTCCTGGCGCACCTTCGTATTCCCCCTGCTCCAATGGCACCTAAAGGATTCAGGACCTTGATTGTTGTCCTTATCAGGACCAAGGTTGTTGGCCTCCTATTAACTCCGCGGATACTCCACTTGCTGACTTTTCCTCGACTAAATGCTCATAGAGTCTGTTGGTTGAGTACTCCGAAGTGCTTGGGCTCTCTGTCTAGTTTTGGCAAAAGTATTGTTTTCTGGCTTCGTCTAATTCCCCGTACTTCAAGTAGGGCGGGCGATCGCTTGTCAGACACTTCAAATTCGATCTCAATGAGTAATGACCCTCCTCATTTTTTACTTCTGTGTGCCTTCGTAGAAACTAACAAGTTGTATTTCTATTTTGTGCAGGTAAATTCGTGGCTCCAACTCTTATTGAATCAGTGAGGAATGCATTTAATGAGCTTTTTCGATTGTTGTTGACGATGTCATAGCTGCAGACAATGTCGTGCAGAACGCACTATTCAGATACTTCCACGCGGGTCGTGTTGTGCCTAGGTCATCGCCGAAGGAGACTGGTTGTGGTCGTTCCAGGAAGAGGAAGCTCACAATACCAAGCCCTTCTAAGCAGGTTAAGTTGGAGGCGGCCATGTCTATCATCAATCGTCTTAAGAGAAAATGAGCTAGCAACAAAGCTGGTTCTTTCTCTAAATTGATCCTGCTAAAGCAGGAAGTGACAGTCGTGGAGTCTGAACCCAATCAGTTCTCTAAAGAGAAGGCTCCTGGGGAGTAAAGTGTATGTCTGGAGACTTCTGCTTCTTTAGTTGTACTGGAGGGGAATTGTTTAGAGCTGGTGGATGCTGACAAGGTCAATGTTGCCCCTGATGATCTTCGATCCGTTAAGCCTATTGCCCCAGGAAGCGAATCTTTTCTCCTGCCCCTGGAGCCTGATGATGAGCGTCGGGCTAATTTCCAAATGAGAAGGCTTTGGATGTAGAACTGGTGTCTCCCAAAGGATCCTTGACATTGTTTGTTAAGGGTAATCTGCACCATGATGCTCGTAGTATAGTTAATTCTTTGGAGGAGACTTTTGCAGAGCTTTGTAGGTCATGCTTGGATGCGCTCTATAAGTTGGACCTTTTAAGTGAGCATTTGAAGGGGTTGGCTGGTAAGGTGCAGTCTCATAAGTCTGAGTTGGTTACTTTGCGCCTTCAGTTTGAATTCGAGCTAGCCGGCGAGCGAAGCCTAATTCATGAAGCCAAGGCTCTGAGTTCGCTGAAATAGTGATTGATCGAAAAGGAATCTCATGTGGTTGTGCTTTCACACAGACTATTGAAGGCGGAGGCCAATTTAGCGGAGTCCAAAGCTCAGCGTGTAAATTTAGAATCTCTCGACATTGTGTAACACCCCGTAATTTTTTTTGTTTCCTTTATTGCTAAATTTTAGAGTTTTTGAATTAAAAATTTATTTAAAAGTTCTTGGAATTTAAATGATTTTTGAAAATTTTCTGGATTTTTTTCGAAATTATTTTCTGGATTTATTTTGGTGGGATACCCTTACAAATTCGGTGGAGTCAAATAGCCACCCAATTATAAAAACAGAGTTCTCCCTCCTTTTCTCTTCTTCTTCTTCCAGATTTTCTCCCTACGAGCGAGGAGAGGGACGTGGCGGGGTGGGAGTCGTCCACCCCACTCGGGATGCGTGTCGCAATTTTTGTGCGCGCATCACGAGCTGGGTGGACGGCTCCCACCCCGCCACGTCCCTCTCCTCGCTGGTTTCCTCGACATTTAGAATTCCCCTTTCACAAGAGTGAGGTTAGAGAGCAAGGAAACGGGCGAGGAAATGAGCGAGGAGAGGGACGTGGCGGGGTGGGAGCCGTCCACCCCGCTCGGGATGCGTGTTGCAATTTTTGTGCACGCATCCCGAGCGGGGTGGACGGCTCCCACCCCGCCACGTCCCTCTCCTCGCTCATTTCCTCGCTGGTTTCCTCGACATTTAGAATTCCCCTTTCACAAGAGTGAGGCTAGAGAGCGAGGAGAGGGACGTGGCGGGGTGGGAGTCGTCCACCCCGCTCGGGATGCGTGTTGCAATTTTTGTGCGTGCATCCCGAGCGGGGTGGACGGCTCCCACCCCGCCACGTCCCGCTCGCACAAGAGTGAGGCTAGAGAGCGAGGAAACGAGCGAGGAGAGGGACGTGGCGGGGTGGGAGCCGTCCACCCCGCTCTAGATGCGTGTTGCAATTTTTGTGCGCGCATTCCGAGCGGGGTGGACGGCTCCCACCCCACCACGTCCCTCTCCTCGCTGGTTTCCTCGACATTTAGAATTCCCCTTTCACAAGAGTGAGGCTAGAGAGCGAGGAAAGAGCGAGGAGAGGGACGTGGCGGGGTGGGAGCCGTCCATCCCGCTCGGGATGCGTGTTGCATTTTTTGTGCTCGCATCTCGAGCGGGGTGGACGGCTCCCACCCCGCCACGTCCCTCTCCTCGCTGGTTTCCTCGACATTTAGAATTCCCCTTTCACAAGAGTGAGGCTAGAGAGCGAGGAAACGAGCGAGGAGAGGGACGTGGCGGGGTGGGAGCCGTCCACCCCGCTCGGGATGCGTGTTGCAATTTTTGTGCGCACATCCCGAGCGGAGTGGACGGCTCCCACCCCGCCACGTCCCTCTCCTCGTTGGTTTCCTCGACATTTAGAATTCCCCTTTCACAAGAGTGAGGCTAGAGAGCGAGGAGAGGGACGTGGCGGGGTGGGAGCCGTCCACCCCGCTCGGGATGCGTGTTGCAATTTTGTGCGCGCATCCCGAGCGGGGTGGACGGCTCCCACCCCGCCACGTCCCTCTCCTCGCTGGTTTCCTTGACATTTAGAATTCTCCTTTCACAAAAGTGAGGCTAGAGAGCGAGGAACGAGCGAGGAGAGGGACGTGGCGGGGTGAGAGCCGTCCATCCCGCTCGGGATGCGTGTTGCAATTTTTGTGTGCGCATTCCGAGCGGGGTAGACGGCTCCCACCCCGCCACGCCCCTCTTCTCGTTGGTTTCCTCGACATTTAGAATTCCCCTTTCACAAGAGTGAGGCTAGAGAGCGAGGAAACGGGCGAGGTGTTAGGATACTAATCCTATTTAGTATTTACTTGAGATTAGAATGTCTTAGTTATAACAATATTCTAATTAGGGAATATTAGCTTGTTTTGAATTAGGAGTTATTGTTTGATTAGAATTAGGATTGAATTCAATTAGGAAGTAGTATTCTTTGCTTTCAGTTATAAATACATATGATGTAATAGAGTTTAGGCAAGCAATACAAGTTTTATTTAATTTATTTGGTGGCTGATCCCCAATCAAAGGATATAGGTGGTTTGATCTCCAATCAAAAGGTCAAGGTCTCTATTATCTGGTATCAGAGCATCATCGATTATGAGCCAAATTTTTTTTCTTGTTCCTTCATTCTTCACCCTCCACACAACCTCCTATCTCCCAGATTTTCATCCTCACAAAAAAAAAATTTACCTCGCAACAGCTCTGCCGTCGCCATCATCCTCAGCATCATCTCCGATTCAGATCCCTTCGTAGCAACCGCCATCGCATCGGCCCCTTCGCCCTCGCAACAGCACCCCTCCGCCCTCGCAACAGCTCCCTCCGCCGCAGCACCGCTTCGCAACATCACCCCTCGCCCTCGCAATAGCACCCCTTCGCCCTGGCAACAGCACCACTCCGCCATCACTTCCGCCCCCTTCGCCCTCTCAACTACCCCTCTCCGGCCTCCGCACCCTTTCGCTAGAGCCTTGTTCAGCCCCCTCGCCCTCGCAACAACACCTTTCTGCCATCGCATCAGCCTCCTTCGCCCTCGCAACAGCACCGCTCCGCCTCGCCTCAGCAACCCTTCGCCAGAGCTTTGTTCATCCTTCCTTCCGCGCTTCCCCCAATTGCAGTGTTTCCCGTTTCAGCGCCTCTTCTTCTTCTACGGATCCAGCTTCATCGATTCCTGATTCCAGGTTCCAGCGAGGCCTAATTCTAGAACTCTCCGAGCTTCGTCCAACAGCACTTCATCCAACTCCTCGCTCTCTGTTTAAAGCGCTTCCTCGACTCCAGAATTCACCGATTTCTTTCAATTTCAATCATCATGACGGATGCTGAATTGCAAGAGCAGGTCAATGATCTTACTGCTCAAGTTGCAGGGCTTTCTTCCCACCTCCACTCACTTGAGACCACCAATGCCACTATTCTAGAGGCATTACGGAATCTCCAACCAGGTCGGCCAGCACCGTATGTTCCACCGGATCCACAACGGCCAATTATTCCTATTTCGGGCAAGGGCCTCCGTATTGATTTACCCCGTTTCGACGGAACTGATCCGTATGGTTGGTTATTTCAGGCCGAGCAGTACCAGGAACTCAATGGCCTTTCCAGCGAGCAGATGCTACCCGTTGCCGCTCTTCACCTTCAGGGTGATGCCAACTCTTGGTATCGATGGATTCGCCAATCACTCGGCACACTAACGTGGCCACAGTTTTCGAAAGCTCTTTGCTCTCGCTTTGGTTCTCGCGAGCATATCGACCCGTGTAGTTCTCTTTCCAAGTTAGTACAACGAGGCACGGTTCGTTCATTTATTACCGAGTTCGAAAAGCTATCTAATTTGGTGCCCGGGTTATCTGAACCACATCAGATTAGCATGTTTCTATCAGGTTTGCGTGTTGATATTCAAGCAGGCATTCGGATGTTACACCCTACCAGTATTACACATGCTTTTGAGTTGGCTTTATGTCAAGAAGATGTCATTAATGCTACTCGATCTAAAGGGCATGTCCAACATTTTGCTAACCCAGTGCCTGCTACAAATCCTTCAACGCCAGTTACTAGTATCTCAGCAGGTGTTAAACGTCTGTCATGGGCTGAACAACAAGAACGTCGTGCCAAAGGACTTTGCTTTAACTGCGATGAAGTTTATAAGTGTGGCCATCGTTGTCCTCAGCCCCACGTTTTGCTCCTTGAGGGTAATAAGGAAGAACAAGACGTTTCTGATGCTGACCCTCCTGTTTTGAATCATACTTTATCTGAACCTCCTCTAGGGATTTCTCTTCATGCTCTTCTCGGGTCCCCACGGCCTGATATCATGCGTATTACTGGACAATTAAAACACATGTCTGTCACTGTCCTAGTTGACTCTGGTTCAACTCATAATTTTTTGCACCCGTCTTTTGCCAAACAATGTGGGTTTCCATTCCACGACGATGGTGTTTTACGCGTCATGCTTGCGGATGGTGGTCATTTGCATAGTCCTGGCTATTGTCGGGATGTTTTCCTTCAATTACAAGATTATGAGTTCCACGGCCACTTTTTACTTCTTGGTATCACTGGATGTGATGTGGTTCTAGGTGTTGAATGGCTTCGCTCTTTGGGTCTTATTACTTGGGATTTTTCCAAGCTGATTATGACATTCTCGGTGGCAAATCGTACTTATACATTATTTGGCGACAATTCTCCTATGGTCTTGGCCAATACCCCAGTCCATCGTTCATTACAACAGGAGCATCACGACATTATTTTACAATTAAGTCAGGAAGTTGCCCTAGGCGCTTCCATTCCTGATGTCGTTCCGCCACTTGTTGCTGAATTTTCAGATGATGTTGGCAATCCCATCACCCTTTCCCCTGGCTGATCACATGCTCATCATATCTCGATGTTACCAGTTGATTCTCCAGTAACTGTTCGACCATATTGTTATCCTCACTTTCAAACGATCGACTTTGATAACGTTGTATCTAAATTTAAGGTTGCATGCCTTATTCAAACCAGTTCCAATCCTTATTCTTCATCAGTTCTCTTGGTTAAAAAGAAGGATAGCTATTGGCGCATGTGTGTTGACTATCGAGCCCTTACTAAATTCACTATTCAAGACCGCTGGCTTATCAAGTGGACCAGAGAAACTACATGCTGGCTTATCAAGTCGACCGGCCCCTGTGGAGGAAGCTACTTGGAAAGACTACGAGCAGTTTGTGTACGTTTTTCTGATTTTCAGGCTTGTGGACAAGCCTTGTTTCAGGCGGCGTGGGATGTTAGGATACTAATCCTATTTAGTATTTACTTGAGATTAGAATGTCTTAGTTATAACAATATTTTAATTAGGGAATATTAGCTTGTTTTGAATTAGGAATTATTGTTTGATTAGAATTAGGATTGAATTCAATTATGAAGTAGTATTCTTTGCTTTCAGTTATAAATACATATGATGTAATAGAGTTTAGGCAAGCAATACAAGTTTTATTTAATTTATTTGGTGGCTGATCCCCAATCAAAGGATCTAGGTGGTTTGATCTCCAATCAAAAGGTCAAGGTCTCTATTACGAGGAAACGAGCGAGGAGAGGGACGTGGCGGGGTGGGAGCCGTCCACCCCGCTCGGGATGCGTGTTGCAATTTTTGTGCATGCATCCCGAGCAGGGTGGACGGCTCCCACCCCGCCACGCCCCTCTCCTCGCTCGTTTCCTCGCTGGTTTCCTCGACATAAAAAAGTAAAGCAAAGCACACAACATCCCAGCCACTCCTCTTTGGAAATATCTTCCGTCCTCAGAGTGCAAAAACACCCAGCCTTCCATCAATCTTCTCATGTTCTCCTTCCTTAACTGTAATTCATCTTATTGGAATCAAAACCATGTGTTTGGAGGCAGAGCAGGTGGAACAGCAGGTCTTCACCTCAACTGATCAGCCAGCTGAAATTATGAACACCCACACTCAGATTTCTTCACCTTCCCCCATTACAAAATCACCTCATGTAAGAACTGAACTCCCCCAGCGCCCCCCCCCCCCCCATGGAATGGGATAGTAATTTCGGAACTGATTCATACTCTAATTCTGATTATCAATTGTTTGATTTGGTATGACATACACCCATTTTGAAATGCTTTGTTTTGCTCAAATAGCAATTGATGTTTTGTGGCTTTCACCTAAGGCATTGATAGTCTTTAACCATGTGGAACATCAAAGGTGTGCTAGAAAAATCATCCATCCTCTTTAGTATTGTGATGCCCAAAGTAATTTGATATAGATTTGCCCAGTTTCACTACCAACGGAACTTAGGGTGTGTTTGGTTGCACGAAATCACTTCACAACTAATGGAACTAGGGAATTCACGAGGGATCTCTACATTTTAGGCTAATTTGAAACATCACTTTACAACCACCATTTGATGTTTGATTTTGTTTGATGTTTGATTTTGTACCACGTTTGATGTTTGATTTTGTGATCAATGGTGGGAATAAAAGTCTCATGAATATTGAAATCACATGCCTTGGGGGCTAAGGAGTGAAATTCTCATGTTCATAAGATTCTTATTCTTATAATTGATTACAAAATGGTGGACATGAAGAGATACATCAATTTAGCCTAAAATGTAAGAGTCTTCTCATGAATTTTCATGACATAGGAATTCATGCAACCAAATACACCCTAAGGGTGTGTTAATTAGTTGAGATGAGAGAGAGCCAGAATAGTTTTCCTCCAATGACGATGATAACGAAGATAACCATTTTTTTTTTCTTCTTCATGGAGAGGATTTCTTAGGTCCCCACATTGTTTTTTCCATGATTTTGAGAGAATATATGTTTTGATAGAAGATATGTGCCAGGTGGTGGGAGGTCACCCCCACTTCTCTCTTCTAATCCATGATCTTTTCAGTAGTTAAACTTTTTCATGGAAAACAAAGATCAAACACACCCTTAAGCAACTTTTTTACATTAATCAACGGTGAGTTCAATTCGTGTGTTTAAATGAGTTGTTTATTAAACAAAACCAAAAAAAAAAACGTGTGGTACTAGAATGTACTTTTGTCAAAACGCTAATGCATGACTGTTTCATAGAAAGGACCTTATTATGTTCTCGTGTTTTCTGCTTTTCATCACAGTGAAACAAATCACATCCATGAAAACAGACCAAATCTGTGACTTTAGCATAATTTCAACAGTAACCTTGAACCAAGCTAGAATGGAAGTGCTAAGTTACTACCATTGGTAGATCATAACACTGATTGATTTGTCTAATATCTCCTATTTATTCAGTGAAGCCACAAGAGTATACTGATATGCATGCAGATGGCTTAAATTTGTTTTTCCTATTTGACTTACTGATTCTCACTTTATGTTTCTCAGTTGGAAAGTATTTGTGAGGGCACTCCAATTATTGATGACCAACAGCACCAACTAAAGAACTTTCTCCCCACCATCCGATCAGGAGAATGGTCTGATATTGGATGTCGTCCGCAAATGGATGATGCCCATGTCTGCATCACTGACCTTGCAAAGAATTTTGGTGGTGGTTTCCTTGATGAGGAAGCAATTTCCTTCTATGGCGTAAGTTTTTCTCTTGTTCAGCTGATTTTTACAGCTGCTGATCTAGTGCTTAAGCTCATAATAAGGGATATGCTTATAAGCAATAAACCACCTTCCACAGCTAAGCGGCTTCAATGACTTGAACATATTTCAGAGAATTAGGAAATGGTCTAATATTGTAGTAGTTTCAGCTGTAGCGGTTATTGAACAAATTGAAGTTCGTGATAGTTACACAAACTTGAAACCAAATGTATTCTGAACAAAATCTCAAACACAGTTTTTAAATTGATTGTGCTAACAGGTATTTGATGGGCATGGAGGAAAAGGTGCAGCCGATTATGTTCGTGACAATTTACCAAGAGTAATTGCTCAGGATGCCGACTTCCCCTTGAAACTTGAGAAAGTTGTCACAAGATCGTTTGTCCACACAGATACCGCTTTTGCAGAAAAGTGTTCTGTTCAGTCCACTCTATCTTCTGGCACAACTGCTCTTACTGCAATGATATTTGGAAGGTAAGTCCCATTCACCTTAACCTTAGGAATTATGTTATTTCTCTGTACTTCTTTTCTCTTTTAATTTGTGTCTCAGCAATTCATTTAGTCGTTCCCTTAAATACCTGTTTGGTTGGGTAGTTGATATATACCCTCCCCCTGTAGGAGGTCACAGATTCGAGACTCCTCTGCCATGGGTTGAAGTCTCCATTACTAGCAGGTACCAGTCCTTTATCCATAGGCCTTGTGGTCCTCGGTCGCGCTTGCCTTGCATCAGTGGAGTCTGCTAACTCTTTGATTACAGGTTGTTTGATAAGCAGACTAATGACTTCAAATTGTTTAAACAGATCTCTTTTAGTAGCAAATGCAGGAGACTGCCGAGCAGTACTGTCACGGCTAGGAGTAGCTATGGAGATGTCTAAGGATCACAGACCCTGTTCGGCAGGGGAAAGGAAGCGAATTGAATCCTTGGGTGGGTACATTGATGATGGCTATTTGAATGGGCAGTTGGGTGTCACTCGAGCTCTTGGTGACTGGCACATCGAGGGTTTGAAGGAAATCAGTGAAAAGGATGGACCTTTGAGTGCTGAACCAGAACTAAAGTTGATCACCCTAACTAAAGAGGACGAGTTCTTGATTATCGGTAGTGACGGAATATGGGATGTATTTACGAGCCAAAATGCTGTAGACTTCACCAGAAGGAGACTACAAGAGCATAACAATATCAAGCTGTCCTGCAAGGAAGTGGTTGAAGAGGCAATCAAGCGAGGGGCGATAGACAACCTGACAATAGTGATAGTGTGCTTTCACTCTGAACTGGCTCCCAATGTTGTGATCAGCAGAACCAGAGTGCGAAGGAGCATATCTGCAGAGGGGCTTTTCAACCTCAAGTGCCTATTAGAAGGTTAGAGAGAGAGAATGTTAGTAACAGTTTAGGTGTCGCTTTAGATTTAACTGTATATACATTCACCAGTCAACTAGTAGTCTAGTACTACACTATGTTTTCGGCTTTATCATTGGGTAGGATGATTCATATCAATGACCAGGCAGAGTAGAATTTGCATAAGTGCCTATATCTCTCGTCAATATTATTTATTTTGTACCCGACTCTACTACGCATATAAAACATGGTCCCCCTAGGTAAGGTGAGCCAATAATGAATGGATTGACCCCATATTTCATTTAGGAATAAAAAAAGAGCCCAAATATGAGAACACGACATTTTTAATATGTTGACACCAGATCAGAAGTATCTACTGCAATAAGTGAAACACGGGTGTGTGCAAGAGCTCCCAAGTGACTCACAACACCAAAGCATGATCAACGAGATTTGAGTAAAATGAGATCACAAGTGCTTGGGCAAAGGAGATTTTGAGATTGATGACCACGTGCATCAAAGAGGCATGGGCCGCATGGCAATTTGACATTGTTAGCAAACAGCAATGAATAGTATTGCCATCAGATTAAATGCTACGAGATTAAAGGAGGCGTAGCTTTATTGCTAATGAGAATATGATTCCATTAGGTGATTTCCACAAGTTTTCACCTCCATTGCATAATGCTTATGAGCTCTCATCCTCCTGAAATTATGACTAGTGAATATTATGTTTATGGTAGCCAAAAAAAAAGAACTCTGTTTTGGCAATGTAAACTCACATGGATCACCAAGAGATAATTTGGGTGTCTGAAAAATGAAATTGTACCTAGGATAGGAGTACAAGATAATCTAGAAGTAGGAATTTCATCTGGAAATACGGTCACTAATATTTCCTACTTTAGCAATCATTTAGTCTAAGGGTGTGTTTGGTTACATGGAATCATATTTCATGATAATTCATGATGGGACCATCTACATCTAAGCTAATTTGATGTTCACTTATCAATTCACCATTAGATTTTGTGATCAATGGTAAAAAATAAAAGTCTCATGAACATGAGTATTACATACTTTGGAAGACCAATGAGTGTGATTCTCATATTCATAAGACCTTCATTTCATCATTGGTCATAAAATCTACTGATGAATAATGAGTGCTACCTCCATTTAACCTTAAATGTAGGAGCACCATCAAGGATTCTCATGAAATAAGATTCCATCCTACCAAACACACCCTAAGGGTCTCTTTGATAGGATGTAAAATAGACACGGAAATTTAAAACTATTTCCAAGAATTTCGTTTCTAAAGGGGGGCAAAGATTTGGTTTCCCATTAGAGATGGGAAAACTAGTTCCGTGCATAATTCTTGAGGGAGTTCAACTTCCATGAATAAACTCCTTTGCCCCCCTCTTCTAAAGAATTTGATTCACATGATCATGAGAGTTCAACTCACATGCTTTGATAAAATCTAGATTTGCGATAAAATTTTCCCCCAAGGTTTGATCAAGTTAGCGTTAGAACTATATCATTCCCATATGAATTCCATGGAATTAAACGCATGCAACCAGAACACCCTAAGTACCTTGCAAATGATTATAAGAAACAAGCACTTGTGACAGAATCCTCTTAGGCTTTATGCATGAATATTATGCACAATTAGTAGATACGCATACTCTGGCAATACAAAACAAACAAAAGGGCAATGTAGAAAGCATAAGGAGTGTCGAGTTCTCAGAGAAAATATAAATAGAACTTACTCTTGATGACTACTCAGTAGTATATGCCAATCCAAATGGTATAATACTAATTCGAGCCGAAATAAATGAAAGAACGAAACAAAAAGGAAATGAAATGGTAGAATGGTGTTTCATTTGTAAATAGTATGTGTGGTATTTGTGTAACAATTTATCAAATGCAAAATGAATACAAAGAATGAGATACAAAAAACATACATGAATTGGAACTCCGCAGCAGTACTTTAAGCCGGTATGCTGCGCCAGAACCATTTTCTCTCATTCATCTTACTAATAATCTCAGCCTTTGCAAGGTGGATCAAGAAGAGTCCCGCCAAAAAAATCGCTACAATAAGCATCATAAACACACTGTTCCATCCTCTTGTAGAAATATAACCAGTAAGTAGAGGACCAAGGGCTGCCCCAATAGAACCAGTACCATCTATAATAGCTGTAACAGTCGCCAAGGCTCGAGAGTTTCCTTTGATCAATGTCTGTGTACCAAGATCAGCTGCAACGGCTGTTGTAATGAGTGAGTATGGACCATTTACAAACAATCCGGAAACAAGCATCAACCCAATGTTCATAAACATGGAGATACTTCCATATGTTCGATATAGAATAAGAGCTGGAATGGATAATAACAAGAAAGAAACTGAAGTAACAGCTCGAGCTTCTATTCTATCAGAAATGTAGCCCGCTGAAATTCCACCAATAACCCCCCCAATATCAAATATAGTTGAAAGGTTCCCCGCAGTTTTGTGAGATAACTGCACACCCGCCACAGCTTCAATTCCAATATAAAACTAAGTGAGTTTTCAATATACTATCAATTGATACTACTCTACTAACAAGGAAACCAATGTGAAACCAAATGACGAAAACTACATTCATTGACAATATATGTATGTGTACCTGTGTGCCTAATGTAAAAGGGCAACCAATACAAGAAAGTGTAAGCCACAAGCTTCGAGAAAAACAGGCAGAAAGCATAGGGAGCAACACCGGGCAATCTCCACGCATCCAAGAACCCAATAGCATCCGGAACATCTAATTGTTCAGACACAAGAAGACCAACTTCATCCTCCTCCGAATTCCCCACACTTGCAAGTTCCTCATTCATTTCAACCTCCTTTCCCGAACCCTCAAACCCGACTTCCTCCGGATTCACAATCAAGAACAAATAAACAAAAAACCCAACTACAATTATAAGCACCCCAGGCAACACAAAAGACCATCCCCACCCGAACTCCAACACGGACGCTGCAACAATAGACCCAACAATGTTCCCGAATGAAGTGTGGGAATTCCAGATCCCCATTATCAACCCTCTCTTCGCCTTCCCAAACCAATTCCCCACAACCGAAACCACACAAGGCCACCCAATTGACTGAAAAAACCCACTCACAATTTGAACAACTAAAAAATACCCTAATCTATGAACGCCCAACCAATACCCCAGACCAAAAACTATAGTAGAAACACCACTTCCTACCATCCCAATTACAAGAAAAACCCGAAGATCGAATCGATCGCCAACATGTCCAGAGAAATACATCCCCAGTGAGTAAGCTGAAAGAAAAGCAACATCTAGCTCACCTAGTCTGTGAGTCCCCTGTTCCCCATCAAAGGGTGCCCAACCAGTACCATTTTTTATCGAATTTTCGCCCAATTCGGGCCCCAAAACGCTCTTTACGATGCTCGGGGGCTTTCGAGAGGCGTGGAAGGAAGCGTAGGCGGAGAATGTGATGAGGAGGGCTGAGATCTGGTAGCAAAGGAAGGTTCTTTGAGGGTTTGAGGAGGAGGAGAGGAGAGTGGGAAGCAGAGATGGTGGTGATGGTGATGGGGTTAGGGTTTTGCTCTCCATTTGGGGATTTGAGAATAAAACCCTAACCAGTTGCAGAGGATGGAAGAAGAAGAAAAGATTTGAGTTTGATTTTTCTTTTTTTCCCCTTCTTTGTTGAGTTGGTGGGGAGGTTAACAGAAATAACGAGCAGGTCTTGTAAGATTTTGAAAGGTCAACTAATAGGAGCACCAGACCAATTAGATGGCTCTGGGTGACATGGTTAAACATCTCCTACCATTTTTAGATGAGCATCCACTATTTACGTGAGGTTTTGGCATAAAACTTGCTAGTGGAGGCATAAATGGTACCAATTGCTTGGCTATTCACATGTTGGTCATATTCGACCATCCAGTCACACTAAACAATCTTCCCTTTTACCAAAGTTTGGTTTAAGCAACCAGAACTACAGAACCATATATTGGGTATGCCTGAGCTCTTGACTTCAGAGAACTCTAACTCATTTTCTACTATAGTTTTGCTACTTCTACCTGAACATTGGTTGTTTGTTTTCTCTCATCTTCTTCCTTTCGCTCTCTTTTACAACAGTATCTCCTCCCACTCTAAATGCTCTCCCCCATATCATATTTAATCCCTTCTCCTGGACCTCTCTCCAAGGTAAGAGTAAACCTTTTTAAGCCCATTTTCTCATTATTTTCTCTGTGTCTTCCTTGCAGGTCTTTGACATGCCGCCTTCTGGGAGCAGGTTGCCACTTTCATCAGTCTCACTGCTCTCTATCAACCACACACTCTTCCAATTATCACCCTGTATCCCATCAGCCTCTACTCCCCCATCAATTGTCTTGACTTTGCACCATTTGCAATTAACAAAGGGTTCACATCAAAACTTTTTCTTGTAATAAATGAGACCACCTGCATCATTTTTTGTGCCTCATCACAAAGTCCACACAATCTATTAAACCATCCCTCCCATTTTGTCCTTTGAGTTTACTCACAGGAAATCATTACACTAACCTTTGAAGCCGTTTCAGCTCCTACAACTGGTAATCAACCTCACCAAGATCACTACTGTCTTCGCCACCTTTTCATGGAGTCCTCCGCGAACCGTCACTTTTTCCACTATTAATTCGCCCAGATATTAATTTCAACCTACCACCCTTGTCACTCATCCCAATATTAAACCATGAAGATACCATAGTGGAAACTCAACCCACTCCTAACCCTATCAACCCCACTTATATATTATCACTCATCTCCTTCTCCTCCACTACATCACATTTCTCACCACAACGATCTCTCCCCCAACCAATCATGGACTCAACTACACCCCCTGCTTAACGCACTACTACGCCTACCCAACAGACTATTCCCATTCCCCCACCCACTCTACATCAATCAGCTGGTCGCTCTTCATGACTAACTAAACACTCGTCCTCACAACAACATGTTGCCATCTTCTCCACTCAAGCACAACCAGTCTCCACCATGCAAATGGCTTCCACTTCGACTATCCCCTCCCGAACCATCTCAAGCGCACAATTTGCTTCACCCACTTCTCAGGATCTCATTATCCACCAACTTGGTCAACATTTTGCCAACAAGCTCATTATTTCTGAACCTTCCTTTACTCAAAATAAGGAAGAGGATGAGGAAGCCACCAAGTTACTTACAGTGGCTAAATATTATAACTCTCAGTTTATTAGGGAGGACCACTTTGCCACAAGAATGAAACCACAATGGTCCACTGCTTGGCCTTTTCAAGTGGAACTGCTAGATGGACATCCGAATGATTCCAATCAGTATTTCATGGTGTAATTCAGTGATGAGAAGGACAAATGTAAAGTTATATTGGAGGGTCCCTGGACGTTTATGGGGAAGATAGTATCAGTTAAAGAATGGTCCCCCAGGTATTGGGAAGTCAACTTTGATACAGTCCCATGTTGGATACGTATACATGAATTTTCGCCTAGAAACTCTCCCTACATAATGTTATTGTCCTTGCGAATTGCTTGAGACAGTTCCTGGAGGTTGATACTCAAGCGTTGGAAGATTTGAACATTCCTTTCATCATATTCAAGGTGTTATTGGATACTTCATAAGCACTGCCCAATATGATGAAAACCAGTTTGGGTTATCAAAGGGTCGAATCTATCAGGTTCATTTTGTTTACGAAAACACGCCTAGTTTTTATTTTTGTTGTGGTATGTTTGGCCATGTTGCTGGTGATGCCTATCCTAATTACACCCAAGCTTCAAGTTTATGATTAATCATAGGATCAATCTGATTGTTTTGAAATGAGTGTTCCCCTTCACAGTTAACTCTCGTATAAGATGTACTAGAACGGAGCAGGACAACACCAGCCTGCTTGAGTTTCATACAAGCTCAGAACTCACCAACAGTGCAACCTCAGCCCTACCTTTTAGGGAAGGTCCTTCAGCCACCGTCAGATCAAATGAAGTGGATCCCGAGACACATTGGTTATCAGATCACGTAGATGATCCTTCCCAAGATCCTTGAAGTCGGAACCTTGTTACACCCATGTTAACCGTTCAGAACTCGAGTCGGGTTGATCATGATCTAGAAATGCAGTTGATGAATGCATCTACACAGGCCATGGAATGGAGCCAGGCCCAGGCCTAACTCTCTCCACTCTCTAAACCCACGCGGGACATCCCTCCACCTACCACTGATAACAATAACTCCACCATAGCTACAGAACCCCAACCAATTACTACCACCTTAAATTCACCGACCCCCACCACAAATATAGCAATAACCCCTATCCCCACAACTACCGCCTCTCCACTTAGTTCTTCTACTGACCAATCACATCCTACCCTACATGCATTCAATACTCAAGATACTCACACTCCATTGTCCTCCATTCCACAACTACCACTCTCCTTTTCCACCAATCACGATGTCAAAAGTCAGCGTTGACAAGTCATTCACAGTCTTCTACTGCAGCATCATCTACACTCACAGAAGAACTACAAAAGCTTTTTTACTGCCAGCGACAGCAGCCAATCAGACCATGTTGTCTTCGGCTTCTCTCTCAACTCAGCAAACAGGGACTTTGCTCATGACACGTGGCGAAACCCTCTACTTATACTCATGATTTTGAGATGGAACCACTAATTGCCACACGTGCTACTCTCCCTACAGACAAGATCAACAACAACTTACAGTCTTCCTGTTCGGCTCCATTTCAGACTCCCCTCTCTACACATCACACAACAAATGGGTATGGTAGTAACAATATACTCCCTACTCCATAGCCGACTACCATCGCTGCCCCTTTACACATGCGATCGACTCACAGGGACCCGCTTCCAACATTAACTGCACCTGCTGCTCCTGTGACCTACTTGAGGAGAATCAAGGGGCGTAGAATTCTTTCACAAATGGGTTTCCACATCAAACTGGCTTTCATCTCAACACTGTTTTCTTAGTCACGGACTAGATTTTTGAACCTCAGTCACTGCCTATCTACACAATCATCGACTTCTTTCTGGCGGAACCACCTACTCTTGAACTCATGCAAACTGCTAGAATACCAATTACATGACAATTAGGAGTTCCAAACACTCAGGATCAGGGTGTTTTCCAGACTACTCAATACAACCTTGCCAATCAGGAAGGTTCTATTAGTGAGACATCCAATCCTCTTGCTGAATTTGGGAAAGAAACTAGAAGGATAACAATAGCCAAAATGATGGCAAGGCACCAGGATAGACAGTTGCATTCTCCTCATGCCACCACAGGATAATCATCGTTCTCAATTCAGGCCATCAACTCCACTCATTGTAAGCACACTTCGGTTAGTATTCCCCAGGGCAAACGAAAGTTTAATATTGCACGGGAAGATGAGGAAGTGGTGATTCTAACTAAGAAACAAATGGTTGAGGTACCCATTGAATATCAGGAAACACCGTTTCAATCAGCATACGAGCACACCCAGTTTCAGAACTATGTGGAAATTACTCTTCAATCTCAGCCTCAAAGGGACCACATACCTAGGAATATTGCGGGACAGTTACACCCCACTGAGCTTTTCCCCAATACTGGAAATACAGAATTTTCTAGCCAGTCTTCTACTGGCCCTCCCTCGGCTTCAAAGGCAATGGCGACCGCAGTTGTAAGGTCACCGTAGTTGACATGATCCTTAGTAGGAACACAAGGGGCATAGGGTCCGCCCTAAGCATTTAGATCTTTGAGGACCCTCACCCACAAGTCCAATGTAGATATTTTGTTTATTTCAGAAACTAAGGAAATCTGCTCCAGGATGGATTGTATGCATTGAAGGTTTGGTTATAGACATGGATGCACAGTTCGGCGTTTGGGCTTTCTAGCGTTTTAGCGCTTTTCTGGAGAGAAAGTATTTTTATCTCAATAATTTCTTCTTGTAAATATTATATTTATTGTTCTATTGATCACTATTTTGTTCAGGATAGTTGGACTATTATTTTTTTTACGAAAAGTCAAATCCCTCTCTCCGCACCACTTTTTGGAAGTCCTTGTCTCAGTTATATGCACTCAGCCAATGTCCAACTATTATTATGGGTGATCTCAATGCTATCTTGGACCAACGAGACAAGCTAGGTAGACGTCAAGTGATGGATTCAACAGTACGTCACCTAAGGAACTTTCTCAACTCACATCATTTGATTGATTTCCTTTTACACGGGTCACCTTTCACATGGAACAATAAAAAAAAATGGTCACGGAGTGAAGGCCAAACTTGACCGCATCTTAGCTCCCACTGATTGGATGACACTCTTCTATTCGGTTACAGCTAAGACTATTCATACTCCTACTTCGGATCACAGAACAGTTTGTTTAACCCTTGTCACCAATATCAATGCTAAGAAAGCATTTTCACTTCTTTCATATGTGGGCTAGGGATCCTAGTTGTCATCACCTTATAGATTTACAATGGCTTTTTAGATGTCACCCCTCCCCTTCCCAAAATTTGCATCTTAAAACCAAAAAACTCAATTATGCACTCACGTGATGGAATATAATAGTCTTTTGAAACATTTAGGGCAACATTAAGGAAACGTTGGAAGCTTTAGATAAACGACAAACAACTTTACCTTCCACTCTTAATGCCTCAGCCATAGCTACCCTAGAGGACCGCCTTTCAAAACTCTACTTCCGGGATGAACTCTTTTGGAGAAACAAATCGGGCAACTCCTGGCTCAAAGATGGAAATTGAAATACTCAATTTTTTCATCTGTCCACCCTCCTCCGCCGAAAGAAAAATACTATTTTGAGACTTAAGGACAACAACAATAATTGGCATTCCACTGCTTTGTCCATGGGCTCGGTACTAAATGAATATTTCTCTCATATTTTTCAATCTAGTAACCCGAATACTCAACCTAATATCTTGAATCTCTTCTATCCCATCATCACGACGGTGGATAATGAAACCCTCATTGCCATCCCTTTCGAGGAGGAAATCAAACAAGTTTTATTTGGGATGGGTAGTCACAAAGCCCCAGGATCGAATGGCTTCCATGCCTTCTTTTTCCAACATTACTGGGTTATTCTCAAGAATGATGGCATTGTAGTTGTAGTAAAAACATTTATCTCCGATAATGAAACATCCTTGATCCCAAACTTAATGAAACATTCATTGTTTTGATCCTGAAGGTTAAGAACTCAGTTTCCCCAGACAAATTCAAACCTATTGGGCTTTGCAATGTTGTCTACAAAATTATTTCCAAGATTCTTGCCAATAGACTTAAACCTTTTTTGGAGTCTATCATCTCTCCAAACCAGGGGGTCTTTCTCAAAGGTCGGTCTATCTCCGATAATGTCAACCTGGCTCATGAATCTTTCTTTCAAATGAAACATTGCAAAAGGAAAAAGCAATGATGGATGGCCATTTAAATTGATATGGCAAAGGCATATGACCAAGTGGAATGGTCATTTTTCCTCAAAATCTTTTGGGCCCTAGGATTCGCAGAAAACTGGATCACCATGATTAATCAATGTATATCTACGACATCCCTCTAGGTCCTGAACGATTTTCCTCTCGAGCCTCTCCTTTCCTCAAGAGAGTTGCGACAAGGTGATCCCCTCTCTCCTTACTTGTTCATCTTATACCTAAAGTTCTCTTCCTCTTATTAACCCAATCGGAATCTAATAATAAGATCAAAAGGAATCAAGCTTAGGCGCCATTCCCCTTCAATCAACCATCTCCTTTATGTTGATGATTTGATGCTCTTTTGCCGAGCTTCCCTGGCAGAAGCCCATGCGATTAAGGATACTTTATCATCCTATTGCACCACCTCGGGTTAAGCGGTTAATTTTGACAAATCCTCAATTTTTTTCAACTCAAATGCTCACCAGCGCCATGCCCGTATGATTAATTCAATCATAGGGTCCCGGTTCTATAACCCTAAGGACAAATACCTGGGCACACCCTTTCTCATCTCTAACAAGAAAGCCTCGGATTTCCAATTCTTGGCCGATAAAATTAACACCAAATTATCTGTCTGGCGGGCTAAGGTTTTGTCCCAAGTTGGGAGGACGATTTTCATCAAGTCGGTTATTCACTCCATTCTGGCTTACACCATGCAAACCTACATCCTCCCCAAGGCTATCACGAACACCATTGATAAGATTGCTAGGGAGTTCTGGTGGCATGGTTCCAATTGACATGTTCATCATTTGCGCACATGGCAACGGATATGTTTACCTCATCACCTTGGAGGGTTGACCATTCCTTCTGCAAGAAACAAAAATTTCGTCTTGATGGCCAAGAATGTTTTGCCAGCTTCTTGCTAGATCTTCTCAACATCTGACAACCTAGCTTACGACCATTTATTGTCGAAACTAAACTTTTTTTCATATGTGCAAGCCTCTGCTCTCTGCATATTTTGCATGGCGTGGTTGTCTCACAGCTTTTCATGCCATCAAACATCATCTCCTTTGGCAAATCAGATTTGGGAACAATATTAAATTGTGGCATGATTGCTGGGTTAAACCAGGATTCTCTTTGGCGGATGATTTCCCTAGTTTCACATCTATCTTACCAAGATTTCGGATCTATGGCTCCCCTGCTCGGGCAATTGGGTTTTTTGGAATACGACCTTAGTTGAATCAACTTTTCCAAAACCTGTTGCCAATGATATATTGGACACCATTATAAGACCCTCAGATGACCCGGATACACTTACCTGAACCTTCGACAAAAAAAAGTGTCATTTTAGTTAAAAGTGTCACTAAATCCTTGGTTCTTCGAGATTTGGCTCTGACATCCTCCTCTCTTCCACCCCCTTGGCTCTCTTACACACAGAAAGATTACTTGGGGTATTTGGTGGATCAAGGCACCGGCCAACGCCCTTCTTCTCCTCTAGAAATTATCTCAGAACATTCTGCCTATTCTAACCAATCTCACCCGGATTCACATGTTTATTGATGACTGTTGCACTTTCTGCGAAAGTCATACAGAGGATGTCATACATTTCTTTTTTCTTTGCCCAGTCATTAATAGATTCTAGCTTTTCATTCCTATCCCGATCATCTGGAGTCACACCAATGTTGGTATTGAATCCCCCTTTCTTTTCTCACCTTTGTTTGGGATTCAATGATAGCTTACCCAGCTTCTAAAGATGAAATGCTATCTCAGTTTACAGTGGTCATCCTCTCCACATGGACTCACCGGAATAATATCATCCTTAGGAAAGCAAAATTTTTTACTTCCTGACGCCGGGCAAAATAGCAATTATCCTACAGGCTGGTTCTAATAGATAATCCACATGGAAAAACACAAGAAAATTGCCCAAAACACAGAGAAATACTTTAATATTTAATTAAAATTATTAAAATCAAAGGTCTCTTACAATATTGAGGAAGAACTCTATTTATAGTGCTCAAATAACTTGAATAATAAGCAACTTATTCCTAAAAGAAAAATTAGAATCAAATACTAAAAGAACAAGCAATCTATTCCTAAAAGAAAAAAATAGAATCAAATACTAAAATAACAAACAGTCTATTCCTAAGAGAAAAATTAAAGCCTAATCCTAAAAGGAAACTAAAAAGACTCCTAATTAAATTGAAATGCTACAAATAAGTTATTTAGTAAATAACTTTTAGAGCAAATTAGAAACCAAAATTAGGAACCCTAGAAACTCTCGTGCATCAGTCGCCCTGGGTTGGAAAAAACTCATCCTCGAGTTCACAACAGTTTCATCGAAATTCTCTGGCGATAGCCTAGGAGGAAGATCCTATGGTATCAGGTCAGAAAACGCTGGTAACTGCTGCTGCACCTCTGCTGGTAAATCTGGATTCACGTCTGAAACACTATTCTCATAAGGCGGCAGAGCATAGACCACGTCTTCACGCTCAATCTCACCCAAAAACTTGGACATAGAAAGTAGGTTAGTATTATTGGCTACCGGGGTAGGAGTGGTCCTTTTCCGACGAGGTGCCAACACAACCTTCGTCCCTTTGATGCTAAGGGAATATGTATTTTTCCGCCCATCATGAATAACACTGCGATCATACTGCCAAGGCATGCCTAACAATACATGACAAGCATCCATAGACACAACATTACACCAAGCATTATCAAAATAATTTCTGACGATCGAAAAAGACACTAGGCATCGCCTATCTACTATTTTCTCACTGCCTTTATTCATCCACGATAATTTATACGGCTTGGGATGACGATCTGTCTTCAACTACAATTTCTGGACAGCCTCTTCAGACACTACGTTCTCACAACTGTCACTCTCAATGATCATCTTGCAGACTTTATCTATAACTGTGCAGGTCGTGTGGAAAATATTAGTTCTCAACTAGTCGTCCCCTGAATCACCCTTTGGAGTTAGTAGACTCTTACGAACGATCAGAGTCTCATGGTCATCTCCATACAGCACATCTCCATCTTCATCAGTGTCATACACAGGCTCTCCAAGCTCCTCAGTTTCGTCTACCACGTCTTCCTCAATTAGGAAATTGTTTCCCTTCTGGATAACAGGCTTCCTGCACTCAGTCGTTATACGTCCATGTTCACCACATCTAAAACATCTAATAGTAGCAGTGTTCTAAAAATCGGTCTAGGCGCTAGAAGGTGGAAAACCGCCCAGATTAATGGCTGGGCGGTTCTGGGTAGTCTGGGCGGGATCTAGGCGGACTCTAGGCGGTCTGGGCGATTTTTATTTATTATTATTTATTTATTTTAATAAGGCTAATTGTGTTCTTATTTTATTTTCTTTCTTATTTTTTAGATATAAACTATTTAATTGTTTTTTATTCAGTATATGTCTAAATGTAGCAAATGATGATTACTTAATGGAATTCTCAAAAGATCTGCCAGTACCAATTTTACTAATGTAGATTTTTAATTTTATCAAACATAACTGAGGTTATTCATGCAATTTGAAGAAAAATAAAAGAGTACACAAATTCAAATTTATATGAAGTACCCATCATGACCAACTTCAGTCATTTGAGTTTCAATCAATTTTGTTCACGATTGTTAATTTTTCATGTTTTTAAATTTTGCATATGTATATTGGCATTAAATTTGATGTAATTGATAAGGTATTATGCTTAACTTTTGTAAATTATTAAAGTAATAATACAAAACCTAAGACAGCCTAGGTGCCGCCTAGGCGCCTGCCTAGGCCCCTGGGCGCTAGGCACTTGCTCGCCGCCCGCCCAGTGCCTAGCGATTTTTAGAACATTGAATAGTAGAGTTACTCTGTGGTGGCGGTTGGGTAGGACGGGATTCTTGAGGGTGAATTGGCCGACTGTTTTGATCACTTCTGATCATAGACCTCCTATTCCACTATTTTCCACAGCAAGTCACTCTGGTAGGCTTCATAAATGGCCCACAGTAAGTGAAGGCTGAGGACATCCTGCAGGGGTTGTCGTAATCCCCCCAAATATTGTGCCACCATCTGCTCTTCCGTCTCAGATAAGTCATTACAGGCTACTAATTGATAGAACTCCTCCGTGTAATCATCAACTGATTTCGTGTCTTGCCTCAATGAATGAAGTCGTTGAAACAAAGTTTGAGTGTAGACGAAAGGAAGGAAGTGACCATTCATCTTTTTCTTCATCTTTTCCTAATCAGTGATTTTGGCCTGGCCCTGCCTGTCGCGTGATCGCTTCAACTGCTCCCACCAAGCAGATGTTATGCCTTTGACTTTGATGGCAACCAATTTCACTTTGACATGATCTGGAACTTCCATATACCCAAAAATATGATCTACTTCATTCGACCAATCCACGAATCCTTCAGCCTGTGACATCCCAGAAAACTCAGGTAGATTTACTTTGAAACCGAGATTTTCAAGACAATCCTTCCGACCACGGCGCTCCCAGAATCAAGCACGATTGTGATACGAGTTTTCGAAACTGGAATCAGAATCGTGGTCTTCCATCTCACGATTACCGAATTCCTGCGTCGTTAGACGCTAAGTTAGCTCTGCAACTTGCCTCTGTAAATCCTCAATCATCACTTCCTGAACACTACGAGCACGGTGAGGGGCTTCCTCGTTCGGAACCTGGCCGCGACGACCATGACCACCAGCCATAAAAACTGATAAAATCTCACCCCAAGAAGATGTTGAAGCTCTAATGCCAACTAACGTCGGGCAGAATAGTGATTATCCTGTAGGCTAGTTCTAACAGATAATCCACAGGGAAAAACACTCGAGAATTGCCCAAAACACAGAAAAATACTCTAATGTTCAATTAAAATTATTAAAATCAAAGGTCTCTTACAATATTGAGGAAGACCTTTATTTATAGTGCTCAAATAACTTGAATAATAAGCAGCCTATTCCTAAAAGAAAAATTTAAATCAAATACTAAAATAACAAGCAATCTATTTCTAAAAGAAAAAAATAGAATCAAATACTAAAATAACAAATAGTTTATTCCTAAAAGAAAAATTAAAACTTAATCCTAAAAGGAAACTAAAAAGACTCCTAATTAAATTGAATGACTACAAATAAGTTATTTAGTAAATAACTTTGAGAGCAAATTAGGAACCTTAGAAACCAAAATTAGGAACCCTAGAAACTCATATTAGGAATCCTAGAAACCCAGATTAGGAACCCTAAAAACCCAGATTAGGAATCCTAAAAACCCTCCTGCATCACTTCCCAACTTCTTACCTTGACCCGACGCACTTGGACGTGTTGGCAGAAACAATGGTTTGCTACGCCTCAACCGGTTACCCTAGATACAGTCTCCCTACACCAAGCCCTTGATACCGGTGTCATTGTTAATACCCAAGGTCACCACCAACTAGCCGACACTTCCATCACCAATACCCAGGCTTCACGACTCTTTGTCCTTCACCAACAATTTCCAGCCATTGAAGATCACTACTTCAATACCGTGTGTAGGAATTTGCACCCTTTTTCTCTGGAGACGGATCAAGACTTTGTTATTTTGACTTATGACGCCAGTTTCCTTCCTTCCTCTTCTCAGGGCGCTTTTGGACTTTGTGCGGTTGACACTCAGGGCAGAGTTCTTGCTAGGATAGCACAGAAGATTCATGGGAGGATCTATGACAACACAATGGCATAATGTTTTGCTGCGGAGGCGACTCTTCTTTTGGTCCAGGCCAGACAGTGGCAAATAGGACTTTTGCTATGAGACTCTGGAGCTCTTCATTCCATTTTGCATTCTAGGGTAATGGTTGTAGACTCTAATATCCACTGGAAGTGGAAGCCGATCATATGTAATATTAAGACTTTACTATCTTTTCTCCACTTTTGGTTTTGTAACTATATTCCCCGTTACCTTAACAGCGAGGCTCACCATCTGGCTGCCATAGTTAGGGATTCTTGTATTTCTATTTAATTTTAATATATTTGAAACCTTATCTATAAAAAAAAAAAAAAAAAAAAAAAAAAAAAAAAAAACTTGCTAGTGAAGACTAGGAAACCTCACTTGTGAACTTAAATAATTCACAGTTCATTAGCCTTTGGGCATGTTTGAGATGGCATGGTTACTTTGGACTGTAGTTTTAAAAGCAAGGTGATAGGTAGATCGTAATGATTATGAACTTTACATGATTTATCCAAAAGCAGTGTGACAAGTAGTTCGGAATAATTTTTCTTAATACTCACAACACATCTCAATGATTTTTTTTTAGAGTACTCTAAAATATGCTTTTGTTTTTACTTATATGAGCACTAACAGTACATTTTGTACTTACATATATGTCGAGTTTGAATCATAGTGCATGACTATTGATTTATTTTTATAGACCAATACTTGTCATTCAAAGGCCCTAAACAACAACATGCATTTTGCTCACCGAAAGGGTTGTCAAAATGCTTTAGAAATGTGGCCTATAAGAGCATCTCCAATAGACTCAACATAATTTCATTGAAAAATAATACTTTAACGAGCCCCTTCAAGAGAAAACATAAAGGATTTATTCTTCACTTCAAAAGCCTCCATATGTATTTCCTTAAGTGGACCGCAGTACTTAAAATTTGAGGAAAAAATCTAAAGTGGGAGACGTGCCTAATAACATGCTTTAAAACTATTAAAGAACCCTTCAGAGCTCCTTAAATTAGTAGTCATGGCATGTAGGGTGTTAATTAGCTAAATTAAGGGCTCGTGTCACTTTGCCCCAATTAAAATTAAAAACTCAAGTCTAGTAGGAGATTACCACTATCAACCATGCATATCCCCAACCAAAGCTAAGCACTTTAATTAATTTTTAATCCAAAGTTTGACCAATATCCAGACGGTTTGTTTTTGCTTCTAATTAGAAGAAAAATATATGGTTTCTAACTCCAGCACGAAGTAAACCTTCCAACTTTTTAATGAAAACAAACATCACATTATATTCATCAAAATTTTGACATTAGGTTATAGGTTGGGACCATCTTCCTTGTCTTTTACTCTAATAAACTAAAATGCCACATCAATTTTTTTTTTATCATTGTGGTTAAATATTTTTACATTGTGTGGGTCATGAATGAATTAGGCTCGAATCAAATTCTTTGTGAAATATATATATATATATATATATATATATATATAAGTTTAAATGATACACCATGAGGTGAATGATTTAACTCTTACATAAAACCTTCACCAATGGGAATGTTGGTTCATTTAATGGACATAGCACACAATTGTTTTTCGAGCAAAATTCGCTATGTTGTTATGACCATTGGGAGTCATTAATCGATCGCATGCATTAACCTCATATTAGAACTAACTGCCCGTTCTATAATTTCACTAAGTTGTTCAAGAGCATGTTGTAACGATTCGATCCACAAAGTACTATATTGTCCGCTTTGGGCCCAAGGCTTGCACAGCTTTAAAACGCATAGCACTTTGTAGATCCAAACTCATACATATATAGCACATCATCTTCCCTCACCTAACCTCCTAACCTAGGCGATGTGGGACTATAATCTCCCCTTGGTAGCTCGCCTAACTCCTATTGGGATCCACGGTCTTGTTGGGCTTAGCCATCACGGGCCTTTCTCTCACCCTCCCCCTCATGTCCGCCAACACAATGGTATCACAGTCCACCCCCCCTAAGGGAGTCCAAAGTCTCCGTTGGCACACTTTCGGCTAGGTCCGACTCTGATACCATTCTGTAACGACCCGATCCATAGAATATTATATTGTCCGCTTTGGGCCCAAGGCTCACACGGCTTTAAAACGCATAGTACTTTGTAGATCCAAACTCGTACATATATAGCACATCTCATTCCCTCACTTAGGCGATGTGGGACTATAATCTCCTCTTGGTAACTCACCCAAGCCCTATTGGGATTCACGGGCCTATTGAACTTCACCATTACGAGCCTTTCTCTTACCCTCCCCCTCAGATTCGCCCACACAAGAGTATCACACATGTCCTTCTCAAATCTCCTCTCCAAGTTTTACAAAACCTTTTTTCCCATTGACAATTTTGAATGTTTTAAGGCTGTGTGTGTGTGTGTGAATTCTACAATATAATAATTATCTCACCTAGGGGCCTTGTATCTGCTCTGGACAAATTTCATGAGAGCACCTGATCCTCACGTGAATGTTAACAAAAGTATTCTTTTGCGTCAAGCGTAGACTTGATCATGCTAGCAGATATCTAAAAAGTCTAAGATTCCCTATCACATCTTTGCATGTAAAGTATTTAGACATAATATTAAGTTACAACATTTTTTTATGCATATTATCAATAGATAACAAAGATTAATAACTAAGAAACGATTTTGTTGATCAAATAAAATTTTCTCTAACTCAAGTTAAACCTTTTGGCATTACAATCTTGACGACATGTGCTCTCCTTCTCGCTTGATGGTCCTATGACTTAAGATTAGCATTTTCAAAAATCTCAATTATAATGATGTCCAAATGTACTAAGGGTGTGTTTGGTTGCATGGAATATCGTTTCAAATGATCCATGAAGTGATCACTTATCTTTAAGCAATTTTGAGGCTGTGTTTGAGTCCACTCATTTAACACCTTTTGAGTTTCAAGTTGAGCTCTCTGATGAAGATGCTCTAATTAATCATCGTCAACATCTAGATTTATCTATCAAAATCACGGAGTATGATTTCTATGCTTATGTGAATCTCATTTCCCATTAGCTAATAAGAATCTAAAGTTTATGATGACGGTAACCTCAAATTTATCTTTACAAATGAATTTCAAGAAATGTAATTGAGAAATGCGCTGTGACACCACTAATGGAATTCATCTACTCTCGTGTATATGGTTTTCAATATTTACCCTCACAATGTAATTCCAGATTTGCCCATGTATTATAGAAATTTGCAAATAAACCTCTAAAATAAGGTGATGGCATGTTCGGGTTTAGAGTTCAAATCTCTATAACTGGGTTTAGACGATCCCGATCCCGACCACACCACTTCTCCTTTCTAACACCACCCTCCAAATTGCTAACTAAAATCCACTACATTTGCTCAATTTTGGATATTGAAAGACCACATAAGGTTATTCAAGCTCAAGACGAAATTAACCGACAACTGAATCCATAATGTTGTCGGACCGTGCATTGGGCTTAAGGCCCAACCAAATGTTTACCCAAACCCAAAATACAAATAAGTCCACTTACAGAAGCAACCAATTTAGTTGACATTGAATTGAATTCAATCAGGCTGCTGCCAAATCTGGGGAACTTCCCCCATCTTTGAAAAATATTGTTTTTATTAATAATAATAATTCAACTAGGTTTTGTTATTGTACACTCCATTGGTTTTAAATATTAATTATAATTTTGTAACCAATGAAATGGACGACACGGAACCTTTTTAAAATTGACCATCTTGTTTTTTTTTTTTTTCATTTTTCATTATTAATTTATAAACAACTCCTAATGATGTTCGCTTTGAGAATGACAATGTATGCTTACAAGGAAGAATATAATCTTATTGTCATCAAAATTTCCGTCCTAGTTGTTATATGGACATTGCACATATTTTGATATTATTCTAATAACTTTAAATTCTAATTAAGAATGGCAATGAGCCTGGTATTTGAGAAATGCGAATGTTCCTTATTTCCATGATGTTGTTGCCATTTATCCTACATACTTCTCTTGACATAATAATTCAGAAAACTAACTGAACATAATCTAAGAGCAAGAGAAAAAAATGGTGTCATGTCCACCAGACCAGGTGATAATTTGACAGAGTCATTTAACAATTAGCGTCTTGCGATTAATTAAGGCTGATTTTTGGATTGCGAACGAAATCAAATCATGTATAGCATGAAATATCTGAGTAGGTTAATTAGTAAATGATAAACAGTTTACTACCCCACTGTACGTTATGCATTCCATGTCACACAACCATGGTCTTCATCCCAAAATTCAGTAATAGCAAAAATGTTTTTGGCCCAAAATTCAGTAATTGCTCCTTACCCCACTGTTATGCATTCCATGTCATCCCAGAATTCACCAATAGCACACTTTAATTGCTCCCTACCCCACTGTTATGCATTCCATGTCACACAACACAACCGTGGTCTTCAACCCAAAATACCCATTTCTGTACTAAGAGTTGGTTGATAATAACCCACCAACAGCACATTTTAATTCCTCTGCAGTAGATTAACCTTCGAGCCTAATTTCTCTAAACGTGTGACATTAGTTCAATTTCACGTATAAATTAAAATGAAAACAAAAAAAAAAAAAAAAAAAAAAGTTCTTGCCTCTTTAAGGGACAAAGCAAACCACGTTGCCAAGTTTCCCAGGCCCTTGATGAAGACCTGCACATTGGTTTATGGAAAAGAACAAACACTAGGAATTTAGACACTAATTACATACTAATTGACAAGTTTAAGGCTAAATTGTCCCCTTTTATTCATTAATCAGCAATATAAATACTATAATCAAAATACAATAGGAAACCACCATACACTAGAAAACCTTTCAAACCAAGAAAACAAATCACTAGCCATCGAAAAGTTTCCTAACCCCATAAAACTTACAACATAATATGCTAAAATATATTTTCCTAACAATATGATGTATTTCCTAATACTGAAAGATATAAATACTATAGTCAAAATACAATAGGAAACCACCATACACTAGAAAACCTCCCAAACCAAGAAAACAAATCATTAGCCATCGAAAAGTTTCCTAACCCCATAAAACTTACAACATAATATGCTAAAATATATTTTCCTAACAATATGATGTATTTCCTAATACTGAAAAATATTTTCCTCACAATAGAATGTATTTCCTAATACTAATAACAAAACAACCATAATTATTCGTCAATGCTTGACCATTCTCCATTGAGTATTACAAAGAAATTATGAGCCAATATCAACGAACTTCCCTTGACACACTCTGCCAACCCTACAAATAAGAAGCTAGTCTCTGAGATAGCCTACCCAAACCAAAAACCAAAACAAAAACCTCAATTGATTTATCATACAACCATGTATAGAGTTGCAGGAGCATCTGAGTACTTGGTGATAACCGGAGTCGGTATAAAAGATATAAAAATCTCAAAGAAAGCATGGATTCTCCCAGGGCAATCATGTACCATGTTCGATGTCTCCCCTGTAAACTACACCTTTGGAGTCCAAGCCATGAGCGCAGAGAAACTCCCCTTTGTTCTTCCGGCTGTTTTCACCATAGGCCCTCGTATTGATGACGAAGAAAGCCTGCTTAAATATGCTAAGCTCATTTCTCCCCACGACAAGCTCTCCAACCATGTCAAAGAGCTTGTCCAGGGGATCATTGAAGGTGAGACCCGTGTTCTTGCAGCTTCGATGACCATGGAAGAGATATTCAAAGGGACTAAAGAGTTTAAGCAAGAAGTGTTTGGGAAAGTTCAACTTGAGCTTAACCAATTTGGCTTGTTGATCTATAATGCCAATGTGAAGCAACTCGTCGATGTGCCTGGACATGAGTACTTTTCGTACCTTGGACAGAAGACTCAAATGGAAGCTGCCAACACAGCAAAGGTAATGTTGCAAACCTGAAATCCTCTGTATTCAACACCTTTATATTCAATACATGTAGAGTGCCAAACTTGTTAAGACAATTTTTTGTTGAGACTAATATGGAAGTTGCATGCAACAGGTGGATGTGGCTGAGGCGAAGATGAAAGGAGAAATTGGATCAAAGTTGAGGGAAGGGCAGACATTACAAAATGCTGCAAAGATTGACACGGAAACCAGAGTGATAGCCACACAAAGGCAAGGAGATGGTCTGAAGGAAGAGATTAAGGTGAAGAGTGAGGTGAAAATATTTGAGAATGCAAGGGAAGCCGATATAGCTGAGGCAAATGCTGACCTGGCGATGAAGAAGGCTGGATGGACCAGGCAATCCCAGATGGCAGAGGTGGAAGCCGAGAAGGCGGTGGCCATACGAGAGGCAGAGTTGCAAAGGGAGGTTGAGATGATGAATGCTTTGACAATCACGGAGAAACTTAAGGCTGATTTACTAAGCAAAGCCAGCGTCGAGTATGAAACAAAGGTATTATATATATATATATATGGATTATACTTTAAGATCACAACGAATGCACTAGTGCTCATACGAGAAGTGAACACACGAAGCACCTTAATTTTATGAAAGTCAGGTCACCAAATTTTTTATATCCACAGAAACAATTGCCTCCTTGGTGGGTTGCTTGTCTAAAATCTACAAATTCAAATCAACTTAATCTTTTATCAAACAATTATTTGACTAATTTATAATGATTCACCTATAACTTATATATTTCAAGGTTAATTCATGGTTATTCTATTTAATAAAAGGTGCAAGAAGCCAATTGGGAGCTCTACAAGATACAAAAGGCAGCAGAAGCAGTCCTGTATGAGAAGGAACAAGAAGCAGCAGCACAAAGAGCAACTGCATCCGCAGCATTTTACGCTCGTCAACAACAGGCAGATGGGGAACTATACGCCAAGACCAAGGAAGCTGAAGGACTTGTCGCCCTTGCTCAAGCCCAAGGCGTGTATCTAAATACTCTTCTCGGAGCACTCGGAGGTAACTATGCTGCACTAAGAGACTACATGATGATCAATGGTGGCATGTTCCAAGAAATTGCAAAGATTAATGCAGAGGGAGTCAGAGGGTTGCAGCCTAAGATCAGTGTCTGGACTAATGGCGAGGCTGCAGGGGGTGGTAGTGGTTCTGCCATGAACGAGGTTGCTGGGGTATACAAGATGCTGCCGCCATTGTTTAAAACTGTGCATGAGCAGACTGGCATGGTTCCACCTGCATGGATGGGTACATTGGCTGACTCAAAAACTACCGGTTGATATGTTTTTTTTCTACATGAATTCCTTCTTGTGAGTTTACGTGGGTTTACATGCTTTTTTTTTATTTTTATTTTGTTATGGGTACAATAAGGATGTAGTTTCAATTGAATATTTTATTGTAAAGGAGATTTCCTACCTAATCTTTGTAGTAGATTTGATTTGTGATGTTTTTATACTTTCACTTGAAGCAATTGTTGTCTAATTTTCTGCATAAATGAAAGGTTTTACCTATGACAAATATATACTTTTTTCTAGGTAGCAGGCACACTCAGATAGAGTTCTGACTAATTTAACTAGTTTTACAACCCAATATCACTCGCATATATCCTCAAACACAGCAGATGAGAACAATACTACTTCCATTGTTGACTCGGGATGGCTTCCCTAACGCGATCAATATCCTTCCACCACCTCTGTGTTAACTGTGATTTAGCTTACTACACAGGGCACAAGAAGTTTTGGCAGCAACATCGCCTGAAACTTCTTAGGATTAACTTTCCGGCTATCCAAAATAAAAGTTAGACATTAAGATGGACTAGCTTGCTAATGATAAATATATATATATGTGTGTGTGTGTTTTAAATTTTCAAGAAATTTTTGATAAAGTCATGCATCTTTGCCTCAAATTCAATATTTAAATCTTATTATAAGTTTGGTAGATAAAATTTCAAGAAATTTTTGATAAAGTCATGCATCTTTGCCTCAAATTCAATATTTAAATCTTATTATAAGTTTGGTGGATAAAATTCCAACAATGTTTTGTTTAGTATATGTATATGCGCAGGAAATTTTGACAAAGTCATGCAACTTCCAGCTTTAAATCTTATTATAAGTTTGGTAGATATACTTCCAACTGCAATATTTTGTTTAGTTTATGTATATATTGCATCTTTGCCTCCCTGTGGGTAAAGAAAACCATGTCCCAAGTTTTGTTCAAGACTTAATCGCTTGAATTAATTGAAAGAGTCTGACCTCGCAGGAAGACTAGACTAACAGGTAGCAGAAAGACTGAGCAAAGAAGAATCCAAAACCAACAGGTTTGATATGTTCTTCTTATCTTGCTTCAAAGCCTCTATGTACTTAAAACTGCCTGCGCAACCAGAAGCGTCATTGACAGATTGTCAAGCACTCAAGCCTACTAAAAAAGAAGTAAATAACGTTGATCTGAAAGAAACTCATAAACAAAAGCAAATGAACTGCTACTCAACCTTAATTCAGCCATTCATTTCCGCCTGATTACAAAACTAATCTGAATTCATCATTCACTGCGACTTTTCTCCATTCACTTATATAAACCTATAAAATATATATATATATATATATATATACCAAACTGTTTGAAGAAACTACAAGTCAATTTTCGGCCACTATAATAATGGACTTGCCCTCAAACATGCCCATATGACATTCTAAATAGCAAGCGAGTTCTATGTGAGATCCTCCATTGATTCATCAGACAACCATGTATAGGGTAGCAGGTCCATCCGAGTACCTAGTGATCACTGGATCTGGTATAAGCGACATAAAGCTCGCAAAGAAATCATGGGGCAATCGTGTGCCGTATTCGATGTCTCCCCGGTAAACTACAGCTTTGAAGTCCAAGCCATGAGTGCAGAGAAGCTCCCCTTTGTCCTCCCAGCCGTCTTCACAATAGGCCCTCGCATTGATAATGAAGAAAGCCTAATTAAATATGCCAAGCTCATTTCTCCACACGACAAGCTCTCGAACCATGTCAAAGAGCTTGTGCAGGGGATTATCGAAGGTGAGACGCGTGTTGTCGCTGCATCAATGACTATGGAAGAGATATTTAGAGGGACTAAAGAGTTCAAACAAGAAGTATTTGGGAAAGTTCAACTTGAACTTGACCAATTTGGCTTGTTGATCTACAACGCCAATGTTAAGCAACTTGTCATGAGTACTTTTCGTACCTCGGACAAAAGACTCAGATGGAAGCTGCCAATACAGCCAAGGTAGAGTTGCAATGGTGAAACCTTTTATTTAGGATGGATTTCATTTCTTTCTTATATAGCATGATACCAACATTGGCCAAAAGAAATGGGATTTTATATGCAACAGGTGGACGTGGCAGAGGCGAAAATGAAAGGAGAGATGGGATCAAAGTTGAGGGAAGCGCGAACATTACAAAATGCTGCGAAGATTGATGCAGAGACAAAGGTGATAGCCACACAGAGGCAAGGAGAAGGCAAGAAGGAAGAGATTAAGGTGAAGATATTTGAGAATGCTAGGGAAGCTGATGTGGCGGAGGCAAATGCTCAATTAGCCATGAAGAAGGCTGGGTGGGCCCGACAGTCTCAGATGGCAGAGGTGGAAGCGGAGAAGGCAGTTGCTATACGAGAGGCGGAACTACAAAAGGAGGTTGAAATGACACAGAAGCTTAAGGCCGACTTACTGAGTAAATTAAGCAAGTGTTGAGTATGAAACTAAGGTATGAATTGTTATGGGGGATCACACACAGTCAAATTTAGAGTTCTTTCGCTTTTGTTGGTTTTTTCTATTCAAATCAGCTTGATTTTTAATTATTATTTTGATATTTCATCGTTCAAACAAGAAAATCACTTTAAAAAAAGTTTATACTCAATCAAAAGTTAATTTTATGGCACAAGGTGCAAGAAGCCAATTGGGAGCTCTACAAGACGCAAAAGGCAGCGGAAGCAGTTCTTTATGAGAAAGAGCAAGAAGCAGCAGCACAAAGAGCAATTGCATCAGCAGCACTTTATGCTCGTTAGCAACATGCAGATGGAGAACTATATGCCAAGATCAAAGAAGCTGAAGGAATTGTTGCCCTTGCTAAAGCCCAGGGCTTCTACTTAAGTACTCTTCTCGAGGCACTCGGAGGTAATTATGCTGCATTAAGAGACTACATGATGATCAATGGAGGCATGTTTCAAGAAATTGCAAAGATTAAGGCAGAGGGAGTAAGAGGGTTGCAGCCTAAGATCAGTATCTGGACTAATGGCGAGGCTGCAGGGGGCGGTACCAGTTCTGCCATGAACCAGGTTGCTGGGGTATACAAGATGCTGCCACCATTATTTTAAACTGTCCATGAGCAGACTGGGATGGTTCCACCTGCATGGATGGGTACTTTAACCGACTCTAAAACTACAGATTGATGCGTTTTGGGGTGCACAGGTTCCTTGTTGCAAGTTTATGTGTTTACATTTGTGTATTTTAAATGGTTGCATACGGATATAATTTCATCTGGTATTGGGGATATTTATGTGTTGAATTATATTTCAGTTTTTAAGTATTTGGAATACAAAAAGGATACTTCTTAAGTATTTACTCCCACCATTTTTCTACTTGCCAAAGAGTGACAGAAATTTCACAACTCTCTAGTCAAGTTGAAACTTTACACAAATCTAGATTGCATCTTGACGATATTTCTCAACACAAGCCTGTAATGTGCTAACATACCGATAAAAACACCGATATTTCTCAGCATAAGCCTGTAATGTGCTAACATAAGCCTGTAATGTGCTAACCTACCGATATTTCTCAGCATATACACAGAAACATACCGATAAAAACACACACGGCCAGAGGAATGAGATCAATGGACCAAGCTGACCAACTTAATTCACTTCACTTTTACCCAATATCTTGCCAAAAATTGTGTTAGCGTGCAACACTAGAATATAAACCGAAGAACCCAGATGTTGGGACCCCATGTGATCATTACAGTTAATACTTCGGGATTGACATGTTACAACATTTGATGCGACACCAAAGATAATTCCATACTCTACTTGTGATTGAACTGTCTAAAACCTATAATCTCATAAACCAATTAAAAGTGTCACTGTTTACTTGATCAGTTCTTGCACTATAATTTGTCATTCAGACATCAATTTTCACTACCCTCTCAGATCATTTGTTGATGCAGGTCAGCTGCCTGCTGGGCAAGCTCCACCACCATTGCTTCATCAAAGAATTTATTTATACTCACATCTTCACTCATGCCCTGCAATAAACACCATAAATCTCGATGAACTACTAATCTTGGGTGGTGAAAACTGCAGAAGGTAAGTGTTACTGAAGACAGCATACCTTCCGGCGTCTTGTCTTCACCATAAATTCACGGGCAAGGTGTTGAATGGGTGCAGGTTCAAGGGGGCGGAGCACAATACTTTTGTCAAGAGGATCCCCCGGTACAATAGACCAATGATCAAATACCGAGAGACAAAAAGCCTGTCCTTGAGTGTGGTACCTCAGATCCGTCTCAAAGCCAAATGATTCTATTACTGGTAAAAAAGCCTGGAAATCCGAAATATGAAATCTTAGATTAAGTTAAGTCGACATCAGCATTACATAAAGAAAATACAAGGTCACATCAAAGCACAATAATCTGCTGGGAGTACATATATAAATCAATGAAATCATCTAGAGAAAAGTGGGGATCACTTTCTCAACAGTGTTTCAGTTTTCTGATATTCTATTTTGTATCTAACTGAATAGTACTATAATGCAAATAAAATTTTGTCACAGACCTTAACAATATAAGCTGGGGTACCCGGCTGAGGAACATCAGCTGTCACATGCCCACGCCGGCGAGACAACACCGTGTAGATTGCAGATACGCAGTCTATAGGGGTTTGTATCTGAAAAAATACGTTTCCAATGTGAGAAACTCTCAAGGACAGAACGAACTTGGAGTGCAACTCAGGTTCTCCATTCGAATTTTTAGATTCAGCAATTCAATGTTTTGAAAGGCCATTACAACAGTGAGTTGAGGACTCTTACTGCTATAAAGTTAGGTATTTAAACAACAGATGTTCACTTATTACCAAAACATTGAAAAAATGAAAACAAAACAAATAAAAGCATTTTATGTGCATGTCCCATTATGTCATGTACAATATAAAGTAACTGGAAGTAACTTATTGGCGCTATTCCTTCATAATGGTTCTAAACATTCTTAGCATCACTAGGATGTACTAACCTCTACATAATACACGGGTTCCATAAGCCTTGGAGTTGCCATGAGGAAAGCAGAATAGGCCACCCGTCGAGCTGTAGGAATAATCTGACCAGTACCCCTATTCAAAGGTTCTGGAGCAATCTTTGCATCAACAATCTTGAATTTTACATTTCTAATTGGCTCATCACAAAGGGGTCCTTCTCTTGCACCCCACTGGAACCTGAACACAAAAACATAACCAAATATTAAGATCAAACAAACAGAATAAAAAAATAAAAAAATAAAAATAATAATAATAATAATAATAATAATTAATAATAATAATAATAATAATAATAATAATAATAATAATAATAATAATAATAATAATAATAATAATAATAAAGAGAAGAGAAGAAGGATTATATTTTACCCCTGAACAATCGAATCTTTAACAGCATTCAGCAAATTCTTGTCAACTTCACTAGGGAGAGTATCATCCAATAAGATGTTAGGCCCCTGCAAACATACACGGTTTCATAAATATCCAAAGTCTACCTCTACGTAATTAATCAAATGACCACGACAGGCTGAATGAATCATGTTATGGAAATTAGGCTGTAAGGTTGACTGTTGGAATGGAAACTATTGGGAACAACTGAAATGAATCCTAATAAACCATAAAAATGACAGCAGCCGGCAGGTCCATGATCAAAATGTCTCAACAAATATAATACAGGGAGAAAAAAATATACAATAAACTGGACTATATAAATATAGATAAGAAATTAAACACTCTTCAAATGACAACAATAGGATACCTGCTTATCAGGACCGAATGCCCAAATAGACCGTGCTGCAAGCAAATCCCAATCATATTTTGTCTGGAAAAAATCGCCAAGTCTTTTCCTAGGCCAATCAATGCTTACTACACCATTTTCGATGTCCTCTGCAAGACCCTTCTCCAAAGGCTCTGCAATCTAAACCATAAAAGAACAGGATTACCATGAATTTGTGTGACAGTAACCATACCATGTAAATTTTCAAAATAAATTGCTCCCTTACCATGGTTATTTTGTTCTTTTTGTTGGGTGTTTCAGCAAAACATTTCATTGATGAAGACTCCACAACTGTTTCACAGAATGAGACAACTGGATCTGCAACCTACATCAACACCAAGTAGCACAAAACTTCAACCAACAAAAAAAGCATCCCACAGAACAAAAAATTAGGTTCTTAACAAAAGAGAACTCGTGTTTCTATGGATACTAGAGGAATGGAAATATATGAGGCGGCTGACCTTGACTTCCACTTCAGAATAAAGCTCCCTAAGGTCCTTCATTATACAATCCAAATATAACTCCCCAGTACCTAAAATTGTATGTTCCCCTGATTCCTCAACTTTGGTAATAGCTAAAGGATAGCTCTTGCTGATCTTCCTAAGGCCCTCAACCATTTTGGGCAACTCACTTGGATTCAAAGGCTCTGTGGCAGTCTTAACAACAGAAAGGGTGTTGAATCGAAGAGGCCTGAATATGTAAACCTCTTCGTTGTAATCCACATTGCAAAGTGTTGCAGTTTTCATAATTGAAGCATCCACCCCTTCAATGAGTACCCACGAACCAGCAGGAGCTTTGCTTATTGGAATACGGTAACGGGCTTGATAAACCCATAACTTTGTCACTTCTTTTACTGTCATATCCTCTTCATCGTCAGGCGAATAACCTTCCCCCAGTACACGTACAGTCTGACCAGTCTGAATTTCACCACTATAAACTCTACCAAAAGCATCAAACACACTGCAATCGGACTTGGGATAAAGTTTTGTCACATTAACCATAACAGGACCAGAAGGATCACATTCTTTCATCGCATCATAAAGGGAGGAGTCTTGAGGTCCAGCATATATATGCTGTACCTTCCTAGCTGCAGCTTCCTTGGCAGAAGGGATATGTTGAACCAGCATATCAGTGAAGCCTGTTGAAGACCCAAAAACTGAACTACAAGCTAACCTCAACAAAGGTCGAACATTCAACCTATATGCTGCATTGCTAAGGGTGACACCAAGTTCTGCAAGAGTCGCCTCCACACTCTTCTTATGTTCACCAATTACTTGACTATAGATCTTGTAAAGAGGTTCAAGAACAAACTGCACAAATGATCTATCACCTCCACTCATAGGGGGTTTTCTCTTAAAAGCCCTGGTATCAGGATGATAATACACATCTCCCCAAAGACGAGCTGCAAATTTCGTAGCATCGAATGGTATGCCATGGAGTTTAACATACAGCTTGGCAAATGATTGCAATGTGAAGGACCATCCAGCGCTTGCACTTGCAAAGCAAACATTGCCAGCAGCTGGATCAATTGTCTTCAGCCCTCCGGCAGTTGATGATGAAGCCGAAATATGATTATTAATGACTTCAATGATATGCCTTAACTTGTGATAAGCGTCATTGGGTGGCAGTTTGAGTTCAGTTATAAGCCTGTCAACCTGAGGGGATTGGATAGGAATATAAGTGCTTGCACATAATACTTAAGAAGAAAATGAGCAAATTATGTAAAATAAAGAAAGTTAGTACAAATCATAATACAGACTATAACAATACCTTGTTAATCACAACAACAATAGGAAGCCCATCTTGAATCGCATGACGAATAGCTCTTTCTGTGTTAACCTGCACAGAATTTTAAAGCAAACAAAACATATTACCAACGATGTCACGTCTATTGACATTCATGATATTACCTTCATGAAAATGTAGTACTATTTTTATTTTGACAAAATTACAAACTTTATTCAGAATAAAACAAACACAACATCACGAGGAAACAATGAAGAATACAGCAAAGAAATAAAACCTATTCGAACAATAGCAAAGCCTGGAACCTTTATAAAATCCTTTCATTCTAGCTATTTAGTTAAATCATTAATCGCATATTAAGCGGCATATATTTTATATACATATTTTCTTTATCATTTTAAGCAATATATTTACTTCAAGAAATAATGTGTATAAAATTTAATGTGTATTGAAGTATTAAACATCACTTGTCACAAGTTCAGGCAAATTATAACAAAATAAGAATTCAATAGCAGATACTTCATATTCTTTAATTTTGTTTGTTATTCCTTTTGTCGTTTTTTTCTCTTCTCTTCATATATATATATATATATATATATATATATATATATATATATATGGGTAGAATTGATGAAGTTAAGGCAATAAATAAATAAATAAAATAAAAACCTTGATTTATTTTCTCATTTGTTTACAACACATTGTCAATGACCGATTAATTAGTGAGTTTTAAAAGCGATTAATCATGATTAATACGTAAATCAGCAAAAAATCGTTGATTACTCAACCAATGATTATTGAAACAATTAATTCAAAAATTGTAACGTTCTACTAGTGAGAAGAGATTAATCAGGGATTAATCACCGATTAATCATCGATTTAAAACATAACACTCTAACATAAATTGGAGAGAATGAACCCTTAAAAGCGTGGTGAGAGGCACACAAATACCACAAAAAATTCATAACATCCATGGTCACCCGGTCTCTAAATAAGGAGTTTTTAAGACCTCTTCCTCAACAAATAACCCACACACAATCGCATAAGAGATTAGGGATCATACAACTTATCCCATATACTTGGAGAATGCTTGGCACTTTAATCCATGAAACACGTCATTAATAAAAAGTGGCAACACCCAATCAACCCTGGAGCACAAATAAAGGGCCCCAAACAAAGCTTGTGAAGAAGGTGATCCCGAGACTGCTTCGCGCTAGCGTATAGTCTTGATTATTAGTGAATGGACCAATGCTTTGGAGCAACCATCTTAATAAAGGCGTTCATGATATCAAAATGGACAAAGGTGGATAGCTTATTGGAATCTACTTCTCATGAAGGTATGTATTGAGTATCTTCTTTTACAACCATCTTATGTCCTTGATTAGGAGAAACGAGATTGTTGCTAAAATTGCCTTTTCCATATGGGGTCCTCTGTAAAATAGGTTTCCTTCGAAAGGCATCGCTTTGTTATAAAGGTGTGAACATGAATTATAGTTGTGTTTTTTGCATGGAGGGATTGAAAAGATTTCAACTATATTTTTCTTCATTGTTATCTCTCATGCGAGAGATTTAGAAATTTTTCTTGGGTATCAGATGGATGTAATCCTCCATTTAAATGTGGTTGAAGCTCTCAACTCTCAAAGTGTTGACTTTCAAAAAGGTGCTCCTAGATTATTTTTTTATTATCAATCAAACCAACAATTGTCATATAAAGAAAACTGTAGAATTTCAAATGAACAAGAAGCTCAATGATAAGACTACAAAAACTATGGAAAAGGGAGAAAAAGGAAGGGAATACAAGATTCAGGTAAAGAAATGCCCCATAAAAGGGATTACAAAAAGGAACTCCTAAGAATCAATCTCCTAATTTAATTGAGTATAAGATGTCTCTATCTTTGATTTTGCCCCAAATCTTTTTCCATTGCTAAATCATGACATTATTCATATTATAAAAGGTGGGGGCTTGAAGTTTCTTCTCCTAAAAATCAGACTTGTTTATCTTCGTTCAAAGAACTCAGAACACCACGAGTAAGAGTCCTTCCCAAAACTATCTCCCTCAAGGTGAGAAATAACATCATGGTTGGTGGTTCCATCTCAACTTCAAGTTATCAGTTGTCACAATTTGGTGGAAGTACACTTGAGGAATAAATGGGAGATGGATTCACTCTCCCATGAGGCAATGTCTAGAAGAAGTTTTCTCTAGGAGGGTCTGGTAATGCCACAAAGCATCAATTTGTTGGGGGTTATGGTAGAAAAAGCAGGCAATTTTTAAAATGATCCCAATAGTAGAAAGTTGTTGTCGGATATTCTTGCTCTTATTTAGCATTGGAGTTCTATCTATCCATGTCTCAAATGGATATATTTCTCTAATCTAGTTATTCCCCTTTAACTATCGGTATTGAATAGTGCTTGGGGTCCTTTTCCTTTCTTAAACACAGTTTACTTCTCAAAAATAACACCAGTTTCTGGAAAAATATTCTTTTTTCACCCTATTAGTTTCCTTGGGGATAGATCTATAATTGCATCCCGAGAATATCTACCCAATAGTTTGCATCAAATGGTAATACTATATTCCTCTTTATGTAAATGAAGACCTGATTCCCCACCACCAATATGTTTCATCCATCCTTGTTAAACTCAAAGGCAATTTACCAACATAGCCATCCATGTCAAACCCTCGAGGGCCATATACCAACACAGAAAAGGAAGAGAATGATCACAGTTAATATAGCTTTCCTAATACAAACAAAATGCATTTGATTAAGGATGCAATCCATAAAGTATTACATAACATGGTCAAAAGCCTTCATAGAGAGTATAAGCCTTAAATGTTGATGTCACTCAATATATATGTTCTCCATTTGAACTCCATCTGGTATCTAATATTCAAGACATGTGCTACTTGTTTTGATATAATTAATCAGGTATTACTGACCTTAACCTCGTCACATTGGCAACAACCCTTTAAATAGATCAGGAAACACACTGAACCAAAAAATTTCTTCATCTCCTTATCTTGGTAGTGACAAAATAAACGTGCAAGGTATACAATGCTTAAGAAACTGCATCAGAATCAAAGCTCCCCATTCTCAGTCTTGGAAAGCCAAATAAAAAAGATTTCTAAGATAGATTTTGATCCTGCGATTCCGTATGTAAACAAATGGGAGATACGGTCCTAGTAATAAACTCCCAAGTTTCCTTTGAATCCCAGTTCAAATATAATCCTTGTGCCTCAGCAGCTACTCGCCAGAATACTGATGGTTAAAAAGATAAACCATATGAAAATAAGAGCAAACCTCGCTAAAGCCCAAGGGCGCAAAGAGAACAACTATAATATAGCACTAAGGCACCTTGGGTTACCTGGAATGCTCACCGCCAAAGAAAATTTTCAGTTTGAAGAATCAAGGGATCAGTAGCACTGGCTTTAACCAGCTTTTTCTTTAAAGATTTTGCAGCGTCTCTATTTCGAATTACTGAATCAACTGAAACCTACGGTACTATTCTATAATTAACGAAAATTTTGAAGTAAAAAAAAATGAATAAAGTTGAATATGCTTACATATGTGTGTGCGCTAGAACAACGACAATCACAACAGAAAAGGAAAAGCCTATAAGAAATATGATAACAATCAATATTTAGAATAGTGGCAGTGGTGCCCTTGACATTTGTGTATAAGTAGAAACATACCATCACTCCTTCCGCGGCATCAACAATCAAAACAGCCCCATCAGCAAGCCTTAGAGCGGCAGTCATCTCATCAGAGAAATTGACATGTCCAGGAGTATCCATAATATTACACAAGTATGACTTCGCATTGCTATCCTCAAGCACGAGTGACATGGGCATTGCCTTAATCGAAATCCTCCTCTCCTGCTCATCAATCCTCGTATCAGTATACCTCATATGCTTCTCACTATTTGAATCAAATGTCGAAATATGATGTGTCTGCTCCACCAACATGTCCATAAACACCGTCTTCCCATGCTGAAGATGCCCCACGAGAGCCACATTACGAACCAATGTCGGGTTCGACATGAGTCCCAACAGAAACTGGGTCGACACGTAAGTAGACGAGTCCTTCACCCCGAGCTCAAACTTCAAATTCCTAACAGGCTTAATAATGGGCTGTTCAAGGGGTTGCTCGTCTTCATCCATAACCAGTGTTTCCACATCCTCCCCATAGACTTCCTCAGCAGTGGGATAGTATTTCTTGTCCTCAGCAAGAACAATCTGGTTATCCATGTCGACGTCGTTCGAACCCGTAATCCATCCATTTGAAGCTCCGGCTGCGGCATCCTCATCATCCGAAGCTCGCCCGTCTTCCTCAGGCTTGTCTAGATCTTCAGCTTCGTCTTCGCCATCACTCTCTGCATCTGACTCGATGTCTGGCCCAATGTAATTCCCAAACTCATCGTACAAACTATCATCCATGGTAAAAGTTTTCAATCAATCTGCAACAAATGACCGAGATTTGATCTAATTATTTACAGGTAATTCAAAAAATAAGTCAAAACTACAAGGGGGTGTTTGTACACAGTCGATTACCTATCTAGGGTTTTTCAAGATCGGAAATCGAAGCAAAATAAAAAGAAAAAGTAGAACGAAGAACAAGGAAGGAAAGAGTACCTGAAGAAGAAAACGCAGTTGCAGTGGCGGATGGAGTGAAGAAGAGATGAAAATGATGGTTAGGGTTTAACAGGGTGGGAGAGTACGAGTTTCAGTGAGAGGCCAAGTAATGAATCTGCAGCTACGCACCCTCTGCGTGGTTATCTACAACTACAAAGATGATTGTCTTCCACCAGACCACCACATCTAAACCAATTTTTTCTTTTTCTTTTTTTTTTTTTTTTTTTTTTTTATTTTCACTTTTGCGTCACTAGTTATTACCATTTTTAAGACTATGGAACATTAAGCTATTATAACTTGCTAGGGCGTGGAAGCGCACTACGTGCGTGTAAATGGTAGAGGTGAAGATTACGGAGAGGGGAAGAAGTGGGTGAGGTGGTTGTGAAACAGATAAATAAGAAGGCAGGGAGGAATAAAAGGGTCAATGGCTAAGGGTGGGCAAACGGATTGAAGAACTGCGAATCCAAACCGAACTAGACTATTTGGAGCAAAACGTCCGGATTTTAATATGAAAATTAGGAAACGGTCCGGATCCGTAGTAAAACGGATCGATTCCGATTCCAAAACTTTGTATTTAGACAGTTCGGCTCCAACCCATTTGAATACAAAGTTTTATTATTTTTAAAACATCTAGGGTTGATAACCAAACCGATGGTTCAGTTTTTCACCTAAACCGTGAACCGAATCGACTTTGATCGGTTTCAAAAATTCCAAACCGATACCGAATCGATTCTAATTTATGCAAATCGTAACCGAACCAAACTGACTAAAACCGAAATAAAACCGAACCGACCGACTATTTTAAACTTATTATAATATTTTCATGTAAAATATATATTATTTATTATATATATTCGGTCGGTTCGATTTTGTCGGTTAAAATCACATACAAACCGAAAACCATTTCGATTTTGAATTCTTTAAAATCAAAACCGAACTGATCGGTTCGGTTTGAGTTCAATTTGATCGGTTTGGTCGATTTTTTGTTCAACCCTAAAAACATCTATCAAACAATCTCTGTTTTTGTTGGGAAGTTTAAATGGTTGCGTGAAGAATAAACAAGGTGTTTATTCAACAGCAACAGAGAGACAACAACAATGGCGAAGAGAGATCAACGGCGACAGAGAGACAACATCTTATGGTATTTCCTCAAATGGCGAAGAGACAACAAGGATAAAGAGCGAGTCCAAGCCGTTATTCAACTATTAAGAAAACAAGTTCCTCTCATTATCAAATAAATGAGCTTTTCGATTTACCAAATTCCCAAAACCCTAACCTTCACATGACCTCCTCAACAACCACCCACTCCACTCCATCGATCAACCTTGCTCATGTCACTTGCCATGGCTGACCACCACCACCACTTCCAAACCCTAGATCAAACAACCATATCGACAACAGATCCATCACCAATTCTTCGACAACAATCACTAGGGGTGGACAACCCATCTCGCGATCCCGATTCCATCCCGACTTTTTTCGAGTCCTATTGGGATTGATCGATCCTATCCCGATCTCGTCTCGTCCCGATCTAGAGTGGTATAGGATCGGAATGAAGATTTTCAATTTCGCCCATTCTGTTCTATCCCGAACCATTTTTTTTTAATATTATGTAATATTAAACTATTGTTGACATGTTATTGTTTAATTTATTGACATGGCTATTTTATTCTCACAAGTTTCCATGCGACTCACCTAAATAATGAATCTAACTTAAACCCTTTCCCTTTTTTTCCTCTTTCTAACTCTTGACAACAACAGTGTGTGCTTCTCGTAGTTTTTAAAATGACAAATCCATTGATCATTTTAGTTAGTAATGTATTAAAAAAGATGGTTATCTTCAATAATGGTTCTAAAAAAATGGAGTAAAAGCTAATGAAATGGGAAAATAATAATCAACGGCTCAAAGTTATATAGTTGTGTGTTTGGTAAATCCAAAATTTTCAATCTTGCAAGTTAAATTTTCAATCAAAAATTGTGTACATGCTCATCACGTCCCATCCCAAACCCGTTTGGGATGGGACGAGGTATATCTCGTCTCGATCTCGAACAAACGGGTTGGGATAAGGATGACGTTCATCTCAAGATCCCTATCCCATCACATCTTGTACCCACCCCTAATAATCACTCTGACCCCACCTTTTATATCTCTTCACTCTGTTCTCCGCCGCCTTCCTGTTCGTGCTACTTTTCCCATCGTCGATTTCTAACTTCATCTTCACTACCAGCCGCCAATTCCCTTCCCTCGCCAGCAACGGTGCCTTGTATCCGTCGACATTCGCTTGCTACATCTATGGTGGTTGAACTTCAATCCTGACTTCATCAAGTACATGTTTGCAAAAATCGAATGGAAAGCCTTGGTTGATTCAACTCGGTCCATGGGATACTCAGACCTACTCCAAGAAATCAATTAATCCATGCTCGAATCAGTTGAGATTGTTGAGTTCCTCCAAAAGTTTCACCATGCTCTCCTCAAACTCTATCTCGAAAAGGGTGCCCTTGTTTGCCCTGGAACCGGTAGAAGTTCCCTATCAACAAAGGAATCCCCAACATGCTCATTTGTGAATATGAGGTCTGATTTTACAAAAAAAAAAAAAAAAATTTAATGGGTTTTGGAATTAAGGGTCTATTTTTCGATTGTGTAGTTGGGAATTAGATTAATGTGATTGTTTAGTATTTTTGTTGTTTAAATGGCGGTGATGCGATCAGTAAATTGTGTAGTAGTAGAAGAAAAAGATCAAGTCATGATTTCCTTGGTGGTGGTGTTGTTTGTTTTGAGGAATCGTTCGAAACCGTGGAACCTGACCATTTCAAACGATTCGAGTTAGGTTCGGTTCCAATGTTCAAAATGAAGGATTCCGAACCGGACCAGATCCGTTAAATTTAAACGGTTTGAGTTAGGTTCCTCAAAATTTGGAACCGATCCGAATCGTGCCTACCCCTACCACCGATTGTAGAAAAGCGGATGATAACGAAGAGGGAGAAGATGGGGATATGATGGCTATTGTTTTATTTGGGCAAGGGCAAAATTGAAAAATAAAAATCAAGTTGAAAATATACACCTTTTATGGTTCATTAATCAATGTTTAAAATGGGCTCTCTTTGATTGTAAAAATATGAAATATGGAGGGCAAAATGAAAAATCAAAATGTTAGATGTAAAACTTTTTTATAATTTATAAATAATTTGAGGGCTTGAAATAAATTATATTAGGGACTTAAGTGTAATTAATAAATATTTACAGGGGCTGGCTTTGATTGAAAATCGAAAATTAGATTTTTTTAAGGCCTTTTTATAATTTATAGATAATTGGAGAGTTTTAAATATATTATGTTAGGACCTTAGGTATAATTAATAAATTTTTAAAGAATTGAGTTTAAATGTATATAACATGATTTAGGAATGTGAAATAAAAATTATTATTGAACTTCTAAACATAAGGGCCTACAACTTGGGTACGCTCCGTGCGGTTCGCAAAACAGGCCCCAAAAATAGTATTCTGAGTGAACGGCTAATCATGTAAACACAATTCAAATAAATAAAAAATGCGTAAATAGAAAGATCCGAAAAAGGTGTTTGTTCACTTTTTTGCCTTTCTATTAGTTCACTAGTTTTCTAGTTCGCGTCTGAGCATAGTTTATAAATAATTAGGGGTTTCAAATAAATTTTGTTAGGGGCTTAGGTATAATTAACAATATTAGAGAATGAAGGATTTTTTATTGTATATAATATGAATTTGGAAGGGTAATATGGTACATATGTTTAATAGTTTTTCATTTAAAATGACGAAAATACCCCCGGCCACTGTTCAACTACTTATTGATTTTTGTTGTAAATATGATAGAATTAGGATACATTTTGGACAACCCGAAAATCAGGTGGAGAACACACAAAAACATTGTTCCTATGCCCAACTCTCATTATAAAGTTTAGAAGATAACGGTGAATACTGGGATTTGTAAAGTTGAAAAGGAAACAGGAAAAATCACTATTAATATACTTCAAAGATTATATATTAGTAAACCTATATGTGCGTTGCACATGAAAAATATAAATAACCTATGACATTTTAAAAAATAGTATAGGGATGAGGCTTGCAAATAGTATATATGTATTTCGCAACTATATTAATCTATTTTGTTTGAATTGTTTTCTTCCGCTAACATCTATGAAGTAATCGATCAAAGTTGGTTTTCTAAAGTACAAGGTAACTCAGACGTGTGAGACTCGTGTTAAAATATGTTACATTAGAAATAAAAATTCATCAGGTAATATGATGATGACAATGACAAATGAATTGTTAAAATATATCGTAAAGTCTTACATAAATCTTATAAATATATGGAACATTTACACTTTAGCATTATCAACTCTCAAATCATTCTTAAAGTTACCATAATTTTTGCTATTTCGGTACAAATGTGTACGTATATAGGTTCATCCTATCCGGAGTTTCGATAGAAAGATTCCTCGACCAACACAGTCAACCCTAATATAGTGGGAAATATTGTAAAAACATAGTATATACAGTCAGGCAATCGAAATAGGTTCGAATAAAGTTCTAGATATACATTTTAATTTTTATTTTCATTTTACATCTTAATTAAACAATGTTTGATTATTGTTTCTTCAACATGTAATTTATAGCCCACACAATTCTTCTATAGTTTATAAAATCGTAAATGGAGACTTTTTACAGTTTCATAAATCAAATATGGAGTTTTGAAAGAATAGATAGGCTTATATTTAATCAAAATGACATAGTTCTTTTTATGAACAAAATGAACATAAATCTTATTTTGCTATCATAAAAATTAAAAAAATAAATAATAATAATTGATAGTGGGTAGTTATTGAATGTATAGTCAACAATAAAATTTGTTAAAGTTTGAATATATTGAAAAAATCTTAAAACATACTACATTATTTTGGAATAAATCAGGGACTGAATTGTCTAAAAAGTGAGGTACTCTAAAGGGTATTGGCTTTATATATATTTAAAGAAAGCAAATAATAGTTTGAGTACACTTTGATTATAAAACCCGTAGTCGTATATGAGGATGGTAACCACTGTCACTAAACATAAGTGGTTTTGGTTTCTTAATTAAATCCATATTTGTCTTTCTTTTCTTTCTCATGTATATTTCTACAATCTCTTATATCTACTTCATTTATCTGATCATCGATCCCTTCTTAAGCACTACATCTAGGGATGGCAATGGGGTGGATTTTGAATTTGCCTAAACGGATTTCGAGGCAGATACAGATATCCAAACAACATCCGTCAAATATTTGAGGCGGTTACAGATTTGGCCATATCCGCCCCGCAGATATCCGTTTATGTATAGATTTACTGAAATACCATTATCCCTTAAAAAGGAAAAATCCTAACCCTACCCATTCTCTAACTCAAGCCACTTTCTCCCTTGCCTCTAAAGACTTCTCTTCTTCCTCTGCGCCAAATCAGACCACCACCCTCCTCAGTTCTTTGGATGGCCACCATCTCCATCCACCACTCTCACTGACCCTTTTTTCTCAACCGCAACAATACCACTGCTTACTGCTACCATCTCTTCAATCACATGGCTCTAATCGAAGAAACCCTCATTCTTAAACTAAAAAACCCTCCAAACCCTAATCGAAGGCACACTTGAGAGATGGATCTACACCATCTCCAGCAATCCTTACTAGATCACGAGACGACTGCTTCTCTTCTTGGCTGGGGAAATGTTTACTACAAAAGAGGCGAAGAAAAGGCATCAAAACGAACCCCCTTGTTCTGCTGAGCAGGCACATCGAAAGAAGGTCCTTCGAGAACTCGACGCCTTGATCTCTGGTGTTCCTCTTTCATATGACCTTAACGATGTCGTTAATGAAGAGGTCACCAATACTACATCGTTCTTGGCTTCAATGACTCAAATCATTCTTGGTGTCTGGGTGTTATTCTTCAGATTGGGTTTATGGGTTTCAAGTTGTTCTTCTTGAGGATATTTTTTTGTACCACTGGATCTCAGTTTTCAAATTAGGTCGATTTAGTTGAGAAATTTTTTCTGTTTTTAAACGGATATCTGGGGCAGGGCGGATATCCGCCAATCCGTTTGGGGCAGGGAAGGTTTTTGAAAATTTGTTTAAACAGATATTCGGGGCGGATTTGGGGATCTGTGATTTTCATGTGATTGCTCTGTTTACTATGAACTAACTAATTAGGAAGCAAGGTATGGTGTATCAATTACAAGGGGCTTAGGGTAGTTTAGACTTCAATGTTAGTTGACATGATTGTTTACATTAAAAGTCATAATTTTATCCTTTGTTGCGAAGTCTTGCTCTCATGGAGATTACACCTTGAATCTATTGTATTTCTTTGGCTTTGTAGTGGTTTGGAAAAGTTAGGCATCAATTCAAATGAAGAACATGTTGTTGAATCTATATGAAAATGCACATTTGGTCAATGGTCAACCAAACTTGCCTAAAAGAGCAATTTCCCTTTTGTTTGGCTTATTTTTAGGTTTGTTTAGTTGATGTTATTGAATTTGAGTGTGTATCTAGTTACTTGCATAGATGAAATCTTGTTGTGTTAGTTGTATTGCAACCTCGTGATTATGTGCATATTAGCAATTTGGACAGGTCAATAGGTAATTTCATAGTTTATAATTTAAGTATATCCTACTCTGATCGATAAGTTTATGACTTGCCTATTGAGGAATGACACACTAACTGGCCTGATTTTTCTATAGAGCTTAAGATTTGGTGCGAAGCCTTTCCTCTTACGTGGAAAACTAAGCCACCATATGAAGTATGTTTCTGCTTGGTATGATGGGGTGTTCTCGGTGAGTTTCCAAAATAACTAAGTCATTGTACGAGGCATACCTCGCATGATATACAGTCAGATGTTCTTCCTATCTATATAGGTCATTGTTTATAAGAATCTCTCCTAGGTTTGATTGGAATGCACTTTGTGGTCTTATTCTGTGGTGCTACACTTGTTTGTTCATTTGGATACTTGAGGATCAGAGAAAGTGGCCTCATTGGTGCATTTGTTGTGATTAAACAGTTACAATATATGGAAAACCATTTGTTTGGGGTGTCAATATTGTGAATACATGATTTCCTAATTTCTTAAATGCATGATGCATTCAAACCTTGATCAAGTAATAGGTACTTGATGGTTATGCGATGTAAGCAAGAGAATATTTGCGGAGTTAGTAAGCAAATATATTTGACAGAACAAGCATGAATTGTGCATAATGCATGTTACCCGTGAGTTTATGATATCATGTTAGGCTGACCATAATGAGGATATTGGAAGGCATAGTAAAGTTTATATTGGAAATAATAGAGACTTGTATTATCATGTTTTCATGTCTTTAGTTGGTAAATGGTGTTTAGATACTTTAACCATGTTGTACTTGGTTTATTTTCTAGTTTCATTCTTTATAAATTTAAGCATACCTTACTCCAACATGGTGGTTTGAGATTTGCCCAGACTGGCAAGGCCCCTGTGTACATTATTGGCATATGTATATATATATATATAGGCGCACAAAACATGCTCTCCAATAGGGAAAACTAAGTCTCTAAACGAGGAATGTCTCACGTGATATGGTGGAGTACTAGAATGTTCTTGAGGATCAGGGGAAAAGTCAAAGAGAGTGCAACTTCTCTTTTATTGTGTGCATGGATGTGTTTGTTGCTCATGTGACCACCCGTTCAAGGTTAAGTATAAAATTTTATCCCCTTCAAATTGGCTCATAATTTGCATTCCTCAAACCATTTCATCCATAAGACATGTTATTGACATTTCAAATCAACATTATAGCAAAGATAAACAAAATAAAATAAAATAAAATACACCAAAAAAATAGGTGATGTTCACCTACTTTTTAAGATCAACCTTTGTCAATTTGAAATATATATATATTGTTGGTGTGTAAAAAACAAAAATCTGCTTACCAAAATTAAGAAATCATAATGGTTATTAACAAAACTATTCATAATAAGCTTAGATTCACAATTATAAAAGCAAGAATTTGATTTGTAAGTATAATCACAAACTAAACACACAAATACCTATTCCAAGTCACAGTTTATTAGAATGACTGAAATTTGTATGAGCGCCTCTATAATTTATACCATTTCTATTAAATGCACAAAAAATAGAATTTAATTTATATCCTTCAGCTTAAACAATAATTTCAAGTCACTGACTAAATCAAATCAGGAAATATTAGTACCCACTTCATTATTCAAACACAAAGGCTTAAAAAATGAACAAGGGACAATATATCAAAATTAACAAGAATATGGACAAGACAGAGACAGTATGTCTAACATTTTGTGTGTCCACGGCTAGTACAACAACAATTATCAGAAGATGATGGGAATGGGGAACAATTAACAAAGTACGTCAATAATTAAAAGTTGCATAAAGTCCATTTAGCTTGCCAAAATAGATCTTAAGATGGTATTAAAGGAATTAAAAGCAAATGGGGAGAAGACGTGTATTGATTCATTAAGAAAAATAGAAGATATTTGCAAAGAGCCCCATAATCTCACTCAATGAAATCACCAAAGTCAGTGTAATATTTGAAAATAAGCTGTCAGATTTCAAAATAATTTTTTGACAAGAGAACTGCAACATAGTATATTCAAGCAGGCCATCCAAAATATCAATGTAGTTTGATAAACTATAGAAGTTAAAAGACAAATTACAGGTAAAACTTTAACATTAAATTTCAATATCATATCCAAACTAATAATGACATTTTGATGATAAACAAAGGAATATGTCCAACTATTAAATTTTGATGATAAACAAGGGAATACGTCCAACTATTAAAACTAAGATTCAATTTTCATGCTAAAATTCAAATACGTTTTGGGTTCTGCACACATCTAAAACCATAATGAATTTTCTTTCACACTCCATATTGGTGATATGCAGTGCCCTTGTCCTCACTGTACAAAAATATTTAACACAGTCTTGCATTAGACAATGTAGTCAAAACATACAAAACCATGCTCAAGCGTACTCAATTTAAAGTTAGCTCCAGTGGGAGTTTTCTTCTTCCATTGACTACTAACACAAAAATCACAATGTTGATGTTGTCAGCCATCTAAGACAGAGATACAAGAAATTTATAGCTATTCTTTGAACCTCTTATAATTTTTGCTTTGAAGCAATTAAAAAGACATTGTAATCTTAGAAATTCTCAATCTCTCAATCATTTTCTATATTTATACACAATTTCTCCAATATCGTTCCTCCAAAATTGACACACCCATACGACAAAGAAAGTAGTTTAGGATACCACCCATGATGGTAAATGTATCATACTTTTTTTTTGATTTGGTCCACCCAGATCTCAGAAGCTTGGCGCGTGGTCTTTTTGTAGATAGATTATGTGGTGAGGCCCATGAGGAGGACACATGTGTGTGGGTTCCAAATCTGAATGAGTTCTTTTCCCTTCAGTCGGCCTATGAACTGTTACGGAAACATGGGAAGGTCAATGCATTAAGTCCAAAACTTTGGCACGACATTATTCCTTCCAGAATATCAGTCTTTGTTTGGAAATTACTCCGTAGAGGAGTGCCAGTGGATGGGGAATTATACAGATGTGGTTTGAGCCTGGCCTCTAGATGTCGTTGTTGTAGCTCGCCAAAGCGAGAATCTTTGATTCATCTCTTTCTAGACGGAGAATTGGCGATGCAGGTGTGGAGTCACTTTGACAGGATCTTTGAAGTACATATACGGCGACCAGCAGAAATCTCAACGGTGCTAGTAATTTGGTTCAAGAGAGCTAAACGCAATTCGCAGACAGGTGTGTTATTTTTTCTTACTCCTATGTTCATTTTATGGGAAATTTGGAAACAAAGATGCAAATGTGTTTATGAAAATGCTTCCCCAAATCATGCCTTTGCGATTTTGAACATTAGGCGTCAGTTGCGATTAGCAAATAATTTTATAATCTCCAAGCAAGTTAGCAGTAACAAGGCCCCCTTACGGGCTTTGGGGTTGGATGTGTTCCCCGTTAGGAGGAAGTTCGTTAGAATTGTTTATTGGCGCCCCCGCCCATAGATTTTGTTGCGCTTAATGTGGATGGTTCCTCCTGCAACGACAAGGCATCCGGCGGTGTCATTATTAGAGACTCTCGGGGTTACTGCATTGTGGGAAAACAAATATTTTTTGGTGCAGGAACCAACAATAAAGAGGAAATTTTGGCTCTTGTTGAGGGCCTCCGCCTTTGTCTCGCCTGGGGTTTCAAAAAAGTGGTAGTCCAAACGGACTCAGAACTTGTGTGTGGTTGGCTTAAGGATATTTTGAAATTCCCATGGCATTTGGAGAATATTTTGAAAGAAATTAAGTTGTTGGCAGCGACAATGGCGTTAGATTGCCAACATATCTATAGAGAGGCCAATGCGGTGGCGGATGCGTTAGTCGATAGAGCACAACGAGACCATAGGATTGTTTCTTTCGATGGGACTGATTTTCCTAGGAGAGTGGCAGGATTGATCATGCTTGACAGATTGCATACGACGTACATTCTCCATGGGGATGCGTAGAGGTAGCTTTTACGGACATTCGCGGCTCTACCTTTCAGTTTAAACTCTATCAGATGGATGTCAAAGTTTATTCTTCAATGGCTTGGCTATCTCCAAGAAGAAGTGTACGTCGAACAACCTAGTGGAGTGCTTCTATAACCCCTCCAACAAGGAAAAGCTACCCATCCAAATCAAGGGAGGGAGGCATGCCGGACCGACTCACTTACTGCTTGATCTTGCACACCGGCTGCGAGAAATGTAGGGGCATTCAGCTGGGGCGATAATGCGGATTGTGGGATGTTTGCGTCCCGCTGCTCCCTGTGACATGCTGCTGTTGGTTTGGACTGCAGGGGCGAAACAGGCCAACAGGTGGGTTTTTGGCTGAACTGCAAGAGCGCCAAGCACTTTCGGTCCCTGTTTGTTTTTAGGCTCTGATCCCAACCATGGGGCGAGAATGCGGACTGTGGTTTTGATTTGGCTTGCAGGAACGCTCGCAGCAATTATGAAATGCATGTGCATTTCTTTTTGGATGAAACATAGGTGCGACAATGCCCTTCTGTTTTTGGCTTAAGCAGTTATGCGACACATGTGCACTCCTTCATGGTCATTTCTTTCAGCATTGGTGATTGTTTTGCTTTGCTTTTATATTTTTTGGTTTACGGCTTCGGCCCAATTTTTTATTTAGTTATATCACGGGTAAAGTCGTCATGTACCCCCGTATTGATTGTAAATCAATTTTTTGACAAGTAATAAAGGTATAGCATTCCAGAGGTGCCCCTCCCCACTGGAGGTTTTAATTTAAAAATAAAAAATAAAAAAATGTATCATACTTATCCATAATTAAAATAATAAATCAATCAGTTTCATTCGATAAAATGGAATGGACCACGTGTTGTAGGTTGTGGTCTTACTTGTTGGAATCAAAGTTAGGGGCATCCACATACTTTTATAGGCCTCTACTAAATAACACCACCACTTCTACTGATAGACACCACTAACATCCTATTTTTTGAAGGACACCATCACCTTTCCGAATGACACCACAACCTACTAAAGGGCACCACCACCCACTGAAGGACACCACCAATATAAACTCTTAACAAAAAATTCCTTTCTCTCCCACACGGTCTCTCCCTCTCCCAACGTTTGAACTTGTCACACACACTCTTCCCCCCTTCATTCTCCCGATACTTTCTACTCTTTTGTTTTACTCTCTGCTCGTTCCCTTTACCATTGGTGTGTGATTCAAAGGTATGATTTTTCAGGGGTTTTCATGTGATTTAGGATCTGTGGTACACGAATCAGTGCATTTGTGTGCAATTGAGGGTTGTGTGCGATTCTAGGGCTCAGTTGTTCGATTTGGAATCAATTTGGTGCATGGTCTTTTTTGTGTTCAATTGTTCAACCAAACCCAAACGAATTCAAGTAAACTTTTCTTCCCTTTGTTGTGTTCGATTATTTTGTTTCAATTGTTTCATATTTATTTAAAATGTTTAGTATGGAAAAAACAAACAAAGATGTTGTGGAGGAGGTTGGTGGTGGTGTTGGTGGCGACATTGGCGTTATAGGTGGGGATGGTGGTGGTGTTGCTGGCAGTAAAGGTGGTGATGTTGGTGGTGACATTGGCGGTAGTGTAGGTGGGGGTGATGGTGGTAGTGTTGGTGGGGATCATCCAGCTCAAAGAGTACTAATGACAGCGTCTCTAGGAAAGACCATAGCCATACAACATAAAAAAAATATTTGAAAGAGAAAAAAAATCTAACAACGGAGGGAAAAAGAAGAGGAAATGAAGAGTAGAAAAGATGCAATGGGCAGTGATTTGATTGACATGGATGAAGCGGTGACACTTCTATTGCTATCTCAAAATCAACGTAGTGTGGCTCGTGACGTTAAGGAAGCGGATAAGGGTGAGGGGGATGAGGAGGGTGAGCGAATGCGGGGGGATGCGGAGGGTCAAGGGGATGCGGAGAGTTAAGGGGATGCGGATGGTCAGGGGGATGAAGAGTGTCAGCACGGTCAGGGGGATGTGGAGAGTCAGGGGATGAGAAGGGTGAGCAGTGTTAGGGGGATGCGGGAGCTCAAGGGGATGCAGAGTCCTAGGGCGATCCAGACGGAGATCCAGTTATTTCTATAGAACCCGGTTCCAATGAATATCCATAACCTGGCAAAGTTTCTTATCCTGGTGGTGCCAATGATGCATCCATATTAGAGGATTATGATGGCCATGTTGCTCACTCCATTTGGTCTGGTCAGGAGGTATATATAATATTTTCAAGTTATTTTCATTATACAAACAAAATGATTTTACATTATTTGGACACTACCTAGTTTTTCTTATTGTGTCGGAATGTGTGGAGTTGAAATGTCGGCATCAATACAATAATTTTATAGTTTGGAGGTTGCGTGAGGAGCCAAATGAAGTTATTTCAATGGTCTAAAAGAGTGGTCTTCGACCGTTGATAGACCATTGTAAGGATCATATCGATAGGGTCACAATTTGTGCTTTCATTGAGCGTTTGTAACATGAGACCAACATTTTTCATCTCCCTTTTGGAGAAATGACCATCACCATCGATGATGTCTATCATATCACTGATTTGCCGATTATTGGTAAGTCAATTATGGTGAAGAAAATTCAAATGAAGGCAAAGGAAAGTGTTCAACTTTTGGTGAATGGTTTGGGGATTCAAATTATCGAAACATGAAAGCATGTCCAGAAGTATCCGAGTTTCGTGGAGATGAAATTTATTAAGAATCATTGTTGTGGGAAAGTAAGCACAAGTGATTCTCTTCAAAAGAAACAACAAATTGCATAGGGTTACTTGTTATTTCTTTCGGGCATGATGATCTTCGCTGATAAAATTGGAACCAAGGTGCGTACCGAATATTTGAAGTTGCTGATGAAGGTGGATGATATTGGGAAGTACGCATGGGGAGTTGGTACTTTGGCGTTCTCATATCGTCAACTTGGTTGTGCTAGCAGATCAGGTACCAATTAAATATATGGATATCTTCGCTTTTGGAGATACAATTTTCAAGTTAATTGTCTTTTTCGTGTTTCGGATATTGATTATTTATATTGACATGTTTAATTTTTTTTGTAGTGTTGGATATACGATCACTTTAACCATTGGGGTATGGCTCGAGCCTCATGGAAGGATCGCTTCCCCACCATGGCTAAGTGGGATTGCTCGCAACTTAGTGGCATCGTGGAGAAATTTTGACTCTTAGGGAGAATCTTGATTACATGTCTCTTGAAGAGGTATTGGTCATTTAAGTTCATGTTTCATCTCAGTTAATTTAATAAGTTCATGTTCGTATTGTCAAGTAATTTGGGATTCTTATGCAGAATCCAAGCAAAAAACTCCACTTCACAGTATTACATGGTTTCAAGGCTGCTTATTATGCCCTAATGTTGAAGAATCCTATCACCCTGATGGAGTAATGAGACGGATGGGAAGGGTACAAGTCATTCTAAATCCCGTCATTAAAACCAAAATGAAGAATAGATGTCGATTTGGCCACAACTACTCGGTGAAGCACGAGATACCATCTTCATTTGCTGCAACTTGGCAGAATCATCTCGTGTCAATTGAAAATCAAGGAGCGCCAGTGAAGCTTCCATGGGATTGCATCAAGGACTACTTTGAGTGGTTTCATGAGATTAGTCATCCGTTCATCCAACCACCGAATACTAGAATGACACATCCCTTAAGAAATCAATTGTTCATATCTCACAATCGGGTAATTGATCTATAGTTTAACAAATTTGGTCACATTTGAAATACATAAATTGATTTTTTTTTTTTTACTAAGATCAATGTTTTCATTGCAGAACAAGTTGGTTGTTGAAGCTTTTAAGTTGGTGGACGTCTCTATTAAAGAATGAGGGAATGTGGATAAGGAAGTGTTGCTCAATAGGCAAAATAAAATTGGTGAGCTGCTAAGACAAATGTCTACGTTTTCTCCTCCTTAAGAAATAATGAGGAAGAGCAACAACCTAGTCAAACCGGTGATGGTGGTGGTGCTCCGAGTGGTGGTCCTGTAGGTAGTGGTAGGGGAATAAGTGGTGTTGTTGGTGCTGGTCGAGGAAGATTTGAGGGTGTTGCTGGTGGCAGAGGAAGGGTTGATGGTGGAGCTGGTGGTAAAAAAAAGGTGATGGTGGTAGTGGTGCTGGTGATAGAGGAAGGGGAGGGGTGGTGCTGCTGAAAAAATGTGAAGTTCTTGATCTTGGTGATATTGAGGGCAGAACCAAAAGAGCATAAGAAAAATATGCCTGAAAAAACCCTCAGAAAAAACTAAGAAGAATTTATCTATAATTTTCAGAAACAATTTTCAAATACAATTTTCTTTGCTGTATTTTGTAGTTTGTTAGTGACTTCAGAAACAATTCTTTGTTATAATGTTTATATGTTTATGCAATCAATTATGATTTGCATCAGTATTTATGTATATCTCAGTAATGGTTCTAATGTCAACTGTAGTTCGAGTAAAAGTAACAAATTCTATCAAAGGCCATGAAAATTTTGACATAAGGTGACCTTTTTTTTTTTTTTTTTGAAATGCAAAAGTTGTTGTGAATATGATTTACAAAATCGCAGCAACCGCTGCATTTGGGTCCTGAAAACAAATGTCACCGAAAATGAAATCAAACACAACGACTAATGCAAAGGCAATTATAAGTATCGCAGCGGGCATCGCGATTATATATTATACAATCGTAGTAATCACTGCGTTTGGACTGAAATCATAATTTGTCCGAATTTTCCTTTTTTGTAATTGATTTTTTTTTTTCAAAATTTTCAATTCCTATGGGCTTGATACATATTGACATATTTGATTTATTGCTAAACCCCACTTTTGACCTTCTTAAGTTGGAGTATTCAAAATTTCGGTTTTACCATAAATCAAATATGTAGATAGTGTATCAAACCTATAGGAATTGAAAAAAAAAAATCCAAAATTGATTAAAATTCAAAAAAAAATAAAAATGGAAAGAGTTGTTTTTTGTCCAAACACAACAGTCACTACCAATGGAACGAGCTTCCTCGTAACGACTGCTGCGCTTGGACAAAAATCTAACTTTGTCAATATTTTCATTTTTTTGTATTTAAATATTTTTTTTCAATTCCTATGGGTTTGATACACTATTTTGATTTATCGCTAAACCTAATTTTTTACCTTCTCAAGTTGGGGTGTTCAAAATTGAAGTTTTGAAATAAATCAAATATGTCAATGTATATCAAACCCATAAGAATTCAAAAAATTGAAAAAAAATATTCAAATACAAAAAATGAAAATTTGGACAGAGTCTAATTTTTGTCCAAATGCAGCGGTTACTGCGGTCGGGATAGATATAATTGTGGTGACCGTTGCGATACTTATTATTGCCTTCGCATGAGCTGTTGCGTTTGATTTCAATCTATGTTAATTAGTTTTTAGAATTCTATCGCAATTTAGTCTGTGATTGTGTATACTAGAACCGCAATGGTCATTGCAATTGTGGTAGGAATATTCGCAGCGGCTCATGCGATTAGTGTTTGAAAATTTTTTGACAGCATAAACTTCAGACTTTGAAATGTAGTCCATTTTGCTGACTGAATTTTTTGCTCATGTTTATGTTACTATACAGTTACTTTTACTCATTAGCATGATATAAAACATCCATAAAACTACTCATCCATCCATAGATTACAAAACTGATACAATTTTTCATGAAATGTAAAATATAATTTGTTGATGTTTAATGATAAAAAGATACAAGTCAAGACTACAAAAAATTTGAATTCTCTTACAATTTGATCATCGTATGTATAAAAAATGTCATTTACAAATGTACAAGAAGTTACAAAATGTGCTTCAATCATAAAATACAACAACCACTTCCGACTTCTTCTTTGTTTTTGATGCATTGTATTTGTTAAGCGTCACCTCACCTATCTGCAATTGGCCATCGAGTGAAGTCTTCCATGAGTATGCTTCTGGGAATATGCGTGAAGGCCAAGTCGGTACTGTCCGAGGTAGTAGTGTTCTTGGTGTCATATGAAGCAAGACGAAGTATTTACTCTGTGGAAGGTGTGTCATAAAACATATACGTACATCGTTCAAGTTTGACGGCAGTGAAATATACGAAAAACATGTATTGCTCTGATTCTCATAACACACAAATAGACAACTATAACAATTGGTTGTCAACTCTAACATATCCGGTTGAATCAACAATTTTTCATATCCAATGCGTACAGTGCCTTCGAAAATTGTCAGAGCATCTTTCACAAACTTCACCCCTCCGTCATTCCACGTTCGAACCTAATGGTCATGGTTACCTTCCAGCTCCAATAGTAGTTCATGTCTCATTTGCCTCCAACCAATGTTCTCAACGTAACCTAAGAAGTTGCCTATGCATCTGAATCCACAAGTGTCATCAGGGAGTACATTCTGAATGTCCTCAATATAATCTCGAATCCACAGAGAAATTTACTTAATATACATAGTTTTCCACTTCGGCGCCTTCTGTTTTGGAATATGATGTTCATCTTCTCTCGAACTCAATAATGCCCTTGTTGCATTTCTACTATGTAGCTGATCTATACAAGTTCGAGAAAGATTCAATAAACTCCTGCCATAATTCATTATCCTCAAATTCTTTTTTACATTTTTTTTCCATATTTGTTTTCATATGCCACCGGAACAACAACCTCCTTGCTTCTAGAAAGACTAGTTCACTTACTTTGATCAACCCAAGCTCTCTGTCTGTGATAAACACTTTTGGAAAGTTGTATGGCTCAAACAGTCCCAGTAGCTTTTCTAATGCCCAAGTGTATGGCTGTTCAGTTTCAGATGACGTAAAGCAATAACCAACATTGAAAGTCATGTCGGTTGACGTCACACCTACAACCTCAAATAGCGACATCCTGTAATGATTGGTTTTGTAGGTGCAATCCATAAGCATCACCGTTGAAAAACACTTAACCAGTGGAATTGACTCGGGATGACACCAGAAAATATTTATGACTATGTTCTGATATTTATGACTCAAGTGCATTATGGCCTGCAAAGTTGTCATGTCTTTAAGTTGGACTGTCTTTAGTTGTTGAATGACATTCTAAATAGTTTACAAATATGACACATTTTAGGAACATCTCTTTCAAACAAGACAACATATATTGATAGGCTACACCAGATGTGGACATGTTATGCAAATAAGTTATTCACATTCATCCAGTTTCCCAACAAAGGAATGGCCAAAAAGAGATTTTGATCGTAGATGATTATGGGTTCCACATGTCACTTGCATCTTCCAATGATCATTACCTTGTGGCACCCCTCTTAACTGGAATGGGCACCCACACTTCTTTGAGCTTGTAGACTGACCAACCTCCACTTTTTGCTTTTTAACATTCTTCATCCTCCCTCCCCTTGCACATTCCAAGTAGAGCCTTCCTTTGCAACTAGTATCAACAGGTTATGACTTTATGATAATTAAAACAATGTTGTTCTCCCTGCCAATATCTTGACACCAAGATATTAAGGATGACTTTGATGCGAATACCTATAAAAATAGTCGTTAGGAATTCTAGTCAATCAACTTGTGAAATAAGATTAAATAATGTAATACCTCCGAGAATTAACCTTACGTCTTCCGTCATAAACATATAGCCATCATCAACTACTTCTTCTAGTGTTTGTTCATCATTGGCTTCAGCATCATCATCCTTTTACATTAAGTAAATAAAAATATTTGTTATTCTAATCATACATTAAGGTAATGAATAAAATCATTAAGGACAAAGTTTATCTCTTGAAGGTTCGTCTCTTCCAAATATGCATTAAATGCCTTCGGGTCGTCTACATTATGACAAGGTATCTCAAAATCTATGAGATCGACAACGGTGTTCTGTACACATAATAACAACAATCAACAACAACAGCAACGATTAAACTAACCCTACAAATAAGCAGATTTTAGGATTCAAATATTAACAACTAACCCTAACAAAGTTGTTTCAAATAAATCAAAAAGGAAATTAAACATGATATTACGATAATGATAATAAAAATAAAAATACTCATGCAAGCTCATCTCAAGTTGAGAGTGTACCTCAAGTGGAATGGGTCGTTTTTCATTTTGAAAATGTTCATTTTCTTCACACCTATAAATGGAGTGTAATGTTGACTATCAACTGCAGCATTATCATCTTGAAGCCTACCAACCTCATTTTCACTTAACTCATCCATTTATATGTATAAACTTCACAAAAACCCTAAGAAAAGAAGATGAACAGAGAGACAAAACAATAAGACGCGGAAGAGAAGGAAAGAAGTCGGTGTTGGGAGGGAGGAATAAGACAATGAATGGAAGACAACTTTGATGGAAAAATGGAGGAGGGAGGAAGATGTGTTTTCTCGCGAAATAGAGTAAAAGGAACATTAGAGATGGGAGAAGGATAATGAAGACGAGTAATAGAGGGAAATGAAGGTTGAAGACGATGGTCGGTAATCCTAAATCCGCCGAGATTGGGAGGAAAAAATGGTGGGAGAGGGGTCGGTTCGTACAACCGGGAAAGGAGGAGTCGCTGGATTTGGGATAAAAGAAAAAAATCATTATTATATAATGGTGGTGTCCTTTAATAGATTCAGAAAATGTTTAAACTTGGTGGTGTCAATCAGTAAAAGTGGTGGTGTTATTTAGTAGGGGTCCTTGTATTGTGATAAAAACATGCATTCCTAAGCTTAGTCTTAGTTATTAGCTATAAGATAGATATAAAGTGAATCATATGATAACTCATGGTAATAACAAGAATCACTTTTAATGTAAAGAAAAATTGTTAGTAGCCATTTTCCCAAATGCACTAGATTTGAAGCATTATGTACATGATGATATAGTCAAATCAAAGTAAGAAAAAAGGTTCCCAAATTAAAGAACAAATTAATACATCTATCAGCACTTAGAAAAAAGAAGAAGATAGCAACCCATTATTTTAGGGGAAAAAGAAAGTGTTTTTAAAAAACTAAAGTGTTTTCAACTTACCATACATTATTCAGCTCTATTCAAAACATACTCATTATATATATATATATATTTCCTTCCACGTGTCAATGATTTTAATAGGCTAAATGGATACTTTTGCAGTTGTTTTTATATTTGACATTCATTATTAAAATCTTAATATGGTGAAACACTATAATTTTTTATAATACATATCAACTTATATTCTATTATATTAAAAGAGTTACACGTACTACTATTTGTATGTATATATTTCACTTTCAATCTACTAATAATTTTTCTTGTATTTCTCTCTTCTTAACCCTAGGATCAAACACATACACAACAAACAATCTTAAATCTTATTCTCTCACCCATCAACGAACGTTCTTGATTTGGTATTCTAAAGTTGATTGTTTATCAAAATGTGAGGAACACAACCTATAAATAAACATCATAAATTGTATTGTCATGCATTTTTCAAATTGCGGTCGAACTAAATAAGGTGAATATCAAATACATATTTACTCTAATAACAAAGTAACATCACTTAGTCAAATGGTGCTCAAATGTAAATAATAAAAGTACCAAATGATGAAGATTAACATGTTACCAGTACAACTGTACTTATTATATATATAAAGTATTGTGCCAAGTACATGGTAATAAAAACAACAAAAACACCTAATAAAAAAACATTTTCAATTTTTTTTGATAAAATAAGGTTTGGCCATGATAAGTACTCAAAACATTGATTTTTAGCTCTTTATTAGTATTTGGTTGTACTTAAAGTTAAGTAAATGTCTATATTTATTTTGAATTTGATTATTGTCATGATTTTTGTAGAAAATGCGCGAAATTCAAAATAATTCCACCAAAATCTGTATGACGATAAACAATTGAAGAATTAATGAAAATACAAAGTTCGAGGCATTTGGCCATGTTCATGGCACATGTAGATCAAGTTTCATTTCAAGGCTATGTTATGAAAGTCAGTGTTTGATTCTAACTAGTGGTGATTTATGATGGAGACACGTGACAAGTTTCGATATTAGAATTTCAAATGTTGAACATGAAATCATCGAGGCAAATAAAATATCAACTCAAAGCATATTCAAAGGCAAATAAAACATAAAATCAAATTATATTTCGTTGTCTTAGGTTTTGCCTCACAATACACACACGTGCAAATGTATCATTACCTTCAATTATGATTCTCTTGATGTATCTATCTCTAATTATGAATTCCTTGATTTTATAAAATATGATTAATTTGGAGCACGAGTAAGGGATTTGTGGGGTTTTTCTCATTTATAGCCTTGGAGGAGAACATTATAAATATGTCCTCAAACTATTGGAGAAGGACATCTCATAAATTTATCATTCTTATCATAACTTAGATTATTTATTGACTTTTATTTATTTGTTGAAACTTTAATTAAAATCAAGTTTATTACTTATAACTTTTTTTTGTTTTGAATGCAATAAAAGTTAGTTCTTTTTAATTTCATTGTTATTAGTTTTATTTCTCAATGGGGTATAGTTTATATTCAAGTTCAAGGCTCAAAATCTGCCGTCACCATCTGTGGTGGAAGGAGTTAAAGGATAAACTTTTAAATAGTTTACCCCATCTTCCCTTCCTACTTATACAAATTACTTTTAGAACAATTCATCACAATGACAATGGTAGGTTAAACATCTTACCTCAATGAGAAGATTTGAAACATTTTTAGAGGATCTAGAGATTGTTTTACACACAGGACAATAAAAATAACTAAAACTTGTATAATTTCTATTAATCCCAAGTTCAACCAATGAATCAAAGTTGTCAAATCGAAAAATGGAGAACGAATGATTGTCGAAATAAAGATGATGATTTGGAAATATTTTGTTTTTCATAATTATTTAATTCTTCGTAAATTATAACCATCAATTGAAAATTAACTATCGAAAGTGGGGTGGATTTATAATGATGGTCAAGGTGTTTATTTTATCATTGAAAGAGGTAAGCGAAATTCTAGCATAATTTTTTTCTTCTTTTGAGCATTGGTCTTGAATTAAAAAAATTAAAGAAATTTATGCAAGTAATCAAAAAAATATATAAATGTGTTAAAAATTAATTTCTACAAAGCTAAGAGGCGGATTCTTATATTATTTTGACTTTTCTCTCAATTTGTACAGCTGTTGAGTAAATTTCAATCTCAATTTCCAATCAAAATATTGTTTAAAAAATTTAAAAATATCATCTCCCATTCTCCAAATCTTAGTTTTACCATTTTGCTTCTTTCTATGAACTACTTTACTTGTATTAATGCGGATAAATTTATAAGAATGAGACGAAAACAAACTAAAAAAAATGTTGTTTTGCTTGGAGTTTTAGGCGACGAGAATTTCGAGCTAAATCACGTCATGTTAAAATATTTGCTTTCGAGAGAACTTTTTTTTTTCAAATTGGGACATGTCATCAAAATGATAGATTTCAAATATATATTCTTTATCAACCTTGTTAGTTAACTTCATGGGTGTACGTATAAATATCATCTGGGATCCTTTAGGTCCTTAGAATATGATATTTGTCTTACTTCAGGCGCGAGAATGAATACCACATATTTGGTTCTATCATTTTCTTTTGAGATTCTCCAAATTAACAATCATAAAATTCGTGTCAAGATCAACTTTACAACCACTTCCAAATTAACCGCTATATGCTAGAAGGCTATATAATCCAACCACCATTCTTTGAGCATCAAAATTTGAACCATTAATTACCATAAAAATGACTTGTTATCATTCATAATTTGTAACTATCGTTTAAAAAACAAGGTAAGTAAATGCTATTATATTTTTTTAATCAATTAAGTTTCTAAGTATATTATTCATGTACACAAGTGATCTGCATAATCAGTCGTTCTCTATCTTATTCCAATGTTTTTTATGTTTCCATTATGCTAAGACTATTATAAATGCACGAGACTTACATTTTTTATTTACTTATGCGTAATACAATTAATTGCTTAAACACACCACAAAACTTTTCAAACAGTTATATGGTATACGAGATTTTATGACTTTTAAGGGTGCATCATAAATAATTCATTTAATTAAATACATTTTTGAAATTTAACTAATGTAAGTTTTTATGCTATGAGTAATTTATAAGTCATGGACCTAAAATGTCTAGTTAAAAAAATAATAGAAATAAATAGGAATGAAGCTATAAATTCAAGTGTTATTACTACAAAAATGAACACCTCTACTTATAAATGTAGAATTTATATTATACGTGAATTTTTTTAATGAGAAATGAATAATTTTTTCAAATATTTACTTTGTACGGGTTTGAGTTATTTACGAGTGTTATCAAATTTAGTTATAATAATGCATGTTGAGCATTTATTGTATTTGACTTATAGTTAAAAATGTTATAACTTATATTGAATATGGCGTTTGAAAGTAAAAGTGAGCAAGTCTTTGACATTTTTTTTAAAATATACAAAATTTAATGACAAGTATGCAATCATATATATTTTATACTATTAAAGCATAAATAAAATAAAAAAAATTCTTAACTGGATAACTCTATAGATAGGAAAGTTATATTTAGCTAACTAAAACCACATCACTTGCTCAAAATCAACAATTTTCAAATATATTTCAACTCTCAAATCATTTTCTTATTTATCTTTCTACTTCACCCACCAGTAACTTTAATTTCACTTTCCAATAAAAAAAAACTCAAATATCTCATTAACACAATAACAAGTCCATGTACATTTTCTTGGTAATTATTATAATAAAAATTACAGAAGATAATTTTGTTATTTCTTAATCATTTACTTTAAATGATTCCAAATTTAAATCTCTACATAACATTTTCTCCCGTTCGACTCTCCCATCTCTAAAATTTTCTCTTGAATACTTAGTTGTGCTCTCACAACACATCTATCTATTTGCCAATGTATATGTTATCTTCAACGAAATATTTTGTAGATTACAAGTGTTATTTTCAACTTTACTATAAGTATATGTAATTTATGTGGCTTAAACTAAAACAAATATACATTTCATAAAAGACAATATCATGAAACTTTGCTAAGTGTATATGCAAAGCCAAATATAATAACTTGCGAAAATGGTAAAATACCAACATGTACGGAATCAATAGTGTTCTTATGTAAAATTTGATATGAATTGGCTCATCAAAAAGTAATTTAAATTTACAAGCATACGTGACTTTTACATAACACAAACAATTGCACGAGTATTATTTTAAGTTAGGTAAAAAATAAAAAATAACACAAGTAAAAACTTAAATATATGTTGTCGAAGCTCTATCCACGTGATATTTGACTAATTATCAACAAACGTTTTAAGTTTTAAATATATTATATTTTCACAAAAAATAACTACTATTTAACACGAGTATGAAAAGCTAGTGTAAATAATGTTTGTAATCAAATGCAAGAACAATCATGAAAATTCGGATATATCTTCACCTTTAAGAAAATAGTTACAATAAAATGAAACAATAATTTAACAAACAGTTTATATGCATCACAAATAACTCAACAAAATTGAAAAAAATATATCTGAAACTTATACCACATATTTGAAACTATGAACATTGAACTTGATGAGTTTCTAAAGTTGTAATTCCTATTGTGTATGATAAGAAACCGAATAATACTCTCCCTAAATCATATTAATTCTCGGAGCATACTAATCTAAGAAATAGATAAAAAAAAATCGGGATGAATTTCTACTGTGAATATTATTCAATCCTAAACCCTAGCTAGATCTCATAACTAAGAAGATCTGACCGAAAGAGCCTCTAATTTCATCTCTTATTCATTGTTCTCGAAACATCTATAATCTCATTTGGACTGAGACTATAATAGAAAGTTTACAAATTACGAATGATGAATAAATGATACATGATAGAGGTGAATGATGAGAATTATATTTCTAATATTCAAAACTAACACGTAAATCCTTATAAGGAGATACTTGAACATCGACACATATACTAAACACCTATATATCTTATTTTCTACAATCACTCGCACCTAAAGTAACCAAATTTATTGAATGCCAAAAGAACCTATCGAATGTGAATAATTCAAGTATAATTTCATCTATATATAACTTTAAAAAAAAACTTTACAATGATTCCCGTGCAATTTCCCAGACAAAACTCAAAACCAGAACATGTGCAAATTGAAACAATAAAATATTGAAAGTTAATCACCTGTAGAAAGTCCAAAACATCGTGCAAATATACTTATTTGATGACCTAGTAATGTGTAAAGCTCTAGGCGCTATCTGAGATACCACCATCTCATATAGTGTAACAAAGTTTGACATGCATAACAAAGATAAAAGAAAGTTTGCACGTTTAAGTGCTGAACTTTTGCTACACCTAAGATACTTTGACGCCTTCTAAGCCTGTACTCGAATGTCGCTATTGTGCGTAAAACAATTTTGTACACCAAAATGAGTGCAATTTGTTAGTTTTTTTAGATATGATTTTGCCTTTACCTAGTGTCGGTACTCTTAATCCTTTGAATAATAAGTTTTCTCTTTCATCATTTGACTTGATCCTAATTTTTTTAAATGCAAAACTTAATCTTATGAGGAAAAAACCTTATACATCCATTTTATTCTCCCCCAACTCCTCCAGTTTTCAAGGGCCGAGCTACACCACCACCATCGACCTACTCTCCTTTTTTTTTCTCCTCACAACGACCAACAATTCTCAACGGAATAAGATTTATTTGTTTGTTCAACAGTATTGAAACAATTCAATAGTGTTTTGTTCATAATATTTCGTGGTGTGTATGCATAGTTTTAAGCATTAATGTTATGTTTTCTTGTCACGATGTGTGGTTTTCATCAAATACAGTATAATATTTTCTGAGCTGACAATTACTAAATATAAAAAATGTGCGTTCAATAGAGACATCCAGCTAGCCAATGCTAAATAGGCATTTACACATCTTTTTCAGTAGGAAAATATATATTCAACATGTTAAATCAATATTTTTTTGTGTTTTAGTAAATATGTTATGTGTTATATAACAATCATCTTTATATATACTGAAATTTTAGCAATATTTTTATAATTAACATTTCAAATTATTATTTGACTTTTTTATTCCATCAAATAAATTTCCACATATAGAAAAAAAGTTAATGATGAATAAAAAGAATGACTTATTTTTTCAACCTAATTTTAGAAATTTACATTCGGGCCCTCTAGCGTAAATCTTGGTTCTGCCCCTAATTAGTGTCAAGTTTATCGTGTCATGACGTATATTCTAATAAAATATAACATTTTAGAAGAATATATTTTTGTTTTTAGGTCAAATGTGTATCTTGCTCTCATAAAATAATTAAAATTATAAATTTACCATGCACGACCAATATGCGTGCACACATGGGTTAGTGTAGATTAGACCCTTCGCTCTTCACAATAGTAGTATTAGTGGCCATTGATAATGGCCAGTTAAACATTATTCAACAGGAAAATAGGTATTTAACACGCTATGTCGATATCTTTTATACACAATACTTGGTAACTATCTTCTTTGTACAATAAAAGTCTTTGTTCAATAAATTCAAAAATGCATTCTAATTGTTATTTAATTACAATAAATTTGCACTAGTACCAGAGAAAGAAGGTTAATGATGAACAAAAATTTTTAGTGAGATTCAATGGAAATACGTGTGAACCAATATCCCCAAACACACTGACCTGGGAAAGTGATTTTCTTATCTCTGTCCGTAAAATACAACCAATGCCGTAAGATCACGTGACCCTATTTGCTCTGAACCCCATGTAGTCCCCGAAGTACCAAAACAAACCTCATCCAAATCAGGGGATCAAAACCAATCCAACGATTGAAATCATAAAAAACATCTCACACGTGTCAACCATCTCCGTCTCGAAGCACTACAACGAAAGTGCCTTTATTTCCATCATTCATTTTCTTCGCACACTGGTCATATCTCTCTTTCTTCTGTCTTTGCTGCTCAGTCTTCTCTCTCAGTCTGCTTTGCTGCTACTCTGTTTCACACTTTCTCACACATTTTTTTTCCTCTCTGTTGCAGAGTTTCAGAGAGAGGAACTCAGCAACAGAGGCAGATCTCGCTCTCTCGTTCGCTCAATCGTTTCATCTCTTCCGTCTCGCAAACTTGCTTCGATCGAGTACGAAAGGTTTTACTGAGATTCTTGAAGTTTCTTTCTTCAAGTGTGTGCTGATGGAGGAAGGATAGGGTTTCGTGTTCGGTTCTGATGGAGAATTCATGGCAGAGCAAATGCAGCTTTCCATGGCATTCGACTACGCAGCAGCGGGGATCTCAGAACCAGGTAGTGTTTCCGCACAATATTTGGTTTTCGATCATCCTTTTCTTCTCTTTGTTGTTTGATTGTTTGGCTGCATTGGAGTTCCCGAGATTTTGATTGAGTAACCAAGAACTGTGGTCTAGATTAGGGGAAATAGTGAACATTCAAGTATGGATACCGTTGATTAAGATGTTTAGTTGAGAATCTTACCTAGTTTATTTTAGGTTTTCAGATTCTTTTGGTGGAGACAATGTTGAAGGAAATTACTGTTCACTATTTTTTCAATCATGCATATTGTGGAGACTGCAGAAGTGAAGTGATGTTGAATGTCAATGTATTTTTTTTTTGGAAATTTGTTGAATGTCAATGTTATAGGTGAAAGTTAGTGGTTCTATCAAATTTAGGGATTTCTGCGAATTTTTGTGGATTCTAAAATTGTTTTTTATCTGGACATTGGTCTGCTGTTGCACTCTGCAGATTTCATAAGGACTTGGCTATTAAGTAGGCATGTTCGAATGCGTGACTTTTGATGTATAGAGACTTGTAAATCGTGTTTGGTACAAATTGGGTTCAAATTATTTGTAATCTCACTAAAGGATGCAATAGAGAAAAATCTGTTCTACAAGTTGAAGTCATAGTTAACTAACAAAAGGCAAGAGGAGAAGAAAGAAGAACAAAGGAGGAAAGATGGGAGAGAAGAGAAATTGTTGGTAAGTAAGAGTGATCTGTAACTTGCAAGTTTTTTTGGATCTATATTAATAACATGATACTTTTCACCCTCTGACTAACATCAGTGGACAACATCCCATATGGTCAAATAAAGGATTATAATAACACAAGTGTTGCTCAATAAAATTTTAAACTTAAAAGGAGTATAACGCCACAGACTATATAGACCTAACATGCCCACGTGGAAAAAAAGAGATCTTTGAAAAGAACCACAAGCTAACAAGTCGGTGAAAATATTGCTCAACTGATTTGCAAAATGAGCATAGGGAATAGGGATGAGTTCATCATATCATGAATAGATGCAAAATCAAGTTATATATTGGTTATGTTAATAGTGGCTTTGTCAGTCTCTTAGCTTGCAAACCTTGTCTCACATAGAGTATTTCTTATTTCCTTGAAGAGTTGAGCATTGCATTATTTTTTTTCTCTGTTTGGGGTGCTATTTGAGATATTTCATGTTATAGTGGGTTTGTCACCATCTAGCTTGCAAGCTTGTTATTGATAAGGAAGATATATTGTGGTATTGCTTATTTCCTTGAATAGTATATATTTCTAATTTTTGTGTTGTCTTATTCAATATATACATCGTATGGCTGACACATCTATTTCTCTGTGAACTTTATATTTTATAGGTGGAAATGAATGCAAATAACTATTTCCATCCCTACGTTAGGCAAGAACTTTGTTCTTCAGAGAATGGATTTGTACGAGATCCCATGTTTGACTCTTCGACATCAGGTTCATGCAGATCTGGGAAACCTGAACTGGGAAATTCATTCCTTGCTCTGTTATCTGGACCTTCACCTCACCTTCAGTCTGGAACTCATCAAGTGTCAAGTTCAAGATCAAGTATGACTTCTGGTAAGCGTCCCATGCATAACAGTAGTATTATATTCAATGGAGAAAGTTGTGGGCTTCCAGTTGCATCTGTTGGATTACTATCTCAGCATCAAGTTAACAGTAACATGCGAAACGGAATAGAGCAGTGTTCTGCTGCTCCATCCAGGGCAGCATCTATTTCCATTTGTAGTCGTGCATCTAGTTTGCATGATATTCAAATGGCAGATTTAACTCATGGCACAAACATAAACAAGCCAGCGCTTTGTCCCTTAGTTCAAGGTAATGAGACAGGACCAGGTGCATCATCTCCTCATTGGGGTTGGCTCGTTGGTTCTGGTTCTGCAGCAAGTGGCCCGCATAATGCATCAAATATTCAGGCTTCAAAGAAGGCACCATCAACCACTGGATCTACTCTTCCTGAACCAACTTCAACTTTTACAAGGGGATGCTTGCGTGTATTTTGCCTTGCTACAGGTAAGTATATGTGATTTTTTTTCATTGTTATGGTCTGATGTCAGGTCTTATTTCACTTGCCGAACACAGTGTAGTAGCCTAGGGTCATTTCCACTGTAAAGGCTAATTTCTTATTTAATGCTGCTTGTTCAACTCCTTATTTATAACATTTTCTTAGTGTATCCTGATTTATGTGTGAAAGGTGGGGATCTGCTAATCAGCAACACAGGGCTTATTGGAGTGGTTTGTTCATGTCATGGTTTGCAGATGTCTATCGCTAAATTCTGTGAGGTATATATTGCAGTGCGCCAGAGATTGTCGATTTCTAATCTGTATGTTAACTAGATGAGCATAATGTGGGTGATGAACTCAAAATTAGGAGGGCTCTTGTTCTTACTAGAGATCTTTTTCAGCATTCAGGATTATGTGCCATTAACCCTGGGCATGCTGTCCTTTTGGAGAGTGGTGAAACGGTTGCTCAGTGGCGAAGGCTCTACTTCCACAAGTCAGGGGTAAGAAATGTGTTTGTATGCTTATTTTGTAAAAGTATCTGGTGCTATATATTGTTGAAACCAAAACATAATAAATGATGATCAACTCAATAGTTATGCTTGAGCAGCCCCTTCCCATTGCTCTAAATCATTGGAGAAGTGAGTCAATCATAACTATAAACATCAAATATAAGTAAATGATAAATGAAACGGATAATTTCAGGGCAATGGTATATTCAGTAGGAGGTTTTGTTCCCCTTCTGGATGAGTAGCTTCCTTCTGTAGGAGGTTTTGTTTGCCTTCTGGTTTTGATGTATTTGTTCTATCAGGTCAAGGGTATATCCTCCCTGTTTTGTAGTCTTCCTGTTGATTTCTATTTAGGGTGGACCCCTTCAACCCTACTTGCCTTATGCAAAAAAGAAAAGAAAAAAGAAGATAATTTTCTATTTGTTTTTTTCACACCAAGTTTTTAGAAACTGCGAGTATTATTGAATATCTAAATATCGTTATAACCAAAACAAGGGAATATGTTTTTCATAATCGATACGGGTTTCTGCACAAACCTTTGTGCCATGAGTCGTGCCTCATGTATATATATACACAAACTAGGGGAAACTTAAAGAAGTACATAATTAAGTGACACAATAGTACACGTCCTTGGGTTGAGGACACAATCTTTTCCGCTTGTCACTGTGTTCATAGCTATACAAGCTTAAAGTACTTGACAGCTTGTATCCTTGAAGCTTTCTTCTATAGCATTTTCCATCAACACCCAATCACAATCTAGATGCATCCGCTAGATTAACAAACAATCAAGGAAGGGCATTTAGAAGTTTAAGCATTCAATCACTCATCCAGAGTTCTAGATTTAGTTTTCATAGCTGAAAATCAAGCATAAACTATGATAGTTAATGAAAGCCAAGAACTTAATCTTCAAAAATATTCTCTCTCAATGATTCTCCCAAAGCAACTTCTCAAAGAGTTTGATCAATTTAAAGCAATAGAGATGTGAAAAGCACAATTAAGACCTTAAGATCCCTGATTCCTTCTAAATAGAGAAACAACCAAATCAAACCCCCAAAATCAAAGTTCTTCCCAGTGTTCGTGGACATTTTCAACCCAACAGTGCTCCAAAGTCTGCAACAAGGTTTTTAAAGAAAAATTAAGTTATTTACTTTGGTTTCCACAAGGCAACTTTTCCCAAATAGGAAAAAGGATTTTAGCTATACTGCTATAGAGAACCATGGAAAGTCTTGGATCCACTAGGTGGTATACTGGGTATTCTCTAAGGAGAAATCACAATGACTTTTTCAGTTTGGTAGATGACATTACTTGCAACCCCCCACTATAGTACCAAACTACCACAACCCATCATAAGGGGGTTTTATGGTAGCTTCCATTAGGCCACCCATCTTTGTACCGCTACTTGTTGCCACCATCGTAGTACTTCTCCCATCCACTGCTTGTTGAAAATTCATGATATTTTGATATGTTTCCGGAAATCTTGTTATTCGAGACTTTTAGACATTTCATGAAATTTGACAATCTTTTTTGATATATCACACGTCGCGATACTTTTCACCTTATTTTAAGAATTGCGATGTAACACTATATACCGTGATACTTTTTCAGACATATCATGAAATCTCGTGATATTTTCTGATGTCATAGTTGCAAGATTTTCTCATTTTTAGAATAAGAATTGCAAGATTTTCAACTGATATATGTCACAATCATTTCAAGAAATCTTGCGATATTGCAAGATTTTAATCTCATTTTAGAATGAGAATTTTGATATATCATGAAAATTTGGATGCCAAACATTGTCTTTCACCCTTAACTGCATTGTGAGATATCATGACATTTAGAACACTGAGCTTCGTTGTTGCCATAACATGCTTATGAGATCGGTTATGTTAGTGTACGAGTCTCATTTACAAATCTATGTTTGGACGGTTTTCTAAGTGATGTGGGAATAATCTTGGCACAACTATCACCTCATTTCGTGTTGGACGCCTTCATCTCCTTTAAGTCTTTTGTTATATGTTGGATTTTCATAAATTAGCATATGCACAAAAGCATTTCTTGGGATTTCTCCAATAGTGATCAACACTAAATTTCAAAATTTTAAGAAACTATATTTTGGTACGAATGAAAATTTCAAAATCTTGCAAGATTTTGAGAAACTATACTTCCAAATTTTCATCTGCTATATATCACAATCATTTCATGAAATCTTGTGATATTGCAAGATTTTAACCTCATTTTAGAATGAGAAATTTTGATATATCATGAAAATTTGGACGCCAAACATTGTCTTTCACCCTTAACTACATTGTGACATTTAGAACACCGAGCTCCGTCTCGGCCATAACATGCTTATGTTAATGTACGAGTCTCATTTACAAATCTTTGTTTGGATGGCTTTCTAAGCGATGTGGGAATAATCTTGGCACAACTATCACCTCATTTCAAGTTGGACACTTCACTTATATTTTTGTTATATGTTGGATTTTCATAAACTAGTATATGCGCAAAAGCATTTCTCGGGATTTCTCCAAGAGTGATCAACAATAAATTTCAAAATTTTAAGAAACTATATTTTGGAAATGCATAGAGGCACGTGGTGTGCCAAAGGGATGCCAACACTTTCTGAGACATGGATGTCTTTGGCAGAATACCAGCATACGTTTGGCATGCTAATATCCATAAAAGATGTTGTGATAGGTGAAATTGACTGGGAGTGTCAAAGACAAGGGTAACTAATTTGCTAGGATATTAACAAACAAGCATATCAATCATTCTGATGACGCTGCCGGAAAATTTTTAAATATATACTTTTTCAACATTCTTTCTGGAATTTAAAACTATACTTGTTATTGGCATGTGTTTTTGAAGCCCACAACCTGGGATGGTTATGCTTTTCTGGTGCTTTAGATTAGGATTCCAGATGACAATAGTGGATGGGACTGGCCTGACGATTTTCCAGCAACAGGAGTTTTGGTCAACACTACAATGCAAAACACGTCAATGAAATCAAGCATGTTTCAACTGACTGATCCATCAGTAGCATTAGCAAGGTCTGGAGATCATTGCAACAATCTTGGGTCTCTGAGAAACTGCAATGTGGGTGTGAATATGTTGGAAAAAGCATTTAATGCTCAGCAGAGAAGTGCACCTGAGGGATTTAATGTTCATAGCACAACTGCAGGCGGTATTTTGCATCCTCAGCTAGACGATCAGAGAATGAAGACAGTCGTGGAAAATTCAATATTCAATGGTTTAGCACTGTCTAGATCCCCACTTGAGAACTCAGGAGATGACAGTTGTTATCAGTCTATAACTGATTACATAGATTTTCTTACTAAAGGTGGCAATCCATTGATTTCAAATCAAAGTTTGGGGAAATTAAATTTTCACAGTACAGATTCTGATTTCAACAGAAGAAACAGTTCAAGAGAAGCACTTATTATGGAAAAAAGTGCTACTTCATCGAACATTGAGTTGAGACTTGGGCAGCCATCTCAGCAGGGTCATACTCTGGACACTTCAGTTGTACCAGCCATGCAACCTCAACCATTCAGTGTGATAGGCAATTGCTTGAAGTCACAGTTACAAGATCCTGTATTTCATAATTGTAAGTGGCAACTAGTATTTTCTGCTTACAGAACTTTCTGAATTGCTCACTCTCCCCATTACTTATATTACCTCTTATTTTTAACAGTAGTTAATCCCAGAGTGGCCGAGGAACCCAGGCAAAATCTACGTCATGTTCTGTCAGACACATCAAGTTCTAGGAGACCAAATATGAACCAGTTGAATTTCACGCATCTTGCGTCTAGAGGCTGCAATATTACAGAATCTCCAAAAGTGGAACATTTTAAGGCTGATGTACTTAGGAGTACACAAATATCAACAGTTCTTTCCCATTTGGTTACCTCAGAAACTAATGTTCAGTCTCGTGCTCATAGTAATATGGCCAATTACAATAAATCTTTTATGTCCAGGGTGCTGCATGGTGAGTCTCATAGTACCAATGGCCTCTCAAGTTTTCCAAGGAGCAGAACTGGTAGAATGGAATTAAACATCAATGAACTTGATCATCTCAATAACGTAGACAAGGGAAAAGGGACTGAAAGTTTTGCTGATAACGACTCCTTATCAAAAGCAAATTCCTTGTTTCACAACAAACAGATGGCTGGTCGAATCCCTTTGACTGGTGTTGTCAATGGAAATAGTCTTCCTATTACTGGAACTGCTCATGAAAAGCAATCTTTTTACAGGTTTCAGTCACCTGGTACTCCAGCCGTAGCATCTGGTGTCAGCAATCTTTCAAGCCAATTTGACAACACCACTTCTCCAGGAAGCAGTACGTATCTTGATCATGCTCTTCTGAGATCAACAAATTCTTCAATTGTGACTGCTGGACTTGGTTTCCCTTCACCAACAGTATCAACAAGCTTCTCCTCGTCAAGTCCAATCTGGAGACCGAATGCGATGCCAAATTTGTCCAACAAAGAAACTATTGGTTTAAACCCCCAATTTCTAGATGAGAATTTAAGATTGCTTGCATTGAAGCACATGGTTGATTTGTCTAAGCATGAGCACTCCAAAGCTTACCGTGGAGCGAATCAAGACTCCAATTCTTACCGTGAAATAAATCAAGAACAACAAAGAGTGTACAGCCCCACTCCTATTGAAGTACAAAGAACAGGCTCTAGTTTGGACCCTTTATCATGCCAACAACAGAATGAACGATCTTATCGTACCACTTTACAAGATGCTCCTACCACCCAACAACACCAGACTTTCTCTTATTGTTATATGGATCGTGCGATTGAGAAGTCGGCAGATGTGGCAGGTGAGCTCCCTTCCAGGATATTCATTAACTGTTGTTCTTATAGATGTATGATGGTTTGCAACGGGTGCCACATTAATTTATCTATGCAGGTGTGAACAACTGGTGCAACGTCTCTGTACCCTCGCAAGGAATCTCATTTCGTGCAAAAGAACATTACCTTCACCGTTCACCTTCTCATGATCTCCGTACTGATAGACAGCCTGTGCCAAGGTAGTTATCTAGATAATTTATTACTGCTAATTGAACTTAAGCACAAGCTTTTCTTTAATATATTTGTATTGCCATCATTATCTTCAAGAGCAAAAAGTTTTATGATTACGTGTTTCTGTCAGGCCTTTTATGCTTTTGTTGTTTAGTTCATTACGTGTATTTTTCTTCTTCTCTCTCATTTTTTGCCTATGGCACAAGCATGAATGTTAATATTGGTTATGCACACCTGCTTGTTTTTAGCTTCAGTTTTGCTCAGAATTCTTGATCTTGAGAGAAGCTTGTCTAGGGCTTATTACTCTTGTTTAAAGCTAGTTTGTCATTGTAAAGTATTGCTTGCCTTCAATGTTCTGCGGATCCAATGTTTACAAGATAACTTAGTGCTAGCATTGTTGCCATCATCCTCCAATAGTTTGCTTGTGCTAGTGAATCATTTGGAGTGGTCTCATAATTTTAGCAAGTTTGGACCTTGACCAAGAACTTGTCTAAACTAGGGTTGGCCATTCAAACTGAAAACCTGGATCAAATCGGGAACCGATCGGTTCGGTTTTTAAATAATATTTCCAACTTTAGTCCGGTCCTCGGTTCCAGTTTTTGAAACCCGCGGATACCCGGCTTGACCCGAGTATTTATTTATTATTATTTTTACCATTTATTCTCTAGGGTTTTCAATTTCAATCACAAAATCACTTCCCTTGTGCAAACTCCTCTCCCACTCCAATACACCACCATCACTCAAAGTATCAATTCTCAAACGATCATCACCACCACTCTGTCGCAAACGAGGAAATCCACGGGTCTCTTTCTCGCTTTTTCTTCATTTTGATCACTCTCTCACACTCCTCTTCTTCCTCCACGCACTTCCTCCACACAATCTTCTTCTTCCCCCCTCCTTTCGAATTTCGACGAGATCGGAAGACTTCACACAAATCCTCCTCTCAACATCACTCTTCTTCCTCCTCTTGACATGATTCTTCTTCGTCCTCTTGACATGATTCTTCTTCCTCCATCACAGTCTTCTTCGGTGGAGACTTGAGAAGTTCTCCGATCTCCGCCCAATCTAAACTATGGGGTGACTCCATGTATGTTTGGTGCTTTGTTCCATATATCTAACAAAATGGAATTGAAATCACTGATGAGGATGCGGAAGAAAACTGGAGGGTTTGATGGTTGTGCTTCTTTTGCTACATGTGCTTAGAGTAATTGAGAGCAAAATTGTAGGCATGCAGTGATAAGACCAACATGTTTTATGTTTTGGTTACTGACATACATGTTTTATGATAGCCTTTCTGTTCTGATAATGACAATGGCCTTTATGGGCTTAGAAAACTGTGCTCAAATGGGCTACGAAATCTGAGCTAAAAACTACCAAAGGACTGACACCCGCCCGACCCGAACCGAACTATATGTTAATCGCCCTCACCCGGTCCAAGAAAATGAAATTTTTTAAGATCCGGTCCGGTTTTTGGTCTAGGCTGTTTGGGTCGGTTAACCGGATTGGCCCACCCCTAGTCTAAATTATTGAGTGTTGGTTGGAAACACAAAACCAATGAGTTTTTCTCTATATTACTTACATTTTCATGATTTGGCTTGTGCAAGGCTAAAGAAGTTAAAACTGAACTTGGAGGGTTTTTATTTTTTTTATTTTTTTTTATAATTTATTTATTGTTGTTGTTGTGGGAGCAAGAATTTCTTAATGGATCCCAGAACCATTGAAATGCCTTTGGCAGGGTTCGAACCTTGGACTTGTGATATCATCCACCACAAGTCTTACTAGTTTATCCAGCACCAGTTGGCAAACAGGGAGGTTTTGTCCATTTCTCTTTAGAACTCCTCAATCAAATATGTATTGCAAGTTGGAAAACATGTAAATTGGTTTATTTTTCTGTACATGTCGTAAATGGAGACATTCTAGGATGAAACATTCTTTTTATGTAAGAAATGCAAATTTTTTTGTTTTGTTTTTTGTTTTGAACTTTGTCTCTTCATATTCTTTTGGTTTATTTTGCAGAATTGGGAGGATTGAAAACAAAATTACTGCTTCTTGTGAGCATGAAACAGGCAGTAAAGAAGAACCAAGGTCCTATCCTGGAAAGTATAGCTGTGCAGTCCATTCAGTTCATTTAGCTGAGAATTGTGTCCCTGGTGGTCAAGGTCATATTGATGACTGTAAGGCACATGTTGGAAGTAATGCCGATTGCACAGAGTTGCAAGGTTCAGTATTTGATGATGGTAGTGTAGTTCAGGGGGACAAAACAGTTGCATTAGGTCACTGTCAGAACATGAAAAGACAACTTCCTAAGCAAAATGGTTGTCATGCTTCCCAATGGCGAGATGTACCTAGCAAAAAGAGTGGGGTTTGTAATGCCCTTAGTATCGAGAGACCAGTTTCTGTATTTGATGTCAAAGCAAATACCACTGATCAATATGTACAAACCATTCCTAAGCAGCTTAATGGATCTCAGGAAGCTGAGTCCTTGAATGAGCAGCAGATGTCAAATGTCTGTTCAGGAATTTTCGCTCCTGCTGTCACTGAGGTAATGACTGAGGTTAATAACATGGACTCTTGTACTGTGGAAGCTGGGGGTGCTAGATATGTCCGTGATAACATAATTGATGAAGAATCAGGAATTCAAAAATGCTGCTCGTCGGATAATGCTCTTGAGAGTGAAAGAAGCACAGAAACTGTGAATGCTTCTCGCAAGCTTGATTTGATTGAAGGATCCTCCTCCTCAGGTATACCCATGTTACCAGTGCATGGCTCAATAGATAATCATAGAATTCCAAACTCACATGGACTGAAGAAGAATGTTCAAGGAAACATCAAGAGTGAACTCAGAGCTGGTAAGAAGAAGAAAGCAATAAAGTGGAAGAGCCTTGATGCATCATTTCCTGTTGCTGATCTTTCATCATTAGCTCGTGACTGTCCCAGTACCAGGGGTACTGAATTTCACCCCCGTTTATCCAGGGGAACTCAAACTCCCCGTCAGCCTAGCCATGTTTTGTCAAAAACACTTGGCAGTTATTCTACTCAATCTGCAGGTCTAAAACGGAAACGTTCTGCATTGTCTTCACCTAAGGCCTCGTTACGGAAGAGAAACTTGCATGAGCTAGATGACCATTATAGAGAGTGGGTAGATGATCTTCACATACTATCAGAAGACAATATTAATCATCCGAAAGTTTCCAAATTATCAGGTGAAAAAAAGTCAAAATGGCACAGGACTCCAGATATGAGTAGACTGGAACAAGGGCAGGAAGCAAATCAAGTACATGCAGGAAAGAATGTCGAGCACTCAGTAGATTACGTGAAAAACTTCTTCAGTAATCAGGCAGGTACAAGTGATAAGAAGAAAAGGCCTGTGGTGTGTGGGAAGTCTGGTGTTATTTCTACTGGAAAATCGACCGAGGGTCGACAAAAGCCAGCAAAAATAGTTTCTCTTAGCAAGATTCTCAATACTGCCAGAAGACGCTCTACTTTTGAAAATGAAGCTAAAACATGCTTTAGAAGCGACAAATGCATTGATAAGCCATCAGCTTCGGAGGAAGGAAGAGGTGATGAAAACTATGATAGTATCTTGGAAAATGAACTAAAAGCTGGAAGTTCTTCCTCTAAAATGAAGAAGACACGCTTCAATAGAAAGGAAATATGTATCACGGAGTTGTGCATGTTGAATACAGGAAAGGATGTAGGTGACAAAATGTTAAAGGACAACATTCTGCAGAAGTATTCTAGTGCTCCCTTGAAATCACGATTCAAAGAAGCTCGCAAGCGCAGTCTGTCTGAACTAGAAGTTAAAGGTAAATATCCAATCTACTGTCATATTGTGCATGTGCTTCTCACATGATGCGGAAAAAACCTAAAATACCCTCACTTGAGGGAGGGGGATAAAAAGGGTAATTCAACATGGACAACCCTCTCTTAAATGGGGGTAATCTACATAAACTTGGGTAATCTAGGTTTTTTTATTTTATTTGCTTCACGATTCATGCACAAGATAACGGTCCAAGACCAAATTAAATTTACAAAGGGAACTAATTTGTTCATGTAGAGTGAGGGAGTTATTGATTCAGAAAAAGAGATTGAAGTTGTTTCAAACACCTATCTATACCTTCAACAAAATCTGGAAAAGCTTTCCTTGTGTTCCTTTTCACTTTTGCGGGTGTGTTTGATTTTTGGAAAACTTTTCAGGGAAAACAAAGTATTCTTTGGAAAAAAAATGTTGTGGAAAAGAAAATCACTCAAACATAATTTTCACTATTTGATTGCAGCAAGGAAGGAATTTTTTTACACGGTTTCCACCGTTTGGTTGGGGCATTTGTTTCCACAATTTTTATTTTTATTTTTAAAACTTTTTTTATCACAGTGATAAAAACTTATTTAACTACAATTTGACTTCAAGGTGAGGAAAACTTCTCATACCCTCGGCTTTGTCTCCTTCATAAGTATCTTTGTGAGCCATACCAACCAGCACACCAATCTGTCAAGGTCTACCAACATGTGAGCCATACAAACCATCGTACCAATCTGTCAAGGTCTACCAACGTACTCGGAAAACAACCCTTCGAACATCACCACCAGCAAATTCTGCATGACCAGTAGCAACAAAACCAACACCAATCCTTCAATCCTTATCACCTCATAGCCAACACCCATACGTGCCACAAATATTCGAAAACTAAATACCACGCATAAAAATGTGTGTATTAAGCAAAAGATCCAACTTGCAACCCACAATTTTCCATTAATGAGTATCAAGCCCTTTTTTTATAGAAATGCACTAACATGTTAATAAGGTCAGAACTAATGAGTATCCTACTTCACCATGCCTCTCTAGGTTACTCAACTACTCTATAAGTCATCTTCTGCACAACCATTCGTCTTATGTTATCTCTTCTGTGTCAAAAAGTCATGAGTCTTCCTCAAACACAAGGAAATAAGACTTATCCATACTTCAAATTGACTGGTACTTGTATTTAATATAAGCTATACCTTAATCTACCAATGGCACTATCCACCAACAGTTTGAAGCTCCCAAATATTCTTAGTCTACTTGTCAAACGATTGTCTTATAGTCTAGTTCATGCATCAAACCTCTGAATTGATAACCCTTTATCCCCATGGACAACTTTGAAGTCAATTGGTATCACTGATAACTAAAATTTTCAAACAAACATAACATCAAACAATTAGTGGGCAAAGCATCTAAAATGAAATTTACATAGACAGATGGGATAAGAGAGAGAGAGGTTGAACAAAGAGATGCAATGGGGGAGCTTGAAAGTGAAGGAGAGAGAAAAAGGAAGATAGAGAAGGAATGTGTAAGAGATAAATAAGTATAAAAGAGTCTCCATCGAAGGGTTTGAGACAAGAAGACAAGCTGTCCTGTGTAAAATAATAACCTCTTGCTTGGAGCCGGGAAAGCATGGAACATGCTGAAATTTTTTCATTCTCCTCAAAGAAAAACAAATGCAAAAAACTGTGATTTAGTGAAGAATTTTCATTTTCTGTGGAATATGTGAAAATCAAACACACCCTAGTGCAATAATTTTAAGTAGTTGAAGTTGATGTATCACTGAGTCTCTGAGTGTGTTTTCTATCTCCCTTTTATGTTTTAATACGTCTCAGATTTAGATTTACCCTATGTTTAGGGAAATCCATTTCTCCTCTTGTTTGTTCAGTTGGGAAAGCTTAATTTACAATAGTAGTCCCAACTTAATTTAAAATAGTTGCAACTGATGTATACTTTTTGTGGGGATTCTCCTGTTGGAGCTTTCCCCATCCCCTTTTCTTCTACACATAATACAATACTTTTTTTTTCCTGATAAAAAATGATCTAAGCATGGAGTGTCTAACATGTGTTTCAGTGGTGGGTGTCTAATACTTGTCCAACATGGGATTTGTATTTATTTTCTTTGAAACCGGAGTGCCCTTCTTACATAGCTTATCTAAGGTATGCTTGACCTCCATGGAAGCAAGTTTGTGCCATTAGATGTCATCTCCACGTAGTTTCGTTGATACGTTGGGCGTGTGATGTTTTTTACATTAGGTTCATGAGATCAAATTTTGAGCTTATTACCTCAGCTAAAACATGAAATTATGAGATAAATGGATAACTAACATGTTCAAAGACAGATCAGCTTGACTATGAGTTATAGTTTTTGCCGCTTACCGTTCCTTTTTATCATTGCGTTTTTGTATATGAGGCTATATTTTGATTCAGTACTCTGACCATCTGCAAAATTTTCCAGGGAAAGATCTCAGTTCTATGAAACTTTGTTTCAAGGAGACTTCAAAACTACAAACTAAATTTAGATCTAATGGGAAGCCTTATGAAAAGCAAGTCAGTGGTAGTAAATGCTACGGAGGTGAACAATCACAAGTTAGCGCCAAGAAGTAAGCAACCTAGTTTATTGAAATCTTGTTAGGTTGATACTCTCATAGATAAGTCTGAATGTAACCTTTCATTGTGTGTTAGACAAGGGATTTTAGATGACTTTTATGGAATATGATTCAGATCTGTCAAGGAACGCACCTGCCAGGCTTTTGTTTTGGATCCAGATGCATTCTGTGGTGTTTGTGGAAGCTCAAACAAAGATGAAATCAATAGTTTGCTAGAATGCAATAGCTGTTCAATCAGAGTATTTTTCTCTCATGTTATACTTTCTCTGTCCTCTTAATTTTATTTAATATTTATTCATGTCCAATGGGCTGTATCATTTGCAGGTGCATCAGGCATGCTACGGTGTTTCCAGAGTACCCAGAGGTCATTGGTGTTGTAGGCCATGCAAGGCTAATTCAAAAAACATTGTAAGAAACCTGACATTTACTTTGACAGAGGGAAGAGATAGCCTAATGCCTTAATCTTCATTCAATTTCACCTTCATAGGAGGTTCATTAATTTCAACTTCTTTCAGAGCCTTTTCTTGATCATAGTTACAACACTGTGTCTCTGTAATATGTGTAGTGTCGCTGCTAAGTTCTCTCTCTCTGCGCACCCCCAGCCCCGCGGACTCCATAAAAAAATATAAAAATCGAGTATCTATATCCATCGGGTTTCTATGTTCCAATTTTTATTTTATGGGACTAAAATTTTGGAGAGGGAACATATAAACATGACTTTTGAGTGAAGAATGAGTTCACTGACCAAGTCATATACCCTTTGAGCAGGAGTGCTCATGATCGTGCTGCAGTCACTATTCAAACAGAGGCATACTCTGTCATGTTTGTTATGTTATCCATGTATCATGTAAGCTGAGAAACTTGTTCATGAATTGAACTCGACTTGGCTGTGTTTTTTTTTTAGTATACTGTTATGATCCTTGTTATGGACTTTCCCCTCCTGGACAGCTCGGGCTTTTGGGAGAATTGGTTGGTTCATAACAATTGGTATCAGAGCCAAACCCCACATCCAAGGTTCGAATCCCGGCAGGGGCGACCTATAGGCTAGATTAAAATAATTTAGCATTATGTATGGGCATAGTGCTAAGTTGTTGAATACTGGTAGCTGAGAGAAGGCTCACTGGGCCAGTGTCGTTAGAGTGGGCCGACGAGGACGTCGGCTTTGGAAACGTGGGGCAATGTTACGATCCTTGTTATGGACTTTCTCCTCCTGGACAGCTCGGGCTTTTGGGAGAATTGGTTGGTTCATAACATATACATGATGTGATTCTGGATCTTCTGACTTGACTGAAGTTTGTGCCTTTTGATGTTTTGTACTCTGGGACTAGTGGCCAAAAATAGAATGGCATTTAAAAGAGTGAATGACATACATTGACCAACTCATTCACAAGGAAAGAAAATAAAAATTACTGGAAACCAACTTAGCAAAATCGAAAAGAAAGTGGCAAATGGAACTTCCCCGAGATACTTCCAGGAGTGCTCCCATCTCGACAGATATGCCAAGAAACAATTGTCGCTCCGAAGAACTTTCTTATCAAAATAGGATAATTCATCTCCTTCCATATGCACCGTGTAAAGGTGTGAGGTCAACTTTACCATAGCCAGTCACCCTAGATCATTGCAGTTCTAGTTCACAAGCCAATCATGTAAGGAGTCAACAATTTGCTTAGCAACTGACACAGCTATGAAATTTCTCAACTTCTCAACAGACATCTAGACGCATCACAGTGAAGGAGAAAATGCTCAAATGATTCTTGCTACTTGTTGCACATGCATTGTAGATATTGAATTTGGATTCCCTGATGACTCTGATTATCTGAAGTACATTCGACTTTGAATTACTGTCCAGATAAAGACGTTAATAAGAGTCGGAAAGTATTTTAACAAAACTCGCTAATAATAGCTAGACTTGAACGTGTTAAGAGTTCTTGAAAATGGAAGGTAAAGCCAACATAAAGAAATATTTCTTACGAAGCCACCAAATTTTCCATCTCATACAAGTCTTATGTCCTCCTTTATGGAGGGTGACCAACTGAAATACTGACTATTGTTCCCAATCATTATAGTATCTCAACGGCCAAAAACTCCAAGTTTGAGAAGAAAAGTGTGACACCCAAAACTCCATTCCCACTCCCTTACTAGGCAGATGCCATTGATATATGCGAACTCAGTTTTAAGAGGAAAATCTTAACTCCAAATATCCCTCTCAAAGGAAACCTCTACACCCATAAGTAGGGCTGAACAAAAAATCGATCTAAATTGAACTGATTGATTCGGATCGGTTTCGATTTTAAAAAATTCAAAATCGAAGTGGTCGGTACGGTTTTCGGTTTCTATGTGATTTTAACCGACCAAACCGAACCGACTGAATATATATAATAAATAATATATATTTTATATATACATAATACAATATGTTTAAAATAGTCGGTCGGTTTGGTTTGATTTCGGTTTTGATTTTAGTCGGTTCGGTTACGGTTTGCATAAATTAGAATCAGTTCGGTTTCGGATCGGTTTTGTTAATGGTCGGTTCAGTTTTGGTTTGAAAATTTTAAAACTGACCTAAGTCGGTGCGGTTCATGGTTTAAGTGAAAAATCGAACCGTCGGTTCGGTTATCAGCCCTACCTATAAACACTTGACCGATGTGTTAGGATAGAAGAGGTCTGATTCAAGTGAGATGATTTTACCAACTATACACCCAAACAGATAGTATATTGTATTGGCGGCCCTAACTCCCATGCCCCTAGCATAGTAGCATGCTTGTCAGCAATAACAGTCCCCCACAGAGCACTAAAGCTACAAAACCATTTTGCACAAAGTGGCTTGTTGAATAGCTTGTGCTAATTTCTAATTTCTGATTGCGAGTTTTTGAATCTCGATTAGTGTATTCTTTGTCCGAAACAAGTATTTAAATGTACAAGGTGCGTGCAAGTCACGTGATACAAACACAAGTTCAAAATATATACAGGACACTAAAGGGACTTCTTAACACTCCCCGCAAACTTGGCGGTCTAGGCAAGACAAATTTGGAGTGCAAGAGTTGAAACAATATTTATAAAGACCTTTAGGTGAGTGCCAGACGTGACAAGCTCACAAGCAAAATGGTATTCAAGTTTAATATGCTTGGTGCATGCATAGAAGATGGGATTCGAAGCCATATATGTGATTATGAGATTATCCAGTAAAGAATGATAGGCCGACATACGAGGAAACACAACTTGAACGACAAATGAGCAAGCCAAATAGTTCTGCACAATAAGCAAGAGACTGACACTTAAACTCGACACTAGAGCAAGGCACAGTTGGTTGCTTCTTATCTGTCTAATAAATGAGATTGGGGCCTAAGAAAACACAAAACTTTGTAGTAAAACGCTGCGAATCAGGACATCCTGCCAATCAACATCGGAGAATGCATGGAAGGCGAAAGAACCAAAAGATGGACGAAACACTAGGCCAAAAACCTAAAGTATCCTTTAGGTAGCGGAAAATATGCTCAACTGCATGGAGCACACATAAATTGAGCAACATTGTGCATGGAAAATGCAATGTCTAGTTGAATAAGCATCATATATTGCAAGGAACCAACCAAATTACTATGCTCAAAAGCATCAAAAAGGGGCACATCATCAATAAAAGGAAACTTGGGACTTGGCATTGAAGGGAGTGCTACAAGGTCTTACAATTGATCATGTTATTGCCGCGGAGAAGATCTAAAGTGTCAAGTTAAGATTCTTGTAGCAGTAGCTTTCATGAGATAAGTGTGCGTAGTTGGAGATAAGTCAGAGATAAGTGGAGTCCAAAATTCATTGGAGAGAGCTCAAGACCAAGAAAGTAATGCAGAGGACCAAAGTCCTTAAGTTCAAACTCTTTGCTAAGAGTTGAGATAAACGAATACAACACAGTGTGAGTGTTCCAGTAAGAACAATGTCGTCAACATATAGTAAGAGAATCATAACATCAACATGACTTTGTGAGCAGCCAAACCGTAGAAAAAAGGAATTGAGGCGTTGAATCCATGCCCGTGGAGCTTGTTTAAGGCTATAAATAGTTTTATGAAGATGACTTACATGATGTGGGAATCTAGGATCAACAGACTTAGGGGGCTGAGTCATGTATAAAGATAACTATGCAGAAAAGCTTCTTCACGTCAAGTTGAGGAAGAGGCCAACCAAAAGATGTAGCATTGCTGAGAATAGTTTGAAAAGTAGCAGCTTGACAACTGGGCTAAATGTCTCATCATAATTGAGGCCCGGTTGATGAAAACCTTTAGCAATGAGGCTAGCCTTATATCGTTATATGGAGCCATTAGAATCGCGCTTTAACTTGAACACTCATTTTAAGCAAGGCACAACTTCACAATATATATAGAATGCAATAGGAACTCTTTACACCGATCCCCATTAGACTTGGGGCAGCAAAGACGATATCAAGCAATAAGGTAATATTTACAAGCGGAGGGGGTTGAATCCCACAATAGAATTCTCATAAGCTTTTCTATCTTCAGAGATCCATAAGCTGGACAGAGACATCATCTAAACTGGGATACACGCCAAGCTTGATTTTGTGAGAGCAAGATTACTTGCTTTGGAGACTTTTTCACGTAATCGCCCTATTTTCTATAAATTCAACAACCTCATCCATATTGGTATTCAAAACCCTCGTCCCATTCAAGTATGATTCTTATACTTGATTTGCTTGGTTGAGACAGAGGCAAGCCTTTTTGAGACCCTAAGAGAAGCTAGAGAACCATCATGAAGCTAAGGAAATTTAATACAACTCGTGTTACATTGAGAAGTAACCATGTAGCATGAAAGCACGCTTTAATTTCATCTTTCGCCTTTTGGTTGAATTAGGTTCTAGTTTTCAAATCATGTCACCTTTTGCTTAGTTAAGTATATTAACCATTAGTAGTTTTTTGCATTTTTATGCTTTTGTGATATTAGTTTTATTGTTAATTTTTATGGTTGCAATCTGTCAATTTCTCAGAATCATACTATGGATGAATATTTAAAATTGAGTTGACAATGTTTTCGTCTTTTGTATACTAAAGTTTTCTAGATGTACTCAAACTGTTGTGTTATTTGATATTCAGGTCTGTGTACTCTGTGGCTATGGAGGTGGTGCAATGACACGAGCACTAAGGAGTCGAAATATTGTCAAGAGTCTTTTGAAGGTTTGGAATGTTGCAAAGGAATCCAACTCAAGGAGTTATGTTCCCCCCTGTGAAACTTCAAGGAATGCATTGAAAATATTAGAATCTTATAGTTTGGGAATTGAAGTTACTTTGGTTCCTGGCATGATGCCAATAGCTAATCAATCTCCTGCTGCCGCCTCAATAAGGATTTCACATAATGAAAGAGATGATACAAATGGTTCAGTTGGTGATTTAGAAGTAAATAACACTATAACCGCTGGAGTATTTGATCCAACCATTAAGCAGTGGGTGCACATGGTTTGTGGGCTTTGGACTCCAGGAACACGATGCCCAAACGTTGATACTATGAGTACTTTTGATGTTTCTGGTGCTTCATGCCCACCAAAAACGGTGGTAAGTAGCTATCTTACATTATATAATCAAAATTGTGGGTCTTTTAAGTATTTTTTTGAAAGAGGTCCAATTTTATTGAGAACAAAATAGACACTTTTACAAAAGCAAGGTAACAACATATAACAACAGATACAAGGAAGAAAGCCCCTGTCCCCACAAGCTCCCACATAAGCCTATCGAAATTTATTATTATTATTATTATTATTATTATTATTATTATTATTATTATTATTATTTATTGTTGTTGTTGTTGTTGTTGTTGTTGTTCTTGTTCTTGTTCTTGTTCTTGTTCTTGTTCTTGTTCTTCTTCTTATTATTATTATTATTATTGGAATCGAACACATACTGAGAGATTTGATTAATGATCAAAAGGGGAAACAAAGATCACTTGCTCACATAATACTATCCCAACTAATCACGAATCTGTCAAAAGTCACTTGTTTTGTGAGCTGAGCCACATAGCCAAATATTCTCTTTATTGAATATGAGGCACTCTTGAGTTGTCAAGGACTTCCTTAAAAAAATTATTTTGTTCCTTGAAGGCACAGTGAGTCGTGCGTAGCTTAGGGCATCTATCACAATACAATCCTTAGACATGAAAGAGCTACCTAATATTCGACTATTCTCTCTTGCCACAAGACTCACACAGTGGCATAGAAAATGAGAGACTGTACCATTCCTCCCCTATCTTTGGAAAAGGCTTGACAACACCACCCGCTAAGCCCCACAGAATTCTCAATGTTGCAGTGGAACAAAAGATAGTCTTGCAACTGCATAATTATTACACATAGGAAAAATACATATCCACCACCATATCCTTCCTGGCTAAAATGTGACACTTAGTTGTCTGATCCCAACAAACTCCTAGACAAAGGACACATTAGGAGGCACACATTTCCTTTACATGGTGGAAGACGGGAAAATAGCTCTAAACCCTGAAATATGAGTCTCCACGATTAGCTGATTTTAGTGTGTTTCACCTAAAAAAACAATGAGTTGATTTTAGAAAGATGAGGTTGAGAAGAGCGCACTCTTATCCCATTTCCATCTCCATCCATCCATCCTCATTGGATGTCGGAACCATGAGATGAAGGAGCATTATCAAAGAAATCGCTTTATTCTCCTCCCAGGTTTTACCCACCTCCGTTTGGGCCTGCAACAAAAAATTTATGCTACCTTCCACCCGCCGTGATTGGAAACCTGGAAGAAGCAAGGGAAAAACTATTTCAACAACCAAATCTTATCTCCTATCCCTAGTATACGTTCCACTATCTATTTCAACCCTCATAGAGAAAGATGGATCAACAAAATATATCCTTTTTAATCAACTCAAATGATAGGGTCCAGATGAATGACTACGAAGCCAACCAGAATCACCCCCGTTAACTTTGCTTTAGTGACTCGCCTCCCATAACTTTGTACTCCACATTCATTTCCGTGTTAGAAGAATGCTCATCCTCTTGAAGTTTTGATACTCAATTCTCCATTAGATTTCGGTAGCAGTACCAACCCTCGCCTAAGTGCCTGATACGCAAACAATTCGGAGCTAGTGCAAAAACAATAATAAAAGAAGAAGATAATCAATTTTTTTCCAGCCCTTCCACTGTATTAGTATAACAAAGATTCCTAACTTCTCAAGAAAAAAAACTCTCATGAGGCTCCAACCTTTGCTCACTAACAAATTTTAGAATAATTTCGAGAACAACCCCCAAGGCTGCTTAACAAATCCCAACCTCTCAAGAATAAACTCCCTTGAGGCTTAACCTCTCAAGAACAAACTCTCTTGAGGCTCCAACATTTGCTATCTTATTAACAAAAATTTCAATACTCTCTCGAGCACAGACTCTTCAAGAGGTTTCTCTGTCAAGAATAAACTCTTGAGGCTACAACTCTCTTGAAAGCTTTATTTCACAAGCTCTAAGTTTACATCTCTGACATTGCTCTTTGATCCTTGGATCTCTTGTATTTCTTGAATTTCCTAGATGTCTTGAATCTGCATACCAAGACACTATATATAGGCTAAACAAGTCCAAACCAAACAAACTTAATAGGAAAGTATTTCCATATTACTTTCCTTGTCCCTCAAGTAAAACTTTCTTGTTTTAACCAAATAAGGAAAATTTACTCCTAATAGGAAAGTGTTTCGATATTACTTTCCTTGTCCCACAGGACTAACTTTCTTGTTCTAACCAAATAAGGAAAATTCTAAGGGACGAAACTTTCCTTGTCTTAATTGAAAAAGAAACCTAATTCAAATAGGAAATTTTTGTCAACAAGGAAACTTTCTTGTCTTAATTAATCGAAGAAATCCTATCCAAATAGGAATTTTCCTTAATTAACTACTAAACTCCTAAGGGAAGATACTCCTGTATCACTAACTAAGAGGATGACACCTTTTGCCCCCTTCCACTTCACTCCATATGAAGTCTCTCACAACTTGCTCCTTCCATTAGCCAATGACATTGGTAATGAGAAAAAAAAGAAAGATATGATACATGGGAATATTCACCAGGACACGCTTGGCCAGAGTAAGCCTCTCCCTATTGAGAGGAATCTACTTTTCCATGATACTAATATCCTTCCCAAAATTGTAACCATCCGATGCCAACTTCCTTAGCATTGCGCTTAACACCCAAAGAAAAACCAAGATATGGACATGGAAGAGCTTGGATCACACAACCCATCATAGAGGTCGCTTGAGACATTATGCTCCATTGCCCACGCCCATCGCTGTACTCTTTGAGAAATTGATCTTAAAGCGTGAGGCTTGTCCAAAGAGAGTCAGAATATGTTTCGGATTGGCCACTTGCTCTAGGCTATGATCAATAAAGAATATAGTGTCAATCTGCATACTGGGGGTGAGGGATAACAAGAACGAAGCCACTAAGCATCCTACCTCCTGTGCCTTGATGACCATTCTACTCAAAGTTTCTGCCACCACTGGAAATAGAAACAATGACAAGGGATCGCCTAATGCCCTTCCTACTTCTTGAAATTCCTACCGGGGTTAACCATCACCCAGAAATGGACATTGTGGGTCTTAAGTTTTAAATATTTACTATTCATACTTCTGTGCACTAATGTCTCAAATATTGATGTTCAGTTATAACCATCATTTATTTGTTTTCTTTTTCAGGTTTGCTCATTGTGTAACCGACCTGGAGGTTCACGTATACAGTGTAGAGTAGTGAATTGCTCTGTTCATTTTCATCCATGGTGTGCACATCAGAAGGTCTCTACTTGAACTACAAACTGAAGTTTTCTATTAGTGTTTAGGCAGATAAATGAGAGATTATTTGTTTGGCAGTATCAAAGCTTTTTTTCCCCTAGGAATTATTTAAAACGCTTCTTTCATTTTTAAGTGAACATTCCCTATGTCGGAATATGTATTCTAGCCTGATTACAATCTGCTTAATTTTGTACTGAAGCAAACCCAAGCTGCCAATTGCCCAATTGTTCAAATATCTTCTAAATTCGACATCTCAAGCCTTCTGTTTTCTTGTTTGATTTTGAAACGAAGTTTCTACTCCAAGGTGGTATAGAAGCCTGGGAATTGAGAATTCTAAGTAGTGATGCTCAGTCATAGGTTGAAATATCCTCTAAGAATGTACTCCAATCACCCTGCCTATGCTGATGAAGTCCTAACCTTTTTAGGACCTGTTTATGATCCTTTACACACCACATATAGCAGGCATCTCTTCCGCAGGCTATCAGCTTTCAGATAACTACAACCTTTCTCTAAGCAGAACCCTAGTCCTTGTTCCAAGGCCTTCATGTATTTTTGATGGCACCCCCTTTTGAATTGCCAAATGGTAAGCTTTGTCCCCAATGTCTTAAACAAAATCTTCATGGACTGTAGCATATGCTTTTGCTGGGTAATAAAAACTGTGTATGCCCTTTGCAAGTTGTTTTATGTGAACTTCTAATGCAGCAAGTTGAATATATAGTGGCATCTATCACTGACTCATTGTTAGGGTTTCACAAAAAAAGAATGTTCTTGATGATGAGTCAATGACAATCAATAAAAAGCTTATTGGCTTCTCATACAAAGTATTTGTTGGGCAGGGCTTATTGCAAAGTGAGGTTGAAGGTGTTGATAATGAAAAGGTTGGATTCTATGGGAGATGTATGCTTCATGCAACATACTATGGTGGTGATTATGTTGTCCATCTGATGGACAATAAACTCGACACTCTAGGTAGAGGGGAGTATACTTGCGCGCGAACAGAGGTATTTTGGTGTTGTTTGTTTTTTGTGTTGTTATATATGTACTACTCCCCCTTGCCGTTGGGCCACACATTTTATTGTGGCTTCTACCCGTGCTTTCGGCGCTTCCTAATACAATAAGTACTAGAACATAACTCATGTTGTTGGCACGAACTAATACTCTTAAAGTTTCATCATTTTCAACAATTTGTTGCGTATCAAATCTATTTGATAAATAATTACATTCATATGTAATCCCAAGCACGTGCTTTGCAAATTCCAAACGATGCACTTAGGGAATGCCAGTCATTGGGTGATATTTATTCGAGACAATTATGTTTTTTTCAATTCCTCATAGTTGATAGGCGACATGAAGCGTCCAGTTCTCATGGAAATCGTAGTCTAAAGATTTTTCATCATTTCAATATTTTCTCCAAATCTCATTTTGCGGGGAATCTCTCTTTGTTTTCAGAGTAACCGAGTTCTCCTTAACTATTTTCACAAATCAATATGTTTTTCATCTTTGCATATTTCTCTCACTCCTCTTAACGACAACTATAGGAAAATATTGTGCAAACAATTGAAGAGCTTGTTATTTATGTCAATTGTATTTTTAAAAAATAAAAAATGTAAATGTACAAATTGGAGCATTTTCATCATTTCAGCCGCATTGACATGGTCAGATGATGAAGATGAGCTACTACTGCGGTATCCATATTGAACAATGATGAGCAAAATTTCACCGACAATCAAACATATCCCTAGGGGCAATGATTCAAACCCACATTATCTCCAGACCAGTCCCACAACAATCCATTTTGAAGCAATCAACCACTACGCCCATGTAATCACTTGCCTACCAGTTGATAAACTTGCCTTTCAAGCGTACTCCAAACCCACCACCAAAAACTGAAGATAATTCAAGGAAACCGACAAATTTAACTCAAGGCAGAGACAAAAATCCACAAAGATTGTTAACCTTTGAGAGAGACACCAAAAATTGGCTGTAATATGAGGATTTGCGCCGCGAAAGGAGGAATTGCAGATGTGGAGAAGAGCTGATGTTGGAGGAATCAATGGAGTTACCGGTGATGGAATCAAAGGTCGAGAACATCGTGAAAGGAGGAATTGACTTCGTCTTGCAAGTCTCTTCATTGCGCATGTGCCCCAATCAATTGAGAGTCCAAACCCATGAGAACCCTAAAATGGAAAGCGGAGAAGCGACTAAAGAGAACTCAGAGAAACCTCGAGAGTGAAAACTCCAAAATCGATGAGAACCTCAACCCATACCATCTGAGAGGCAATGGAGATTTGACGAGGTAAAGAGGAGAGGTTTCAGTCTCATGAGGAGGCAAAGAGGAGACGTGAGGACAAAAACTGTTGAGAGGCTTATTAGATGTTTTAAATCCTAGCCTTTGATATTTTACTTACATGTCATCTCAAAAAAATCTGAGCAGTGAACTAACTTATACAAACTTATATATATATATATATATATATATATATATTTTTTTTTTTTTTAAACTTATTACATGCTTCAGAGTACGAAACATCTAGATTTCATATTTTTTGTTTTTTTTTTCCCTGAAATAGGGCTACAAAGGTCGAAAGAAGGATGGATTCAGGCGTAATATTATTCAGATTTCTGGTGACAATAGTGGATGCCTTTTTCCTCAGGAGCAGATAAATGCATGGCTTCATATCAATGGTCAAAGGGCATGCAGAAGAGCATTTGTAAAGCCACTGGTTTCAGATGTTGAGTATAATTATCGGGTATAGTAATGTTCTTTTGTTGTGCACGTGTATCTATTTTAGTCATTCAATTGAACTAAGTTGCATAAAATCGGTGTATGATGGGCACAGAGTGCAATCTGTTTTCATAATCATCTATTCATATGCCATCATAACATGCTAATGATATTCTGCTTTACAAGTATTTTGAATTTCTTACCTATTGCTAGGATACAAGTTACTGCTCTTTGCTATGTAGAAACGTCCTATGCAGAACAAACACGACTTTGAATTACAGCAGCTTAATATATTAGTGTTAAATCAAGACTCGTTGATTAGGTTTTTCTCTTGATTAGCGTGAACGTATTAATTTTTGGCTGAATTCAGGCCTAGTAAAATGAGAGATAAGAGAGACTGCTTAGGCCAGCTTTAGTGGAAAGATAAGAGCCTTTAGCCTACTTGCTCATATCAAGTGTTGATCTTGAGAATGTTGAACTGCATGGATTAAACTCTTTCCTCCATAAGGAATCAGATGCTCTGATTCAGCAGTTGCAGTCAGCATGGATCAGCAGTAAAACATTGGTAGGTTCTGTCAGAGTTGTTAATATGGACCTAGGTGCAGGTTCAGCCTATAACGCAATTTGATACCCATGGGTTTTATTAAGTCTAAGCTCCAAGAACCAGATTAATTATCTCATCTTTGACGTCTCCTCATTCAATGTTGACAATGGCAGAGAATAAGCTCTCTGCTGTATCAGATCTTGAGGCATATCATGGGTGAATAGATGGTAGTCAATGATCATGCTGTCGCTAGCGACAGTTTTCTCAATGCAAAGTCAAATGAGGGAATAAGAAGAGAGATTTGAAAACACTAAGGGTGTGTTTGGTTGGATGAAATCATATACCATGAGAATTCATGAGAGGACCCCTACATTTAAGGCTAAATGGATGTATCATTCCACACCCACCATTAGATTTTGTGATCAATGGTGGTAATGAAAGTCCCATGAACACGAGAATCACACTCCTTGGTCCCCCAAGACATGTCATTCCCATGTTCATGGGACTTCCATTCCACCATTGATCACAAAATATAATGGTGGATGTGGGTGATACATCAATTTAGCCTAAAATGTAGCGGTCCCATCATGGATTCCTATGACATAGAATTTCATGCAACCAAACACACCCTAAATGTTAAAAGAAGTATGTTGTGCACAGTGGATAAAAATGATTTTGCCGTGTTCAGCAAATTTCAGTATTCCCAAGAGAAAGTGGTTGTGTATGTGATTTATTGGTATTATCAAGTCTCACTTGGGCTCATCTTTCTTGAATAAATGCAACTTTCTTTGTTGCATGCATTTGATTTCAACTGCAGAGGGAATTTGTTACAACAAACTGATTAGAGTCTGAACAACAGATAATGAAAAAGAGGTTGTGTAGAACTTTTGAATTGTCCATGTACGACTGCATATATTTTCACCGATTATGAGGATGGTCACTTAGTGTCATCAGGTTATGCATGTGTCATCTGATCATTATTAGTTCCCTATAACCAACTTCTATTCCTCTTCGTCTTGGCAAATTACTGGACTAGTGGTTTTTTATTATGTGAAAATAGCAGCGAAAATAGCAGCCCTAGTAAAATAAGAGATAAGAGAGACTGCTTAGGCCAGCTTTAGCGGAAAGATAAGAGCCTTTAGCCTACTTACTCATATCAAGTGTTGATCTTGAGAATGATGAACTGCATGGATTAAATTCTTTCCTCCATAAGGAATCAGAGGCTCTGATTCAGCAGTTGCAGTCAGCATGGATCAGCAGTAAAACATTGGTAGGTTCTGTCAGAGTTGTTAATATGGACCTAGGTGCAGGTTCAGCCTATAACGCAATTTGACACCCATGGGTTTTATTAAGTCTAAGCTCCAAGAACCAGATTAATTATCTCGACTTTGACGTCTTTCATTCAATGTTGACAATGGCAGAGAATAAGCTCTCTGCCGCATCAGATCTTCAGGCATTTCATGGGTTTGACCCCTAGCATGGGTGAATAGATGGTAGTCAATGATCATGCTGACGCTGGCGATAGTTATCTCAATGCAAAGTCAAATGAGGGAATAAGAAGAGAGATTTGAAAACACTAAATGTTAAAAAAAGTATGTTGTGCACAGTGGATAAAAATGATTTTGCTGTGTTTAGCAAATTTCAGTATTCCCAAGAGAAAGTGGTTGTGTATGTGATTTATTGGTATTATCAAGTCTCACTTGGGCTCATCTTTATTGAATAAATGCAACTTTCTTTGTTGCATGCATTTGATTTCATCGGCAGAGGGAATTTGTTACAACAAACTGATTAGAGCCTGAACAATAGATAATGAAAAAGAGGTTCTGTAGAACTTTTGAATTGTCCATGGACGTCTGTGTATATATTTTCACCGATTATGAGGATGGTCACTTAGTGTCATCAGATTATGCGTGTCATCTGATCATTATTAGTTCCCTATAACCAACATCTATTCCTCTTCATCTTGGCAAATTACTGGACTAGTGGATTTTTATTATGTGACCCCCCCCCCCCCCCCCACATGAATAGCTGAAGTCATCGTCATTGTTTCCAGGAGAAGGCCCTTAAATGATGATTCTCGACTAGGCTTCTTCTTGTTCAAATTCTTAAAGTTGAAAGTTGGAACAACTGAATGTGAATGTGGACTTGCTGTAGTAGCAATTTCATTGTTTTGATCACTATTCTTCTGTCATGTTTGCATTCAGATGGAATATGCTCGTTATAAACAAGCAAAGGGGTGGAAGCATTTAGTTGTCTACAAATCTGGCATACATGCCCTTGGTCTTTACACATCTCAATACATTTGTCGTGGCGCAATGGTAAATTAGTACTCTTAACAATTGATGGTAGAATTAATTCATACTTATACGCCGGATGGGGATTATAACGTGATTGTATCTTTATAGGTCGTGGAGTATGTTGGTGAAATAGTGGGACTGCGAGTTGCTGATAAACGAGAAGTTGAGTACGAGTCTGGTAAAAAGCTTCCATACAAGGGTGCATGCTACTTCTTTAGGATTGACAAAGAGCATATAATCGATGCCACCCGCAAAGGAGGGATTGCTCGCTTTGTCAACCATTCTTGCTTGGTAATGATACTCATCCTTGGTTCTCTGTTTCTTGGATAACATACCTTGCCATGACAGATTACCAATTTCTAATTTTCTATTGTTTTTATGCTATTTGTTTATCTCTTATTTCCACCTGGCAAATTCACGAGTGTTCTTCAACCTTGTTGGATTTTGAGTTAACTTCTCATGGCTGGGTGGGTATTCAAAGGTTCATTCATGGGTTCTGTTCTTATTTTGGATTTCCTTGTTTTTTACTTGACATGATCAGCCGAACTGCGTGGCCAAAATAATATCAGTGAGGAATGAAAAAAGGTAATGATGCTTACTTTAACTTCTCATCTTCATGAGGTTTGATAATCACTTCCTGAGTTATGCCCTTCTAGGATTAAAAAAGGGTTCTCAATTTATAACAGCTCTATTCTAAAGCCTACTGTGGATGTTCTATGTATCAGAGTTATATATGGTAGAAATGTTGTTAGGACTATAGAACTTGAAAGTAATGATTATTATTATTATTATTATTATTATTATTATTATTATTTAAAATTTATTTATTTATTATTTTTAAACTTTTTTTTTTTTTTTTAATGTATCAGAGTTCTTTACGGTATTCGATCTTTGTATATTATAATGTTGTTAGGACCTCCACAGCACATGAAAGTAATGACTTTGCGTATGGCATTTGGATTGCAGGTTGTTTTCTTTGCAGAGAGGGACATAAATCCAGGAGAGGAGATAACATATGATTACCATTTTAACAATGAGGATGAAGGCAAGAAAATTCCATGCTTTTGTAATTCAAAGAACTGTAGGCGTTATTTGAACTAGCTGGCTTGTAGTAGTTTGTTCAATACTCCGGCACTCTATTCATTGTGGTTAATCATTTTAAACTTCATCTATCACCCTTTTTGTTGTATTTTCTATCTCTGAGATTGGATTGTTTGCTTAATGTGAAATTGGGTTGGTGAAATCGGAAACCCCATCATGGAGATTGGCCGAGCTAAAGTTCATTGGTGGTGGTTTTGAGTCACATTTTGCAAATCAAATGTGTGTATATATCTGTCACCGAATCTTGCCCGTATTGAGTGGGATTCGGAGACAAAGATTTTTGACGTTGAAAGTAGCATACGCCTCTCTGCGAAGAGTGTCTTTAGTTATCAATTATTCCAATTGGAAGTTGGTAGGATTAATAATAGGAATTGCTGATCACAAAGCACCAGGTTCTGATTGTAATATTGTTCCACAAATGTCCTAAAATAAATTCTGAAGTCGCCACACTTTACCCCCATAGTTAAAAGAATCGCAGGGCACGATTTCTTCTCGTCTCAATATTGTTTAGTGTCTAACGAGGAATGTGTGGCTCCTTTGGTCATTGTTCGATAGGAGATTATGTGGTTCTTGTACTAGCATTGAGATGCGATTGTAATACAAATAAAATTAAAATGAAAAGTTGGTGTTAGTTATTGCATGGTCATGTTTCTATTAGAAAATGTCATATTCATAAGCACAATGAGCTTCGGGGCTTTTTCATCCCTCTTTCAGATTATGAAAAAATAACTGCTTTTTTTTTAATAGGTATGCAAGGTTATTATTTGGATTTAAGTAGGGTTTTACCATTTGTCACAAGTGTATCAGTCAAGTTATTAGTACCGTTTGGCCAAAAATAATTTTAATAATTTTTTTATAGACTTTTAACACTGATGTTGTCATCTATATCATAAGAGTAATTCTACAGGGCCTGGGTCCCCCAGCCTGTTTGCTGCTTGGGTGGGGTAAAAAGACAATTTTGCCCCCCCTCTTTAAACACTTTCTCTAAAAAGGTAGTTAAAAGGGAGGGCAAAATTGTCTTTTTGCCCCACCCAGGCAACAACCTCGCTGGTTGACCCAGGCCAGCTAGAATTTCGGATATCATAAATGAAACTTTTGCTTCATAATATAATACACGTTTCAATTCAATTGACCCCACCACTCGGTGGTAAATTGTTAACTGATTCACAATCTCAATATAAGCGGAGAGGGCTCCAGCGAAAGAAATGTGTGATCCCCATAGCCCTAGCTCTAGTATAGTAGCAGTAGTTACCTTACATGTATCTTAAAGAGGAATTCTAAATGTCGAGAAAACAGGCGAGGAAATGGGCGAGGTCAGCGACGTAGCGGGGTGGAGTCCATCCACTCCGCTTGGGATGCGTGCCATCGTTTTTGGTGTGTGCATCCCGAGCGGAGTGGACGGTCTCCACCCCGCCACGTCGCTGACCTTGCCCATTTCCTCGCCTGTTTCCTCGACATTTAGAACTGCTCTATCTTAAAGCAATCATAATTTGGGGCATTTGGCAACCAAAAGTAGTAGCACTTCTACAGTACTTGTGTTACAAAAGTCGGTAATTATGGTTGTAGTTAGTTTGGCTAAACATTTACTTATAAGTTAAAAAAATTAAAGGGACTTTTGGCAACCAAAGTAATAACATTCGGATGGCGTTTGTTTTTTTTAAGTGTTTAGAAGCTAACTTTTAATTGGAGTTAGAAGTTTTGAACGAGCTTCTGAATGAAATAAGCTTTAAAATTATTCAAATCATAGAGAATGTTACAATACCTTTCATTACAAGAATATCGAAATATGACCAAAGATAAAGGAGAGTTGAAAATATACATGAGAGGATGAGTTGGAGAGATGAAAAAAAACTTGAAAATACAGATAAAGAAAAAGATGAACGAGAGAAATGAGACAAGTTTCTTATCGTGTCCTTATGAAGGTAGGTAGAACTACACCGCTTGGTGAAGAGAATAAATGTGTGCCGTTAGAATTTAGCTATACTTATTTTTAAGAAGATGGGGGCAGCAATTGTCACTACAAAATTATATTAAGATTATTATTGGAATAATTTTTTACTCAACACTCAGTGTTAAGTGATCAACACCTCCCTGTTGCTTACTCCAATCAAAAATTCTACTTCTGATCAGAACTAAAAACAAACACTCTAAACAAGGTGGTCGACTTCTTATTAACGATTTTGACTTCATTCGGAAGCAAAAACAAACACCCTCTTATAATTTTTTTAATAAGCACTTGTGCTACATAAATTGGTAGTTATGGTTGTAGTTAGTTTGGCTAAACACTTGTAAGATGAAAAAAATTAAGTTAGTTTGTATACATAAAATCTTGAAAAGTTATTTTGATGATTTTGTTTATGTCATAATACCGACAATAGCTACTGACATTATTTTGGATTGATATATCAAATAAAATGAATGTTTCTTTTTAACATTTGCCAAGAAGAAAAAGATATTTTACTGATATGAAACTTCAAAATTAATATTTACAAAGTATAACACAATGCAAAACTACTTTTATTTTTGTATTTTTAATGATACAATGTAAAACTACTCATGAAGCATCGTGGGGTTTGAGTGGGGTTTCCTATTACTTTCTTTTTAATCATTCAAATGATAACGTTCTTCTCTATATGGTGTCAAAAATCCAATTGTGCTAGGATATCTAGAATCAACCAAATAGTATTTTCCTGTTGCAAGATAGTGTTATCGTTAGACTAATTACCACAAAAATGTATAACTACTACCTTTAGGAGGAAAAAGAAGCTCCAAGTCTGGATTTCTAATGGCCTCTCCAAATATCATTGAATCATTTGCACTGCCTTCCCACCAACAAGCACACATGTGAAGCACATATTAAAATCACAAGCACAAATGACAGTTTGAGTGGGTCGAGTTCTTCTACCTCGATAAGGTATTTGTGCGTTGCCTTACGACATATCTGCACTAACATAGGTCCCATTTATTGCCCCAATACAATAATGCAAAAATGTTATTTGAATAGTTACCATTTTTACATTACAAAAAAAATAATATTACGATAAATAAATATTTAGTTGTCTTAAAAAATTATGAGATCTAAATTTTTTACCTTAAAGCAAGGCCAATATTTGTCGCCTCTATTCTTAAGGGATGGATGAATAGTGTAAAAGTCTGGGGGAAAGATAATGTCCTTAGCAAATTTACAAATAGCCTTTAACACGGTTCAAAAATGGTATCGTCTCTGGAGAATGTTGAAATCTATTGGCAACATTTATATTTCTTTCATTGTATCTAATTGTATATAGAAAAGTGCACATTTGTTCTTCCACTATGACGTATCAAGTATCTCGCCGCAAACCTCGAGCCCTTAGTACATCACAAAAGTCATATAATAGATTAGCTTTCATACGGAATAAATCAGGGCACAAATCAACATGTCTTTCAAGTACATTATATACGTATTGTCTCCTGTTAACGAATCATCTCTATATGGTTGTTTAGTTAAGAATTTGCATTCTTCAACCATATATACTACTAAAAATATTATCAAATCATCTTCTATATCACTTGAATCAACTAACGAGCTTTCATCATTCATTTTAGAGTCTAAATCTATGTTATGTGTAAAGTTGTAATACGTTACAATTGATAGAATTAAAAAAAAAAGAAAACTTAATAACGTAGACACAAACTATATGAAGACTATACTATTCATGAATTAATAAATTCACAACTAAATTAGCATAACATATACAATTCACAATTTAATAATTTGCTCCGCCTTTTGTTGGAACAACTTTATGGCTCACATATAAGTGACTTTTCCAATGTTGTCTCTCATAGCATCCAAAATGTCAATACACTTTTTATTTTTAACGGTGTATTTATGTTGCAATTTATTCTTAGAGTTGTAAGATTGAACTAAATACTTAATTGTTTTGGTTATCTCAGTTCCTTTAGTAGTTTTTTTCCATACAGAACATTAGTTTGAGCACAATGATGATTTTCATTATCATCGTTTATATCTTGTTCTTCGTGATTAAGAAATTATTTGGTTTGATTCATAGAATTTTGTGTAGATGAAACATATTCAGTTGTGTTTTATCAGTATTATCATATTCCCCGTCAGTGGAGTTAAATTCATATGTTCTAATGATTGAAAACATCATGTTGCAACCACGTCCTCAATGATTTGATAATTTGTTACCGAATAATAAAACAACTAATAAACTATCTAAACAACTAATAAATTTGAACTAAATAGTAAAAAACTAATAAAACATCCTAAACAGTCCCATCTTCTAAGCTCTCAATCATATCCATCATTCGTTTTCTTGATATGCGAACAAATATCTCACGCCATCTTTTTGTTGGAACAACTTCATGGCTCGCATATAAGTGACTCTCCCAATGTTGTCTCCCATAGCATCCAAAATGTCAATACAATTTGTAATGGTGTATTTTTATTTTGTAATTTCTTTTTAGAGTTGTAAGACTGAAGTAAATACTTGATTGTGTTGGTTATCTCAGTTTCCTTGGTAATTTTCTTCCCATACCGAGCATTAGTTTGAGCACAATGATGATTTTCATTATCATCGTTTATTTCTTGTCTTCGTCATTAAAAAAAATTTGGTTTGATTCATAGGATTTTGTGTAGACGAGACATATTCAGTTGTGTTCTGCAATTTGTTCTTAGAGTTGTAAGAATGAAGTAAATACTTAATTGTGTTGGTTATTTCAGTTCCCTTAGTAGTTTTCTTCCCAAACCGAGCATTAGTTTTAGCACAATGATGATTTTCATTATCATCATTTATATCTTGTCTTTGTCATTGAGAAATTTTTTGGTTTGATTCATAGGATTTGTGTAGACGTGACATATTCAGTTGTGTTTTGTTAGCGTTATCATATTCCCCGTCAGTAGAGTTAAATTCATAATGCTTTGATGATTGAAAATGTCATGTTGCAACCATGTCCCCAAAGATTGTTGCCAAACTAGTGTATTCGGACAACCATATGTTCAAAACCTTTTCTCCCTTGGATTTGTCTGTTAAAGGAAAAAAAAATATTGGAGAAAATAATTAATACGGCTAGTTAACTCCATTTAAAATAGTATATAAAAAATCTATGAACATTACCTTTATATAGATATCCCACCATTCACTATTGGCACTAACATTGCATATCACTAGATCCCACCCTAATCTTGTATTGCCTTCCACAAGCTTCTGACGGCCTTTATACCGCTCCTTCAAGTTATTCATTTTATATTTAAAAACCTTGAGATCGTATTTTTGCCGAAACCTTTGTTAATATTTTCTTTCTAATATCAGTCCATTCATGTTTCGAGAAGGTACCGGTAACTCTATTTTCTACATAGCCAATAACTTTGTCGAGCATCAATTCAATAAAGTATCTATGCTTCATGTGCACATGACCAAGTCACATGTCTTTCACTTGCCAATTCAATGGGATTCGAAGCCATCTAAATGCTATTTGGCAATGTTAGTCTCAAGTGAAATAAATTATATACATTGACATGAAACATGCAAAATAATTTCTCAAATAATGTGTAATAGTTGTAGGATCACACAATGGAATTGTATCTTTATAAGGAAAGACAAATTTATTGGAATGAATGAGACAATCGGTACATGTACATAGTCTTATTGAATAAAATTTGTTAAGTTCATGAATAAAGGGAATGAGGTGTTTCCAATAACTAGAATGTATGTAGTGCAACAAAGTTGATTGGTTACTTTCAATAGAGTGCAACAAAGTGTACAACAATGCAATGCAAAGGAATCAATAGATTGCAACAAAGTTGCAATAATAGTGAGCAATAGAAGGAGAGAGAGATGTGCTAAGAAATAAGCTATTTGAACTCAGTGAACATACATTTTTATAAGTAAACTTCATGTTCTGTAGAGAGTACGAGAGTTGTTTAGAGTTTCACCGCTAATTAGAGGGTGTTTGTTTTTTTTGTTTGAATAGACTCAAAACTCTTAATAAGAAGTGAGACACTTTAAAATAGTGTTTGTTTTTTATTCTTATAAGAAGTTGATGTTCTAATTGGAGTAAGCACTATGGGGGTGCTGATCACTTAGCACTGAGTGCTTAAATGAAATTTATTCTAATAATAACCTCATAAGAAATTTGTAATAATTGTTGTTACCCCCTCCTCTACTAACCTTCCCCTTTTCTCCATCTCATCTTTATCATGCGAGCAGTGCCGCCACCGTCCTCCCTAGCCTCCCCTCCTCCTTTTTTTCTATTTCTCTTTCACTTTTCCTTCTTCTCTATTTAAGATTGTATAAGGAATGAAGATGGATATGTGGTGGTTTCTGGTAGTGGTGGAAATTGGATTTCAATGGTATTTGGAAGAGAGAAAACATGTGGACAGGGGGGTTAATGTTAGTAGTTTGTGGTGGACAGTGGGAGTTGTGTTGGTGGACAAAAATCTTAAAAAAAAAAAAAAATCAAGTCAGCACCTAAAAATTAGCAAGTTTTAATTTTACAGCTTTTAATCAACAACCCATTCGGAAGCAAAACATACATTTTGATGCGTCCAAAAATCATCCTCCAGTGAGTTTGACTTGCAAAACAATTGTTAGACTGCCAATGACCACCTTTGTGGTAGCTGAAAGTACTTCGATGCTTAAGTCAGTAACTCTATTGGAAGAAGGAAGTAAATCTGGACAAAACTCAATTAAAAGTTGCATACCTGTGTCGAATGTTATCTTTCCCTTTTATAATGGTCGTGGTTAACTTTCTATGTGACTTAAGCATGTGAGAAGTAACGAAAGGAGATGTTTCTTGTAACAGTCTCCTCCTCAATGGAGATGTGTTCGTGGAGGCGTAACTCCCTTCATGACTCTTTTTTTGTACAACGTTCATCTTCTTTATGAGAGAACTTGTGTACAGCCTGGACTGGGGCTCTGATTCGTTTGGGCCTAGATTTGGGCCCTGTTTATGTCACCTCATTGATGGACCTCGTCCAAGCCTTTGTAATTGGCTTTATTCTTCTTGGGGTTTACAAGCTAGCCGAATAGGCTGGATGTTATATCCTCGTGATGAATTTCTGTGCAACGTGTACGGCCGTAATGATCAATCTATTTTGATGTATCATCAGCTACTCCCCCCCTTAGCTAATGGGTATGTTCACGCATCCACTAACTGTGTGGCAGTGGTATTTCGATTGCATTTTTGCACTAAACTTAATATTTAATAACTTTCGGTCGGTTGATCGTCTCGATTACTTCGTTGTCTGTTCATTTTTGCGCACATTTTTTGGGAGTTTAGTGGGCCATTATGTCCCGTATGTCACTCTGTGAGCAATCTCGTCGTTGCTCGATTGTATAAGGGGTGTTGTGGCTATTTTGCTCCCTTATTTACGTCATCTTCGTTGTTAGTGTTATTTCTTCTCTCCTATTGCCATTTTTGTTTTTCTTGCCTATTTACGATGTCTGTCGGTGACATACTGGATGGTGATCAACTTGCTACCTGTGAGGCCCATTTTCCCCAAAGAAGGTTTCTCAGGCTACTTTGAATAGTGCCTGTTCCAACTATGTTTTTCCTCTCATCCTCGAGATCGTTCTTTCTTGCAAAAATGACAATCCTTGTTACTCGAGGAAGGGATATATTGCGCTTTACCCTCGCATGTTCTATGGAGATCTTTGATTTCCAGTTCCGGAGCAGTTTTGGTCTTATATAGATTTTTTGGGTATTCCTCTTGCTCATATAGGCCCGAACGGTTGGAGGGTTATGGTTTCCACGTATGTCAGGGCCATCCTTTTTGGTATTCCTTTAACCGCTAGAATCTTGCATTCTTTGGTGAGGTTTAGTGTGAAACGCAACCGCACCTATTTCCTTCATTCTCCTGCGTGTTTTGGCAATCTCAACGATGACATCAGAGGTTGGTCGTGGGATTGGTTTTATGCGTCTGTCGACCCTTGTTATTTCAATTTATGAGGTCTGCAGATAGTCAGGTCTTTTCGAGTTCTTATCAAGCGTTGAAATCTTCAATTGACCACTGAAGAACATGTTATCAGCGAGCGTTTCCTGAAACTTTCGGTAGTTACCTTGGATGCCTATCTTACTGATGATATGGTGAGGCGCAGCGGTTGATACAGCATGAATGAAACCAAGCGGGCTTTGCTAACCAAAAAGCAAGCCGCAAAGATTGATGCCCGTGCTGCCGCTGTTGTAGGTGATAATGTTGTCGTTGATCATAAAGAAATCGGGCTTTACGAAACTCAATGCTCCTGACAGTGGTTCTATCGGTCCGTCTTCTAGGAAGAGAAACTTATCAAAGCCTGTTAATCCGTCAAAGCAGTTGTTTCTGACTTCTGACCGTGTTCTGAAGAAGAAACAACTTGTTGACTCTGTGCGTCATGCATCTCTTTACTTGGGTTCTGTCGATAGAGGACCTTTGAGGGAAGACCACTGCTGTTTCTAGGAGGCGGAAGAGATGAAGTTGGTTTTGGAGATGAGTGAAAAAGATATCGTTCGCCCGTTTGACGATGGGGAAAAAAGCTTCTCTCTGCTTATGGCGGCCTTGATGAGGATCCTCGGTCCTTAGATGACAAAATGCTCAAGTTAGTTGTTGTACAGTCTAAGGAGCTTGACAATTGTGATCGAGTTCCTGAGGATGAGTCTTTTCGTTCTTATTCCCCTCATGTTGATGGAGAGGTGGAGATCCCGTTTTCCACAGCCGGTTTGGGTTTTTTGCTCCTGTTGGGACCTCTATTCGTTCTGTTCTTGCTAAGCAATGAGAGGGTGATGGAGGTTTTCCTGTCGTTCCTTCTTTTTCCCCGGTTGTGGGTGGTGGTTCATCTACCCGATCCTCGTATTCTTCATTCGCGAGTCAGTTGGAAGGAACATACTCCTGAAGAAATTTGTGTCAAATTGGATGGGACGTTCTGCTGATTTTCTCGTCTTGGCGTGCAGGATGGTGCACACAAGCTGATTAATGAATGACACAAACGGTCGATGGAGAGACCTTCGATGCTCGTGCTGAATCCAAATCTTCATTTTGAGGATGGCGTCAGGCTTGTAATGGACAAGATGACTCATTTTGCCTACACGGGGGTGATAGGTTTGAGTCATCAGGTTAATCATAATCTTGTGATTTCTTTGGAGGTGAAGCTTTCCGTGCTGTTATTGGTATTTTCCCACATTTTTTTTTATCAATAGGACACATTAAAAGTGTGATGCTTTGAGCAGATTAAAGCGGCTGAGGTTGCTCAGACTTCGTTGGCCGAGGTGGAGGGATAGGTAAGTTATTTAATCATTTTTTTTAATTATTGTTTAGTTTAAGCCCACATACCAGGTGTTAATATCATATTAAGCTAAAATCTCCAGAGGCATATTGGGAGATTTTTCAACACAGTAGAAGCCCTGAGAGGCAATGCAAAAGATAAGCTGCGATGAAAATATTTAACATCGTACGGTAGTGTCAATGGCATGGGGAATACCCTATTCTATATTACAATTCAGAATGTTGTTTTAGATTGGAGATAAAGACGGTCGAGATTTACCCAAACATAAAGATTCTCATATTTCATATCTCTTACACTCTTTCAATTTCTCTTAACACTTACTTACATTCGTTCATTTTTCCCTATTTCAATTTCTCATTTTTAAGTATAAGTTTATTTTTATTCATTTATAATCTATTTTGATTTGTACACGTAAATTTATAGTTGTGTGTTTTTAGTATTTGACATTGTGTGTAATTTATATTGTAAAATGAGTGACTTTGTATTAGGCATAGTGAATGTGTTCATGGTGCCGTAGGCATGAACAGATTAACATGTCACGAGATTTATCTAAAAAAATATATCGTGTCAATGGTTAGGATCAAAAGTTGGGAAAAATATTGATGAATGATATTTATTATCAATAATGACATATTTTTAAACCGCCGGATATCATTGTTGATAATGAATCTCCATCATCAACTGCTTCCCCAACTTTTCATCGCGACCATCTTTTATCTCGAACCCCAAACATCGTTCTTAATTGTAATTTGGGGCACTGCGTTTTACATATATTAATTGCATTCCAGCCTGAGGACCCTCCCTTCCCTTCCCTTCCTCTTGAAGCAATAATGCAATATCAACATTTTCATTAATTCCTTGCCGATTCTCTCCGTCTTTTTCTTCCATTTGTGGTAAACCCAACCTTCATAGCATCTTTGCTTAATTGAGGTTATGTGATTTCAGATCTTTGGTTTTGGGTATGTATTCTCTACGATTAAATATGATTCTGATAGAAGCTTAGCTGTTTTGCCTACTTTTGATTCTAATCATTATAGATGTGTATCAGTTCTGCTGTGGGTCATTACTTTTGAATAAGCTTCATGTTGGAAAAAAAAATGAGAGAATTATGAAAATTTACTCAATTCTAGTCGCAGAGATCTGATTTCTTGTGCTGGGTTAGGAAGGTTTCATTGTTGAACCCAACCCATCAACATGAGTGTGGATTAGATAGATAGGCTAATCTTATTTGGGTTCTGAGCATTTTCCTTTCATGTTGGATATTTCAGCCAACAGAGGAAATGAGTATTTTTTAAAGCAAAACTGTTTATGGTCCAGATCTCAGGATTTCCCAGTCGATGTGCCTAAGCCTAATTACATTAATTGAAACATGAATTTCAATGTGTCAGCTTGAGCTAACAGAACTAAAAGAATTCTTTGGAGGGAAATTTTCTTCTGGGGGTGGTGAATGAGGTGGTTGGATTGATGGAGAGTCATGCTTTGATGGCTCATTCCAATGATGAGGATGCTTGGAAATTGATGTGGTTTCGTCTACCACCTCCTCCTCTTACAATCATTTGGTGGATGAAAGGCCCTTCTGGATTCTCTGTCTAGTTTTCTTATACTCACCCCAAAGTTTCCTTTTTTGCATGGGTGCTAGTTTTGAATCACCTTGCCACTCAGGATAACATAATCTCTATGGGCATGGGATTGAATATGAGATGTCTTATGTTGTGAAGAAAGACTAGGCTCCTGATAATTTTTTCTTCATTGTGGCTTTGCTAGTTCTTTATGGAGTCCCTTCTTTGTTGCTTATGGGCCAAATTCGGGGCTTCTATTGTGGACGTCTTGCATGAGTAGAAGTGTTGAGTTTTCTCTAAAGTGAGAGGAAGGTGCTTTGGTCTCTCAATCAGTTTGCAAATTGAAGCTTTGATGATGTTCTTCTTCTGGGGACATCATTTTGATGAATTTTTTTTTTTTTTTTTTTTTTTGTGATCACTAAACATACTTTATTGAGATTAACAAAAACAAAAGGGTCCCTAATCCACCAAGATACAACAAGATTTAGTGTGCTTCACAATGGCATTCCAACTAAACATACAAGAAGGGTATTGAGTTAAATATTCCCCATGTACCCCACAAAAAAAGGTTGATTTTAGCATCTATCCACAAAGCATTTACTGGGGTTTATGTACATCCCTAAAGATCTATTATTTCTTTCCCTCCAAACAACCCATACAATAGCATTTAGGAGTCTTTCCGTTCCCACTTGCCAATAGGAGAAAGATTCAAACTTGCAGCACTAGAATTAGACTACAACTTATAAAAGAGGAGGAAAGGGAGTTGGCATTGATCTGGAATTCAATGTTGAGAATTTCGGCCCATTGAGGTGATAAAAAACACATTTCACTTGTATTACCAACAACAACTACAATTACACAACAGACAGTATTACAAAATTACTCTTAACACTTGATTATTACAAGACTCTAACATTACATGACTTACTCAACACTTAATGAACCTAGGACACACAACTATTCCTACTTACTCACTTCGTGCTCCACACATGCAAGCACTCACTACAACACATCACCACACGTACATACACTCACTCATTTCTCACACGCATATAAATGGGAACCATTCCTATATTTATAGTGGCATAGGTCGGTGATGACTTGTAAAATATATGTGACAAAATTCTAGGCCAAGAAGATATTTCCTTGGCTAACATCTAGAGAATGATATGTGTTAAAGTGTATATCTAGTTGTCAATTAGGTTGTATATCTAGTTGTCAATTAGGTCCCCTTAGTGTGTATACAGCTGGATACTAGTGTGTATCTAGCTGTCCATTGCTGTCCATTAGGTTCCCTAGTTTACTCTCAATATGGTTGTATATATATGCAACCATATTCTCACTACATGAATAAGAAGAAGAAATGTAATCTCTTATATTTCTAACATGGTATCAGAGCCAGAATACTTGAAAGGCTTACCATTCGAAGTTTGAAGTTTGGTTCTCACCTATCCTTCGAAATTTGTTCGCACCGATCCTTCAAAATTTGCTCTCACCGATCCTTCGAAATTTGCAATTTGGTTCTCAAATCAATCCCCACAAGTCGACATCTCCAGTCGACTCCTCCAGAAGATCGTCCCTTCCAGTCGAACCCTTCCAGCTGATCGACCCAGCCATCGATTCTTCTCCAGTCGACTCCTCCGATCGACTCCTTCTGCCAGTCAACTCCTCCGTTCGGCTGACATCGACTCTTCCAACCACCGATCGAGCCCTCCAACAGTCGTTGACTCCATCAGAGCAACACTCCAGACCAGTCGATCGACTCCTCCAGTCATCCAGCCAACACAGTCGATCGACTCATCCAGTCAATCCAGCCGTCCGATCGCCTCCTCCCGTCAGTCCGATCAGCCGATCGACTGATCCAGCCAGTCGACACCTCCAACGCCTCCATCTCCTCCAATCGACTCATCCAGTCGCCTGCTCCAGTCGATCGACACCTCCAGTTGATGTCGATCGACCTCTCCAGTAGATCGACTCATCCGATCGACTCCTCAAGTAAGATCGACTCCTCCAGTCGATCGAAGCACCCTCTGCTTCCAGTCGATCCACCCATATTTCGACCCTGATCGAAATCTGATTTGAAGTCGATTTGAAGCTCCCAGTAGATCGAAGCTTCCATTCGATCCAGTCGATCGAAGCAGTCGATCCTTCGATCCATCCAGTCGACGCACTCTTCCAGTCGACCCTTTGAAGCTCCCATTCGACCTTGATTTGAAGCTCCCATTTGACCCTCTGTTTGATGATAAGGGCCTATTTGGCTATTTGGGATATTTTGGTTTTGCTATTTGGGCCTGTTTGGGGCCTTTTTGGGGCTATTTGGGCCTGATTGGTACGGGTCTGTTTGCCTGTTTGTAAAACCCATTCCATATTTGAAAGTGCCTCTTCCTGATTTCCTGATTTGGTTAGGGAAATTTTCGAGATTTGAAGCTCCTGATTTTGGAGATTTTGGCCATTTGGCTATTTGGGCCTGTTTGGAAAGGCCTGTTTGTACCAAATTTGACTGTAGAAAGCTACAGTTTGGAGGCCGTTTGTACCAAGTTTGACTGTAGAACGCTACAGTTTGTAGGCCTGTTTGTACCCAGTTTGACTGTAGAATGCTACAGTTTGATAAGGCTTGTTTGTACTCAGTCAGCCGACGCAGCCAGTCGTCTCCTCCAGCCATCGTCGCTTCCAGACAACTCTTCCAGTCGACTCTTCCAGTCGACTCTTCCATTCGATCCATTCGATCAACTTTTGGGGTAGAGTTTGTTTTGGGGTATCTTTTGATCACCCCTATTTGATCTGTTTTCGGGTTACCTATCTTTGTAACAAGCTGAGCATGATTAACATTTATGCTCCAGCTTGAGGGGGAGTGTTAAAGTGTATATCTAGTTGTCAATTAGGTTGTATATCTAGTTGTCAATTAGGTCCCCTTAGTGTGTATACAGCTGGATACTAGTGTGTATCTAGCTGTCCATTGCTGTCCATTAGGTTCCCTAGTTTACTCTCAATATGGTTGTATATATATGCAACCATATTCTCACTACATGAATAAGAAGAAGAAATGTAATCTCTTATATTTCTAACAATATGAACCACAAGTTGGTTCTTCTCTAGATATTTCGACTAGAGAGTATCTAGAGTTTATGAAATCTCTCCTTATTTCTCTTTTTTTTCTAGAAGAACCCATTAAGTTGGTGTTGACACTTCAACATCCCCCCAACACCAACTTGTATTTCATCTTTCAAGGTGGTGCCTTGTACTTTTTGCTCTTGTGTTTCCATGTGCAGTCGAGTGTTTCTACTTTTTTTGTTGGCGGGGGATCTTTTGTGTCTTGCTCATCTTCTTTGTTGCATTTTTTTTTAAGTTTACTGCTTGACAATATATATTTCTCTTGGACATCTTCAAAGCGGTTGCTATCCTTACCACTGAAGTTCAACTCCTTGGTGTAGCCTATATCTTATCACATCATTGCAAGCTCCGTTGACTTGTCACAACTTAAATCGTTTCATCAATCTCTACACTAATGATATAGTCGACAACTTCTTGTTGTACCACTTCAAATTTTACTTGCTAAGCTTGAACAAACTCCATATGTCTCTTCTGTGCTTCCACATCAGTAGGCATTTCCATAGTCTCATCCTGACATTCCTGGTCTTCCTCATATTTGGAAACGACTTCCCAATCACTTTCGTGGTCAATCTTCAATCATAAATAAAGCTATGTGGTCTCCTAGCCCTTCCCATTCTTTATCACCGTCTTCATATCTTGTGAAGTCTATTTCTTCTTCAATGAAATCTTTTTTCATAGCTCAGTTGTCGTGAAAGCCGCAGAATCCCATTCCTCTTCACTATCTTGGTGATTACTAGATGTCACCATGTTACCTTTGATTGTCTTCTTCTTTGACCAACATTATGACCTTTCTTTAATATTATGACCTCATTTACCACAGTTAGGAACTTTTCATCATCTTCTTCTATAATCTTCGCTCTACAATTACATGCAGTATGACATGTTTTCCACATCTATAGCAAGTCCTTATTTCTCTATGGCCCCTGCTAAATAACACCACCATTTTTGCTGAAGGACACCACCAACCCCTTACTTTCTGAAGGACACCACCCATATAAAAAAAAAACCTAACCCCTCTTCTCCTCTCTCCCTCTCTTTATTTCTTCTCCATCAACCCCACCACTGCCACCTATCATCCTTCTCCTCTTCTTCCTCCCCTTCACCACCACCACCACGCCACATGGAGAAAAAAAAGAGGTGGCCACCTCCTTTTTTTCTCTTCCTCTTCGTCTTCAATCACCACCACCACCACGCCAAAGGGAGAAAAAAACCTTATATGAAGAAGAAGATGGGAGGAGGTGGGATGAGAGGTGGTGGTAGTGATTGATGGTGAAGAAGAATAAGAAGAGGGGAGGAGAAGTGGCGCGAGTGGTGGTGATTGAAAAAGAAGAAGGGTTAAGGTTAGTTTTTTTTTATATATAGTAGTGGTGTCCTTCAACAGATCTAAAAAAATGGGTGGTGGTGTCCTTCCGTGGAATTGGTGGTGTTACTTAGCAACGGCCTTTATCTATTTTCTTGTTCAATATCTTCATTGTTTGATTGCCCCCTTGAACTTATCTTATTTGAAGTCTCTTGGTCTTCTTACCTTTGATTTACTAGAGTAGAGGACTTCCTCATTATTCTCCTTGCTTGAAACTTTCGCCATTTGCTTTGCTAATGTTTCTTGATTTAACAAAAGATTTTTCAACTCCATCATGAGGGTTGTGTGGTTTACCCTCGGACTGTCTCAATAAACTCATTATATTCTGTTGTAACTCTCAAATAATATTTCTCTTCATACAAGGTTCACTAATTGTAGTCTCGACATCTAATAGTGAAATCTCATTACACATTTTTTACTTTCATAAAGTAGTCAGAGATAGATATGTTAACTTGTGCAATAGCGCCAATGTTGTTATCCAACAAGTGTAGTCAGACATCATTGGCTCTGGAGAACAATGCAGCAAATGCGTCCCCTACTTCTTTCGGAGTCTTAACATCACGAATATGCTTGAGCATATCAATTTAGATTGAAGCCATGATTACAAACATAGCCTTCCCAATCTGTGTATTCCACTTATGTCAGTTCTCTACATTCGCCTGAATATTTTTTAGTGAAATAACGTCATCACCACCAACAATCTCCCAAAAGTCTTGCCCTTGGAGATACGACTTCAAACACGACTTCTAATAAGTGTAATTATTGTTGTTCAACTTTTCAATCCTATTCTACGTGCCTAACCAATCAGCCATAATTTTGGCAGCACTGCAACACTTTAACAATAACTTTGTGCTCTAACAGACCCTTGACTACACTTATGGGAACCGAAGCATTCCTATATTTATAGTGGTATAGGTCGGTGATGGCTTGGTAAAATATCTTTGAAGAGAATTTTGTGCCAAAAAGATATTTCCTTGACTAACATCTAGAGAATGAATATGAACCACAAGTTGGTTCTTCTCTAGAGACTAGAGAGTATCGAGAGACTAGTCATCGAACTCACACATGCGTACGCCACATTTGGATGAGAAAATAATTAGGTGTATGATTTTTTTTATTTGAATTATATGTGTGTGTATATATCTATCTTAGAATACAAACAACATTGCAAGATTAATTGAGCCAATACAAACAAAATGGCAAGATTGTAATTTAATTGAGCCAATAAGCCTTTGCCCGGCTAATGTATGGCTTTATTGATGTTCAACATGTAATTATTCTAATGACATTACCTTTTCATCCGTCACTATTATATTTGATTAAATACTCTCTAATGAAATGACAAAGGGTATTTTGGTCATTTCCTTGACCGTGAGGTATTTACAACGCCACTATTCATGAAGCCTAACCTCTTTATAATAGTAGTTACACATATGGTTCAAGAGATTAAGAACTCTCTCTATTTATCTAGTTTTTTAGAAGAACCCGTTTATTTGGTGTTGGCATTCAACATTCAACAAGGGCGTTCTTCCACAGAGAGGAGGTAAAGGAGCAATTAAGTATGATGAATGTTATAGCCTTCTGTTGATATATATATGGGTTGCATTAAGTTCGGTTTCAGGATTTCGTTGTCAATTTGAGAGCATATGATTAGGATTAAGGTCTTGGTGATGTACTTAGGGCCATTTTGGTTTTATTCATTCATTTATTTGTTTGTAGTTTCTAATAAAGTTCGAATCTCTTCTTAAAATTGGTAAATTTGAAAGTTGAAGTTAAGTATGGTTTATATGGGTTTGAAATGTTGTTGCTTATTTACAAAGTAAGTTCATACATATTAATTCAATAAGTAGTAGTTTAGACATAAATATTAAAATGAGTTTTATTGCGAAACACGACAAGATTGAAGTTGGGGGAGATACAGGCCTATTTGTCCTAAAAATTAGTAAATTTCTAAGAATACTAAAAGTCAGGTCACAAAAAGGTCAAGTGCATTGGTCCATAGTTTCTTAAAGTTGGGGGAATAAGTATTTTCCCTTATTTGTAGTTAAAAAACTCCTAGGTTCTCATTCTAGGTTTTACACTCCTCAATGTGGTTGTCCATGCCCTTAGTATGTTTGATCTCAAGTCTGACCATGGTAAATATCTAACTATTGCAGGTTAGGGGAGGGGGTAACTTTTTTGTTTGTTGGTTTGAGTTTACGTTGATAAATAAGTCACTTCATCATATTGAGCAATCCGTGGGAGGTTCTTAGTCAATGAGAATGGATTCAAGAATATGATCTAGTCCTCATCAATATCTATCTTTTTGTTTTTTTAGTAGAGATGATTAGATTTTAAGTCTTGGGACGTGATAATGCCCATTCCGCATTTAGCTTTCTTGATTGAGAAACCATGTTCATTTTTCAGTTTTTTATCCTCTTGAAAAGAAATGTTTCCCTTCCATTTTTATTGTCATTTTCTTTTATGGTGGGGTGTATGCAGGGAATAGAGGTCTCACATGCACAATATGTAGTACAAGTGGTTGTTGAACTGATGTGGCGGTATTTACTGTATAGCTAAATTTGGACTGACTTATCAACTGGATTTTCTCATAATTTCAGATCGATGTCAATTTCTTCTCCACGAGGGAAGGAAGAAAAAATGGGTTCCATTGATATTTTTCCTGACCAGTTAGTCTGGGAGATATTAGGCAGGGTTAAGAAAGTCGCTGATAGAAATTCTGCATCTTTAGCTTGTAAACGCTTATACGAAGTTGACAGAGAACAAAGAGAATGTCTTAGGATTGGTTGTGGACTAGACCCTGCAAATGAAGCTTTAACTTCCCTCTGCACTCGGTTTCATAGCTTGAAAAAGGTGGAAATTGTTTATTCTGGCTGGATGTCCAGATTGGGGAAACAACTGGACGATGATGGGCTTCATATACTATCTGAACGATGCCCTTCTGTTACTGACCTCACTTTAAGCTACTGTACTTTCATTACAGATGTCGGTCTTGGCCATCTTGCTTCCTGCTCAAAGCTTACGGGTTTGAAGCTGATTTTCACTCCAGGTATTACAGGTTGTGGTATATTGTCTCTTGTAGTAGGATGCAAAAACTTGACAACTCTCCATCTCATCCGTTGCCTGAATGTCAGTAGTGTTGAGTGGCTAGAGTACCTTGGTAAGCTCGAAACTCTTCGGGATTTATCTATCAAGAACTGCAGGGCAATCGGGGAGGGAGATCTTTTTAAGCTAGGACCTGGTTGGAGGAAGCTGAAAAGGTTGCAATTTGAGGTGGATGCCAATTACCGATATATGAAGGTTCATGATAGGTTAGCGGTTGATAGATGGCAGAAGCAGTATGTTCCTTGTGATAGTATGGAAGAACTAAGCTTGGTTAATTGCCTCATGAGTCCTGGCAGAGGACTATCTTGTGTGCTAGGGAAGTGCAAGGCATTGGTGAAGCTCCATCTAGACATGTGTGTCGGGGTCAGGGACTGTGACATTGTGAGCTTAGCTCAGAAATCAAGTAACCTTAAGTCTATCTCCCTTAGGGTTCCATCAGATTTCTCTCTCCCTCTTTTGATGAACAACCCTTTGAGACTCACCGATGAGAGCTTGAAGGTGATAGCGCATAATTGCTCAATGCTCGAATCAGTCAAGATATCTTTCTCTGATGGAGAATTTCCTACCTTCTCTTCCTTCACCCTCAGTGGAATACTCATGGTGATCCAAATGTGTCCAGTCCATGTCCTATCTCTTGACCATGTTTACTGCTTCAATGACCTTGGAATGGAGGCTCTGTGTTCTGCAGTCTATCTTGAGACCCTAGAGCTTATTAAATGCCAGGAAATCACTGATGAAGGGCTGCAGCTTGCTAGCCACTTCCCCCGTTTGTGCATTCTCAGGCTCTCCAAGTGTTTGGGTGTGACCGGTGACGGTTTGAAGCCACTGGTGGGTTCAGATAAACTGGAAATGTTGATTGTAGAGGATTGTCCTCTGATAAGTGAGAGAGGCATTCAAGGAGCTGCGAGATCAGTGTCCTATAAGCAAGATTTGTCATGGATGTACTAAGCATATTGGTGCCGTAGCTGATCTTTAATCAGTGGTTTTTGCAGCAAATGGAGCTACTCATTGGGTTCCATCAGTGTTTCTTTCTACGTTTTCGGCGTCTTGTATAATTTGTAACAAAATAGTTTCTTGTAATATTTCCCTGTTTAATGACTAGTGTGCAAGTGTGTAAATAAACTGTTGTAGACCTGTTGAACCGTATATTTGTGCCGGGAAACTACGTTTTGTGTTTTGTATACTCTCTCATGATGACTCCATCTACATCTCAAAACCCAAACTCTGATATAACCTTAGGTGTCGACATAGAAAAACTTTAACAATATTTGTCACGCCAATTTAAACATTGTTTACAGGGATTAAAATTAAACAGCATGGACTTTGTTTTGTTCCATTTGCATCCCCTTTAGATAATTTGTACGAGAATGCATCCAGCCACCAAGATCTATTTTTCTTCTGATTTTTTATTTTTTTTTTTCTGTTTTTTCATAGCAGTGAGATTGTAGCAGCATATGCATGCACCAAAAAGAGCTTTGCTGTAAGAAAGAGAGAGGTGACATGGTGGTCCCCCCACCGCCCGGATCTACAGTTTTTGGCGAAGCAGTGGTATCTCAATCAGGGGAGAAAGAATGGGGGATGTATTGGCTGTGCGGATCACTTGATCCGTTTATCGAAATGAAATTTGGAATGGTATGGGTACACATGCTGATCGGAATCACTTGAAAAATAAGCGACACACTAAATGGATTTCCCTTCTGTCTTGTATTGTTCTTAAATAACAAGAAATTTTGATCCTATTCATCAAAGATTATTTTCTATTTTTCTAGGTTCATTGGAACTTCTTCTATGAACTTCCTTCACCTAAACCAGAACTTGATTTAGCATCTCAAGAAAATTTGGTTAATTCATCTTTGTAATAGGCGAGAGCATCGACCATCTCATTTGGTTTGATGGAGAAGAGAGACAACCTAAGGGGCCAAGTCCCATTGAGTTCTTACCCATCTAACGTGAGTTTTTCCATTCCATAACATTAGGCCATGTGGATTCACCATAATAATTATGACTCACCCCTTTCACCAATTTAACTCTTAATACATTATCATTCAAATAAGGTTTCTATTATTGGGACATCAATATGCTGAAATAAGAACGACTAATGCCATAAAATAATGAATCTATAAATATATTTGTAATCTTGTTATTTGGGAAGTTGATGAAGTGTCGCCCCATATTATTGGTCTTGATAGGGATGTCCATTGTGATAACAAAAAATTATAAAAGTTTGTGCGAAATATTAATAAATACTTCAAATTAGAAGGTTAAGTAATTAATACTCGGGCTTGGGTGTTGTCCTCCTCGATTCTGATAGGCTCTTCAATCACACACTCAAAGTTCTGGAAATACTTTGTTTCTTTATTAAAACAACTTCAAGCTTTTATAGCCTTTACATGATAAGAATGCTGAAAGCAAGTAACAACCACATACAACTCGTGGTATTTGTTACAGACTAATTCAAAACAAATTCAAACAAACTCTATCTACTTGACTCCTAATAAACAAGAGTTTATTAGTTGAAATAAACAAAACACTAACAATTTTGAAATAGTCAGACCCAACAATGCCTCCCCTAAACTGAACGCAGTAGCATTCAGTTTAAGCTCAGTGGTACCTCACACACTCCAAGCTCTTCTCACAGCTTTATGAACACATCAAGCTTCAGAGGCTTAGTCATTATATCAGCTACTTGCTCCTTTGTGCTACAATGAACAAGCCTTACAACTTCTTCCTTCGTAAGATCCCTTAGGAAATGGAATCTAACATCAATATGCTTACTCCTGCCATGTAGAACCAGGTTATTGGATAATTTAATTGTTGAACAATTATCACATAATATAGTTGTGGGCTGTCGCTGTAGACAACCAAGCTGTTCTAGAATCCTTTGCATCCAGACACATTGACAGGCACAAGATGTTGCCGCAATGAATTCAGCCTCCGTGGTTGACAGCGTCACCACCGACTGCTTCTTCGAAGCCCAAGAAATTGCCCCTCCATTCAACAAAAATACATAACCACTCATACTCCTCCTATCATCGATGTCCCCAGCATAATCACTATATGTATAGGCAGCTAGCTCTGTTGCATCACCTTTCTTGTAAAGCAAACCCAAAGATACAGTACCCTTCAAATAACGCAGCACCCTCTTTGCTGCTTGCATATGCACCTTTGTGGGACTGGCCATATATCTACTTAACAAGCACGCTACATACATTAAATCTGGCCTTGTAGCAGTAATATACATGAGGCTCCCGATTAATTGTTTATACAAGGTTGCATCCACCTTGGCTCCTCCTATTTCCTTCGAGAATTTAGAACCTGGTACAATCGGATTCTTGACTGGATTTCCATTATGCAAGTGAAACCTCTCCAACAACTCACCAGCGTATCTCTTCTGACTTAGATAGATGCCTTCTGGTTTTTGCATGATCTTGACACCAAGGAAGTATTTAATCTTCCCTAAATCCACCATCTCAAACTCATTTTTCATGGAGCTCTTAAACTTCTCAAACATGTAAGTATCATTACCAGTAAAGATCAAGTCATCAACATACAGACTTACAATTAAAAACCTCTTACCTCCTTCTTCTGACTTGACAAAGAAAGTATGCTCATAATTGCATCGTGTAAAGCCTTCTTTGAGAAAATAAAGCTCAATTCTACTATACCAAGCACGCGTTGCTTTAATCCATAAAGTGCCTTCTGAAGCTTGTAAACCTTATGCTCTTCACCCCTACGAACATATCCCAACGGCTGCTCCACATACACATCCTCATCCAGCTCACCATGAAGAAACACACTTTTAACATCAAGTTGGTACACACTCCAACCTTTCTGTGTTGCTAGTGCTAGAATCATTCGAATCGTATCCCATCTTGCTATTGGGGCAAAGACCTCATTGTAATCGATCCCATGCTGTTGAGCGTAACCTTTAGCTACCAATCGGGCCTTGTACTTGTCCACCTCACCATTCTTGTTCAGCTTGGTCTTGAAAACCCATTTTACACCGGTTTTCTTTGCCCCTGCTGGTAATGGTGTAAGCTGCCAGGTCTCATTCTTTTCAATGGACTCCATCTCACAGTCCATAGTTTTTTTTTTCCATTTTTCTTCTACTGCTGCTTCTTCAAAGGAACAAGGATCTTCGTAAGAAGCAAACATTGCAAGATTGTTTGACTCATCTTCTTCTTCTGAAAGGCCTTCACCTGATACATAATCTTGCAAGTATGGAGGAGCTTTCCGAGATCTATTTGCTGCCGGAAGTACTTCACTTGGTGCTTCTTGATTGACTGCTGGTACATTAGCTTTTTGGTCTTCATCATTGGTTTCAGTTGCAGCTTCTTCTTCATTCTCGGACTCTTCAGCTTTATCTTCATCACAACCTTCCCAATCCAATACATCTTGTCTCACTTCTTCCGCCGTTCTTCCCCAATTCCAACCCTTATATTCTTCGAAGATCACATCTCGACTTGTCACTATTTTCTTGCTTGCTGGGTCAAACAACTGATATGCTTTCAACTCGTCGCTGACTCCCAGTAGCACACAAGGGAAGCTTTTATCATGCAACTTCTTTCTTTTCTGGTCTGGCACGTGAACATGGGCTAAACATCCAAAAACCCTAAAGTAATCCACTTTAGGTTTAACTCAGCTCCACATTTCCTCCGGTGTTTTCTCTTTCACCACTGACGTCGGGCTTCTATTGAGAACATTTGTTGTCCATCTCGCAGCTTCTGGCCAGAATCTCTTCGGTACCTCTTTGTCAGACAACATACACCGAACCATATTCATGATAGTTCGGTTCTTGTGTTCGGCCACCCCATTTTGTTGTGGGGTGTAAGCTACTGTGAGTTGCCTGCTTATACCATTATCTTTACAGAAAGTATTGAACTCATTGGAGGTGAATTCTCCTCTTCTGTCAGTGCGTAAACAACATATAGGTACTCCAGACTCCTTTTCAACAAGACTCTTATAATGTTTGAAAGTTGTGAGTGCCTCAGATTTTTCAATTAGAAAATATATCCACACCTTTCTACTATAATCGTCAATGAATGTTAAAATGTACCTTCTATCACTGTTAGAAGATGGTGTGATTGGGCCGCAGATATCAGCATGTATGAGCTGCAATTTATTGGAAGCACGCCACTGACTCCTTTTTGGAACCGCCTCTCTGTGTTGTTTGCCTACCAAGCAATCATTACATGACTTAGTTGTAGCTTTCAGAGGTGGAATGCCCTTTACCATGTCTCTGTATTTTATTGTCTACACCCCTTATAGCTCAGATGTCCATATCTTCGATGCCACAGCTGTGATTCATCTTCTGTCATTGTTTGTAAGCAAGTAGAGCTTTCTGGTACCCCATTAGCCAACAACACAAACATCCTATTCACCGTCATCCATGTTTGCATAATCAAACCCCTTCTTGGATGATAAAGCCTTCATACTCCATGCTTTATAAGAATAGCTAATCCTCTTTCTTTAAGTTGGCCTATACTAAGCAAATTATTTTTCAAATCTGGCACATAATAAACATCCGTAATCACCTGAGTTGTGCCCTCAATTTTCAGCCGTATATTTCTTTTCCCCATCACTTCCATTCTTGTATTATTGCCCAGCTTCACCAAATATCTGTATGTACCATCAAAATCCGAGAATCACTGTCTCTTCCCACACATGTGATTGCTGCACATGGAATCTAAGAACCACACCTCTTCCCTTTTTGCATTGTTAGTTTCCACAAAAGCCATCAAAAACATCTCTTCTTCCTCATCAACCTCAACATAGTTGGCTTTCTTGTCCCTACTACGACATTTGTATTGAAAATGCCCTAGTTGATGACATTTATAACATTCCACGGTGTCCTTGTTAATTTGCCTCCCTCTGTCTCTCCCCCGGCCTTTAGTTGCAGCTCCTCTGCCTCTGCTTCCTCTTTTATCATAACTGACCTTCAGTGCTTGCTCCTCTCCACCACTCTTTCTAAACTTCTGCTCATGGACCAGCAGCGAGCTTTGTAAGGCATCAACCGAAAGACTATCAATGCCCTTTGACTCCTCAATCGAGCACACAATGTAATTGAACTTCCCAATGAGAGTACGTAGAATCTTCTCAATGATCTTGACATCCGGCATGTCTTCACCACAGTTTCTCATGTCATTGGACGTCACCATCACTCTCCCGAAATAATCATTGATCGTCTCTCTCTGGTCTCATCTCCAGTAGCTCAAAATCTCTGCGAAGAGTTTGAAGCTGAGCACGCAGCACCCAAGCATTCCCTTGATACTTAACCTTCATTGAGTCCCACAACTGTTTGGTCGTCTCCTTCTGAGTGATTGTCTTCAAAATGGTCTTGTCAATGGAATTGAAGAGATAATTCTTGGCCTTCAAATCCTTCAGCCTCGTTTCTTCTAGGGTCTTCCTTTGAGCTGGTGTCAATGCTTCTTCACTGGCTGGTTCTGTATAACCTCCCTAGACGACACTCCAATACTCCTTTGATCTAAGGAGATTTTCCATGATCAAACTCCAATGATCATAATCCCCATCAAACCTGGGGATGCACGCTTGTGCGAAGTTGTTAGTTTCAGCCATCGTCACACACTCACCCACACTCGCAGTGTTTCACTCCCTCACTCACAATCAGGCCTCTTTTGAAGCTCTGAAACCAGAATTTGATAGGCTCTTTAATCACACACTCAAATTTATGGAAATACTTTGTTTCTTTATTAAAACAACTTCAGGCTTTTATAGCCTTACATGATAAGAATGCTTAAAGCAACAGTAACAACCACGTACAACTCGTGGCATTTGTTACAGACTAATTCAAAACAAATTCAAACAAACTCTATCTACTTGACTCCTAATAAACATGAGTTTATTAGCTGAAATAAACAAAACACTAACAACTTTGAAATAGTCAGACCCAACAGATTCCTTCTGGAGCTGGCAAAAACTTTGCATGCAATAGATATGTATTGTAAGTTTTAAAAAGGTGCAAAACAATCCAAAGCTAGAACTCACTCAATCATCCTTTGTCTATCTCTCAATTATGATGAAAGGTTAGATTTGATTCTGAGGATATGATGAGAATTAAATAATGAAGATTCACTTAATTGGTTCACATGCTTGGCTAGTGGAAGGTTGTTTTGGTATTTTGATAAGCATGCATATCGGTAACATGACTAAGTTCACAGCTCCATGAGGAAAACTGTTAGATTGGTGACTAAACTCAAATTTTATTTAAAAAAGGAATGTAAGTCGAATTTCAAATTAATAAAAGAGACGCAAGTCAAATTTATCCAAAATTAATCCCAATCTCAATCTCACGAGACTAAGTTGAAAACACCATGAGAGAAACCGTATTAGTGACTAAACCTCAAATTCGATTTAAAAATGAGTTGTAAGTCGAATTTGGAGGGCAGAAGTCAAAGGCGACAACATTTTGACATCACCACTTCTACTGAAGCACACTACCACAATTTTTTTTTTTTTTTTGTGAATGTGCTGGGGCACATCACCAATATAAAACCCATCTCTCACCACTGTTCATCCTCTTCTCCATTATCTTTTCTTTCTTCACAACAACTAATGAAACAATACTAACCTCCACCCTTGCAGGCCGCACCACCTGCCACCACCTTTCATCTCTTTCATCTTCTCCTTTTGTTGTTGTTGTTGTTGTGTCTTCTTCTTTTTTCACCTATCTTCTTCTCCACCGTCGATGGCACAACGCCACCTCCTCCTTCTTCTCTTCCTTTCTTCTTATTTTTCTCATTTTATTCGGAAAGTGACTTTTAAGGCCTACTTTTTCACAAAATAGACAACTTAAATACCGTAGTTGATGTAATAACTAATTTGTACCTAATTTTATACTTTTATGACCAACAATGACTATTTCATTAACTTAGGTTAACTCATAAAATTATAGGACATATTTACCCTTCATAAACATATAGAAAACCTAATTTTATACTTTTACGATCAATAATGACTCTTTTATTAATGATTCTATTTTTTTGTTATTTTTACGTTTTTACCCTTAACCACTCCCATTATTTGGACAAATAATTTCTTTAACTACAGTTTGAACATTTATTTTATGTCATTTGTTAGCTACAAATGACTGTATTAATATTTTCATATTAGCATTTTTTTTATTCATGAATGTGTTTGTATTTGACAGGTCGTAAATGTATATTTGAGTTTTAAGAACAATTTTTTTGTTTCAATTAATGGTTGCTTCCATTCTCAGTCATTATTTAGTTTATATTAAATTATCTTATTCAATAGTGGTTCTCATTTTACCTATGAGGCTATGATCATGATCTGTGGTAGATAACTTGTGACTAGACAGCGACAGAGAATAAAATTTATTACTTTACATGTACCCATGCATTGAAGAATAAGAAATCAAATTTTAATAGTGAAAAAATTGATTTATTAACTACATTATGGAATAATAAACAAAGATAACTAAAACCAAATTTCTAATCATCATCAATAAAGGTAATGCATAGATACCTGTAAACTTTTCGAATCAAATTTATGACAAGTTAATCAAATTGATTTTATTAAATAGTTAAAACCAAATTTATAATCATCATTAACTACATTATGAAAAGTTTACCAAGCTTAAGCATAATAATTTGATTGACCTGTCGATCAATGAAAACTTAAAAATTCATAATTGGTTGGTCATAATTAGAATCATTAATATCGATACCTACCAGTGACATGGGGTGAGAGGGGCTAAGGGTAAAAAAAGAAGTAAAAAAAAGAAAATAAAAATTAGAATCATTAATAAAATAGTATTTGTTGTCATAAAAATATAAAATTAGGTTTTCTATTTGTTTAAGAATGGTCAAGATGTCATATAACTTTATGAGTTAACCTGGGTTAATAAAATAATCATTATTGGTCATAAAAGTAGACACTAATTAGCCGTTACATCAGCTATGATATATAAATGGTCTATTTTATAAATAAGTAGGCCTTAAAAATAAATTTTAGCCTTTTATTCTCTTATACTATTTTTCCTATCGAAGAAGAAGGATGTGGGGGTGGGGTGGTGCTGACGGTGGAGAAGAAAAGAAGAGAAGATGAAGAAGAAAGAGGAAAGAGGAAAGACGAGAAGAAAAAGATAGGAAAGGAGTGACCAGCGGGCAGGGCAGTGGTGACGGGGCAAAGTAGTGCGGTGGTGATGGGGTGAAGTGACGCAGTGGTAGTGTTGTTCTGGAAGAGAGAAAAAAAGGAAAACAAAGTGGGTAGAGAAAACAGATGATGATGAATTTTTTTTTTATTGCAGTAGACAGTGATGTGTTTTAAAAAGGTAACGACGTGCTTCAGAAATTAGTAGGCAGAGGTGTTTTTCAGCAAAAGTGGAAAAGCCTGCCTAAGTCAAATTTGCCCAAAATCAATCGCAAGCTCGAGATGTACTCTTAGAAACTCTAAAAAAACAGACCAATGACCAAGATGTCGAGGACAAAATCCTCCTCGATTCCCTGTGGAGCTGACAGGAAAACGCGCAATAGGTACATGCATGTTGTAAGAAGGTGCGGAGCAATGCAAAGATCGACCACACTCGCCTTCCTCCTGTCTTTCTCTCTCTTATTTTCTTTTAAAAAAAAAAGATTAAAAAAAACCCAACACACACCACACGACACGACAACGAGGAAAGAAAAGCAGGTTCAGAGAAGTCCACACCCATACACACATCACCAGAGGAGGAGATAGAAAGAAAAAAGCGATTGAAACGAAAAGAAGACGGAGACGAAGAGATGGGTTCGAGCAACAGTCGCTTAGGGTCGTCTCGGCAGCCTTGCACGATGAAGAAACGCTTTTCATCTCTTATCCTCTGCGGTGGTGGCAGTAGTTCTACTTCTCATGAGGTAATTTCATTCCAGTTTGTCTATCTGTGAACCCTAATTCCTCATTTCTCGTCGAAGATCGCTTGTTGGTTTGGAATTCGAGGATTACTGTTTGGTTTAGTTGATTTGGGGTTTCTTGTGGATTTGATGGAGTTCGTTTTGGTGTAAATTGAGATTGTTGAGTAGTTGGTGGATTTGAGAATTACTGTTTTTGATGATTTTAGGTTGTAATTTGAGTTCATTTGAAAGATTTGGCGCCTTTATTGAGATGATGGAATGTTGATCTTGTTCTTCATTTGAACAGAATTGAGACAGCTAACATTTACCTTATTAGATTCAGGGTTTTAGAAGATAAAAAGAAATAAACAGAGCTGTGAACTTGTAGTCAAACATCAGTATAAATGATGATCAGAGATTCTGAGTCATTAAGAAGGAAAATGCATATACTTTTTTTTAGAACGAAAGAAGATCCAGTGGACATTTTCAGGAATATTAAAGCATTGGAGTGGTTATTTTGTGTGTGGGATTTGCAGGGGTATTTTATTCCATGAGGTGATGTTTTAGCTGGGCCTTTGTGTATTGCGAATTTCTCACTCAATACATATATTGCCGATAAAAAATGATGATGATCAGTGAATGGTTGTTACTGAGGAGGTGCTTAAAAATGGGCAGGTTTTATGTAGGGCCATACATCTCCCTAACATAACGAACCAAGCAGGATGTATTCAGGTCTGAGATTTCCCTTTGAAAACTCCCTGGTGCTATAATAGCACATTTAGTAGTATTTCCATTACTGTTCCCACCTTATGTGGGACTAATCTTAGTGATTGCCACAAATCTTAAAGATTTCTACCTTGGGGCATCTCACTTTCTATGTCACTATTTACTAAATTAATAATCCAACCCTTTCTTGTACCGCATCAAGGACACCTTGTGGGAGTATGTACCACTTTGCTTAGACCCACCTACTTTCCTACACCTTGATGGATTTTTTGTATTTTGCAGAGTATAACACGCTGATCCTCTCAGCTCTGATACTTTTGTATGGGTTCCGGACCCTATCCTTGCCTTGTATAGACATGCAATTGTTAGATCTCAGAGTGGGTGACCACTGATCACTATGCATAACGCTGTCCCCAGGCATTTGTGCTATAGTATGACACTGTCCTCATTGTTAATCTTTAGTTCTTTACTCATTGTGGCTCTGATCCGCTGGAAGTGATCTCTGCTCAAATTGGGTTGCGAACCTAGCAAAATGGACTGCATGAAGTTATTGGTGTAGGTAACTTTTTCTTTGTTGAGAATGATGTAGCTCCAGAAGTAAGCTGAAGAAGAAAAGAAAAATCTAATATTGGAATTAGGAGAGGAGCCCTGGGGAGTTGAGAGATTTGAAGAAGCAAAATGAATTTTCTAAACTTGGATGCTTATGTATTAGAATAATTTCTGGGTGGTGTTTGAACATTTGGGTGGTAAATCATATGCTCATTAACTTTGAATTTTCTCGAAAGAGAAGAACACCAAAGGTTAGGAGATGACGAGAAAGGTTGAGTTTTAGAAATTAATAATAGAAGTTTTGATTTAAACAATAGACTTTTCAAAGAAGTTTTCAAACAATAGATAATTTGATTTAATTTCAACACATCCTAAATTTTACTTTAGAAGAGTAGTTTGATTAAAATTAATAATAATAAATATTAAATAAATAAGTTCGGGTCGGGACGGGATGGGCGAGATTGAAAATCTTCATCTCGATCCCATTCTAGATCAGGATGGGACGGGATCGGGATGAGTTTGATTAATCCCAAAAGGTCCCAAAAAAATTGAGACATGACGAGATGGGACCGAGATCGCGGGATGGGATGCCCACCTCTAGTGCAGAGTGCTCGCAATCCGCTACACTTAAATAACTACAGATCTCGATATAAATACATGCCGCCAACTTATTTTTCGATGCCTTTTTTTAAGAGAGTTGTGTTCTAAAATGCCCTATGAGCTTAATGCCTTCATACACGACTTTGCAAATTGGAAGATTCAATGGACTAACATATCCTTGCCTGTGCGAGCCCAATAAGTGTGGATCACTCTTTGGATGATTTGGAAGCAAAGAAATCACTAGATATTCCATAATACGTTAGCAAAACCTATTAAATTACAAGAAATTCTATATTTGTATGGGAAAACTCTTGGGGAACATCCCTTTCCATGCTTTTATTTTGGTTGGTAAGGCTAGCAAGATTTTGATTGGATTTCAGAATCATTTAATATCTTTAATGCCTTTGGCAAGGGTTGACCATTTAATATCTTTGCAGGGTTCAAACCTGAACTTGTGATACCTTTAGCCATACTTTAATAAGCATGTATCCCTCTCACATCCTTGAGACTTTCTCAATTGAAAGGGGCTCATTAGTACCAAGGTTAAAAATATTGGAGCATGTTTTGAAAATTTTCAATTTTAGAAATAGAAAGATATTGCAAATATTTTGGATGTTTCGTCAAATATCGGGATATATGTGGAGATCCAGATATTTAAATATCTTTGCCTAAAGTTTGGAAATATCCCATTATATAGGATATTCATAGTTATCAATATCTTACAATATGCACGATATGATACATGTAGCCGACCCCAAAAATCCATGTAGCCGACCCCGAAAATCTCAGGAATGGGCTTTGATGATGATGATGATGATGCACGATATGATACACATTACATATTGTATCTAAACCTATCGATACGATATATAATATTGGATACGATACATATCGTATCGTAAGCCTATCAATACGATACACAATATCTTAGGATGATGCAAGGATGTGTCGTTCCTGTACTAGTTATATGAATGAATGGGTGGCTAGGATGCACAAACAAGACACGTAGACTCGATAATTTTTCGAAAACTAGGACTTGGTGACACGTAATACATTTTTTTAACAAGTCACGTGCGGAGGAGACCAAACACGACGTCAGTTAGAAAATGTCTAGATTGGCAAGTTAGTGGAGGGTGTAGACGAAGGGGACGACGTATAAAATCTGAATGAAAGCGGTGAAATAAGACATCCTTCAACTTGGATTAAGTGAGGATATGTGAAAATACTGCATTGCTTGGAGAACCAAAATACATGTAGCTGACCCCGAGAGTATCGGAAATGTGCTTTGATGATGATGATGATGATGATGATGATGATGATGATGAAGTCATATGATGGTAAATAATATTTGAGTAAAAAAATAATTAGTTTAGCAAAGAACAAAAAGAATATGAAAATGAAAATGAAGCACTAGTGCCATTAGAAAAAAATGGTAGAAAAGGAGAACATGAAGGGTGCTATTTATTTTCATTTTCTATGGAAAACATGAAGAGAAGTTGTCGAGTCTTGGCCGTGTCTTAATCGAGTTTTGGAGGCGTGTCCGACACGTTGACCACATTGACCATGTGTTGATACTTGTTGGCATGTTGACCATGTGTTCATTGTGTTGGAGGCAGGTTGGGAGAGTGCCAGTGTTAGACAAACATGAGTGTGGCAGGGGTTTTGAAGAGTCCATGCTTCCTTGATGAATGGATAATAGGCAATAGCATGCTTATGTGACACAAGTCATATACCAGTGGAAGTGTGTCTCGACCTTCTTGTTTGAATAATATTTATTTGTATTTTATATTCTTAAATATGTAATATTTATTTTTATATCTATGTATATATTTTTGCACTGTAACGATACATGACACATTGCGATATGTGTATCTTAAATGTAGGTTTTGAATATACTATAGGATATATGTTTTGATATATATTTTATTTATATATTTTTGTAACCATGGTTTAAGAAAACTTTTATGTTTCACTGATAAAAATAAAATAAAATGCAGAAATACAAAAAAAATGTGAAAAAAAGATAATATTGAGGGACATCAAAATTTATGTGGTTTTAAAAGCTTACATCCAAGGGAAACAACTTTGAGCTCTCAGAGTTAGATACTCGTTACATCACATATGTTTGATAGTTAATAACAAAAACTTAGAACCCAAAGGCAATTCACAGCAGAAAGAAAAGAAAGAGTTCTAGTTTTGGCGGTCTCTAAACAAAATTCCATATGTATTATAAAAGATAAAAATAAAAAATCCTTTGTCTCTCACTATGAATCACTTTGATTCCATTGGATTCCAAGATTTTAATCGATTAAAACATCATCCAAAATCTTTTCTGTCCAATTAATCGTAGAATCCCGCCACCCTCGAACATTTTCCATTATAATCAAACAACTTAATAATTCCAAACCAAGTAGAAAACAAATAATAGATTTCATAATGATACCGACACGACCATGCCAGCATGTTAGCAGATTTGTCTGTAAATGGATTGGAGTAATAAGCGGCAAATGGAAAACATGCATTGGCAAGCAAGTGGCTGGTGGTTTAATGGTTGATCAACATTTTTAAAGATGAGCATATTTTCACAAATTTCCACAATGATAACATTGTAAGTGGATAAAATTATAAAGAAACTTAAATTGCAGATAAACGATAACTTAAAGATAAACTAGGAATCAAAAGAAATAAATTTACGATAAAAATATATAAAAATAAAATTCTTTTCATCAATCGACCTATTAACAATTAACAACCTACATCTCTTTTATAACTAACATAACTTCTAAAGCAAGAAACAAAACTTAAACCTAATTAGAAACTAAAACCCTAACAATTATAGCCTGATATTAAAGAGGCCCTATTACAGTATGATTAATAATACTATTACTAAAATAAATCCAATTACATCAACCTCCTTTAGTTGAAGAAACTCATCCTCGAGCTTAATGTCGAAGAAGTCCGATGAGCACAAGTAGTCGATCACTGAACATAACGCGAAGTGCATTTGAAGTAGTCAACCTCTAACCCTGCCATGATGCACACTGGCTAAAAACCGATAAACCAAAACCAAGGTGACTCAAAAAATTGGAAGGTGCAATAAACCTGAGAAGACGCTTATGCCAAAAAAATGTTCCAATATCGAACAACATAATCCTCGTGGTCTAATGGTTGATCAACAGTTTTAAAGTTGAACACATTTTCACCGATTTCCACAATGAGAACATTGTCAGTTGATAAACTTAAAATTGCAAAAAAACGATAACTGAAAGATAAAACAGGAATCAAAAGAAATAAATCTACGTTGAAAACTTATATACAAAATCAAATTATTTTCATCAATCAGCCTATTAACAATGAACAACCTATGTCCCTTTCATAACTGAACTTCTAAAACAGGAAACAAACCTTAAACTTAATTATAATATGATTAATAATACTATTACAGTATGACTAATAATACTATTACTAAAAGAAATCCAATTACATCAACCTTCCCTAGTTGAAGTTCGTCTTCGAGCTTGAAGTCGAAGAAGTCTGATGAGCACAATGCACAAGCAATCGGTCGCTGATATCAGCGCGAAGTGCATTTGAAGTAGTCAACCTCAAACCCTGCCATGATACACACTAGCTAAATACCGATGAACCAAAACCAAGGTGACTCAAAAAACAGAAGTTGCAATAGACATGAGAAGATGCATGCGCATAAGCTTGTGCCACAAAAATGTTCCAATACAGATTAACATAATCCTCGTCACACACTGTGTTTGCTGCTGTAGCAACATCCTCTAGTTGCTAAAAATGGAAAGAAGTCGCATAAGGCAAATGACCTACAAGTCGAAAATCGAGTGCATGTGATGGTATCCTTAACATCCTCAAAAAGTGGGATGGACTTTGACAAACACTATAACTCATTTGTCTTTGTGGGCCTCTGTTAAAGTTCATCTTCCTCTCGTATTTTGTTATTGCAAAGCGCTCTAATCCCATCCGTCAATTTTCTGTTTCATACGTTATATTCTTTCATTGAAATATTTGTTGCGCTTTTGGGTGAGTTCATCTACTTCCAATTGTGTCTAACGCTCTTGAATCTTTCGTTGGTGCTTCTCCTCCTCCCTTGTTGCTTCTCATTCTCTCCAGTTATTGAAAAATGTGTTAATCTGATTTGCGAAATCTTACAATAACTTCTTTGTGTGTCTCAACCCGTATCACAGTGATTGTGAATGGGTAGTGGGGTGTACATCACTAGCAAATGAGGCTAGGGGTGTAGGGCAAACTAGTTCAGGTGATATTAGTTTTATGTCATTGGTCACTGAAGAAGATGGTGATATAGGATAAACGGGTTCATATTGGGTGTAAGAGGGGACATATGTGGTTCGTGGTGGAAAGCAGTAAGCTGATATTCACTATAAGATATCGTGGGGTATTGTGCTATACTTGGGCTTGGGCTACATTAGTATTGGTAAGTGGACGAGGAATAGGATGACTATGGATAAGAATAATTGGGGTATGGATACAAGTTATAATATGGCGCACTCATTTTTTTTTCACTGAGGTGCTCCCATAATACTTGGGGTAGAAATAGGTAATGTGATTAGGGACTAACAAATAAAATAAGGTCATAACTTGCTTGGAAAAGTTGGAAACAAATCTCACCCGATTGAAACATGAGGGGTTGTGGGAGGAAAGGGTTGTTGCTGAGATGTGTGATGACGTACGGTGAGGGTTGCCGCAGTGGTGCTGGATGGTGGTGATGACGGAGGGGGGGGGGACGAGAGGGGGTGGCTATGTAACACGGAGGGATGGCTGCGAGTAACTAAGTGGGTGGTTTAGGCTGCCCGCGATGGACTAGAGGTGCATTGATACCAGATTGGTTGTGATGACTGACGAAGACTAGGGCTAGGCATTTCATACCGAAAAATAGGATTGAACCGAAAATCGGACCGATCCGGGTTGGTCTTTTTTATTTTTTTAATGTTTGTTCATAAAAACCGAACCGAAATTCTTGATTCAGTTTCGGTTCCAATTTTTAACCGTCTGAAACCATTTCAATGACTTATAATTGCCCAATATGAAGCCCAGTTTTCCCCCAATTTATTAACTACTTTGATCTTGGCCCATTTCAATGGCTTCTATAATTGCCCAATATGAAGCCCAATTTCACCATCTTCCTCTCCCCTTACTTTATTTAACAATTTCTCCTGTTCAACCTCTCTCCAAGGATTTTAATGTCCTCTTCCTGTTTGCAACCAATCAACAACTCTAAACTATTTTTGTATATCTTCTCTGCAACCCCTTTTTCTTTCTAACTCGCTCCCACTTCTCAGATCTCCACTCTTTCAGATCCCCAACCACTTGGATCACAACCACTCACTTACCACTCACCTTAACTCCCTCGCTGAAAGCACTCGAGCTATCGACATATCACCATGTTCTGAAACTATCTACGGTTAATCCCCACCCAAATCAATGGATTGTTTTGTGTCCAATGATATCCCAAAATGATGATGAGCTTTTGCAATTGTTCCTAATCAACCAAAAGTGATCCAAAATCTTCTAGAATGAAGCATCATAATATCTTCTAGATACATTTTAAATGTTCATTTCCCCAACACAAGGAACCGATGGTACTTTCTTAATTCTCTTTGAAAAAATACACTTGTAAAAAACCCTTGAATCAGGGATATGGTTTCTCATCTAGTTCTCTTATCTGAAGCAAATAGATATCTTCCCTTTAATATCCATATAACGTATATCTCCAAAACTACTAAACCCCAACTAATATCCAAGTTACAAAGCACTTCAACATGGCTAATTCAAGTTCAATTCTACAAAAAAATCACAGAAACACAAAAAAATTCAACCTTTTGATAACCTCTCTCAACGCCTCCCATGTCCCTCATGACCTCTTAGCTACCATCTTTTGCAGGGAAGAAGAAAGCTAAAAAAAAGGCTGATAACCCAAAATGTTGGTTACTTGGGACTCCGATTAACTGGTCTCATCTGATCCGGTCTCGGTCCGTGAAAAATCAAAATTTTAAAACCTCGGTCCGGGTTTTGATTCGGGCTGTTCGGGCCAGTTTACTGGACCGACCCAGCCATAACAAAGACAGTGGGGTCGTAGACGACAACGACAATTGATGGACTTGGACGTGGATGTGACTGCCTTCTCTATTTTTCTTTTCAACTTTTCTTCAAGTCTTTAATCTGCTTCTTTCTTCAAACCCTTTTTTTTAATTTAAATCGAATAAAATAAATAGAACTGTTCCACTCAGACGCCAATTGATAGAATTAAAATCGCAAAGAAACTTAAATTGCAAATAAATGATAAAGTAAGAATCGAAAGAAATAAATCTATGATAAAAGCGAATAAACAAAATACAATTTTTTCATCAATCAACCTAACCTACGTCCCTTTTATAATTGGCCTAACTTCTAAAACTAGAAACAAATCCAAAACCTAATTGGAAACCAAACCCTAACCATTATGAAATATTACTAAAGTGGCCCTATTATAATATGACTAATAATACTATTATTAAAAGAAACCCAATTGCATCACAGTACATCCCTCAAACTCTTAGAAGCATGTTTCGCTTTAGCCTTATGGGTAGTATGTACATGATTTTAGTTGATGTTTCTTGATTCAGGCTTAGAGTCGTGTTCCCATTGGTTATATTTATGGAACAATATTCTTTTATTTTAGGTAGGTTGACTCCCCATGATTAGGTTGCCAAAGTAGGTATTGAATTATGTGAGATAGATTTGGAAGCAATGCATGGCATCTTTAACTGGATCTTTTGGTTTTGATTGCTAGTAAGCTAGTTTCATATATATTGAGCAGTCGGACAACAAAAGTTCCGAGTCTAATTACTGTGTCGTCAAATAGCATTTTTAAGCTTGAGCGTACTGGGCAAGAAGACTTGCTCTCTCCTTATCAGATATTTTCATCAGGGTTCTACTATCAACTAACAACAAACTTCACTATAGAAAATTTTGTCATATGGAAGTCACATTGCATTCTCAGGGAAGTTGAAAAAACAGTATGCCTAGGGTTGAAATTTGTCTGAGCCTTTCAGGTTTCATTAATGGACTAGACAGAATCTTCTTTCATGTGTTAATTGGCATCTTAGCCTGTTGGTCCTAGAGCCATTTTATAAAATAAGGCCTGTTATCTGGAACTGGTACCTGCAATGTACCAAAAACAGGTTGTCGCATTCATGTTTATGTTGTTGCAAAGAATTTAATTTATTTTTACAATTTTGAATACTGGCTAATGCTTAATGTAAACATGGGGTTTAGTTAATTTCGGTTATTGAACTACAAGTACTGAGGCAGCGTGGATTGTGCACAGAGAAAGTGAGATGTATGCAAACTGGCTTGTTTACACCTTAATTTTTTACCTTGATGTCTGACCATTGTTTTTTGGTTCTATAGTTTGGAAATTAGTATGCGGAAAGGTCTTTTGTTTTCGTCATTTTTTTAAAGTTGTTTTTGCTTATGAGATTTTATTAGGGAAATTTTGAGAGGTTTACAACTGGCACTATTTACAATGATGCTTTGACATCCTAAATTTTCATGAATCAAAAGACTCCATGTATAACGGAATTTTTTGCTGCAGATGGATGATTCTCCTGTTGAACTACTAGCGTCTTCTGCGGAAGGTCACAGTTCCATTCTTGTGGATCTCCAGAGCTCAGCTAAGGAAGAGACATCAACCCTTTTCTCAGAAATTGAATGTTCCCATTCTGCAATTGATGCATCACCTATTAGCAATAATACAGTCATTGGATCTCCAACAGAATATCATTCAAGATGTATTGAAACAAGTAGTGATGCTAAATACTTTCTTGGAAACAAGGAACTATTTCCGGATATACCAAATGGTGTCCCTTTAGATTCTTATTCTGAGAGAAACTGTGACATCGGTAGCAGCTCCTCAGCAGAACGACAATCTCCTCAGGGAGTCTCCCATAGGTACCCTGCTGTTGTTGAGGTTGATTATTCTAAAACTGAAGGTGGGTCTGAGAAGTTACCAGAAGCGTTGTGTTCAAGCAGTACATCTCAACAGGAACCTGAACAGTCATGTGCTGATCGGGTCTTGCCTACTGAATATCCTCCAAATGATGTTTTTGGAATTCATCGTTCTGATCCTTCTGTTCCTGTATTTCCCGAGTCTTCATTACCAACGCCACAGCCACGAAGAAATGAAAGTGCCCAAGAAGAAACTCCTCAAAGCCCTTTCCTCGTGTTAGATAGCGAACAAGATAGGAGGAATGGGAGTTTACTTCATGTTGATGTTGTTAGTATCTCCTCCAGCAGTCTACTTAGTGGTACCAGGGAAGTGAGTAGCCGTGAAGCTAGAAGGAATAGTAGAAGGCTGTTCTGGGATGCCTTTTCAAGGCGCGGTTCTAGAAGGCATAGTGATCCCCGGACATTGTTTTTCTCAACAGCGGATAGTGATGACTTGGGATCTCAGGATCGATGGTTGCTTGATTTCGGAGGTGATCTTTTTGAGGACGGGGTTGGAAGTGTTTCAGGATATTTAGGCAGTAGAAGTCATGGAATGTATGAAGGACGATGGCATTCAAGAGCAGAGGTGATACTTCGATCTTAATAACATTTCTTTTTTGTTTGAGGCAATGCAATTAAGGTCGACATTTAAAGGGGGAACTTTTATGGACAAAGTTCAGTAGCTCTTCCTGCATTGTTTAATCATTTTTAATAATTTTGTCTCTAAGCTACATTTATCTTTGCAGATCTGGGACAGATTTCGTGGGGGTTTTCATGAAAGTAACCGACATACCATCTTTTGTGCATCTGGGCTTCACCCGGATGGTACATGTTCATGTGAATCATTCTTGACAGCAGAGGAGTCTGGTACCCGTGGAAGCATTTCACGAATTGTTATGCTTGCTGAAGCCTTATTTGAGGTGGTAATTCAAATCAAATAGATGGAGTTAAAGCTATGGTTATTATAATAATAATAATTATTATTATTATTATCGTTATTATTATTATAATCTTCGCCATTATTATTATTATTATTATTATTATTATTATTATTATTATTATTATTGTTGTTGTTGTTGTCGTCGTCGTCATTATTGTTATTGTTGTTATCATTCTTATTATTGTTATTATTATTATTTAAAAACTGGTTTAGCTTGTTTTATTTGTTTACTTGTGTTAAATAATATGCGTGATTTGATGGAAATCGGAACAGGACTTTAGGTTTGAGGCACGTGTGATACTTTCTTTAAAGGCTATATATTTCCCTACTCGATATGAAGTTTGTCAATGGATACACCAGCAAACCACCTCCAGGATATATCAAGCTTTGTCATGAGTCAGGGAGAAACACACTGAAAATTCTCCCCAAACTTTGTGTTACTGTTTATATTCACTCGGTTAACAAGACACTGATGTAAAAATTGTTTCCAAGAGGGAGCAAGTGAGAGCAAATGACTCAGTGAGAGTTACTCAAATGTTTTATGTTTTACAAGAGAGCAGAAATGTCTGTCTGACTCAGTCTCAAACCTTACAAGGTTCAGTAAGAGAAACATGGAAGAGTATGGAAAGTGCTAGCAAAGTCGCCATTAAGAGGAAACATGCTCTCCTTTTATTCCAACAACAGTGGAGCATTAGTCGAGATAGCTAATGGCTTAAATTTCAAAGCCAAGTTCTTTTATATAAACATATGAAGGTACATGCCTAAAGGAATGATTGGTTCCAATCAGTTAAACAAATTGGAAGGATAAAGACAAATCATGCAACAGCCTGGCAACTGTATAGACAGTAAATAAAAGATTATACCAGTCTTGTTCAAGTGATGATAGTTGTGGCTGATTCATCAGTTGGAGAATGGATTAGAAGATCTTTGGTACTGGTGTGTTTTGTTCAGCTCCATTTTTTAGTCCTTGGATTTCGTAAGACCTATGTTGTTAGAGGCTCCATTGTGGTTTTGTTTTGCATCGCGAAAGTGGCATGTTTTGTAAAAGTGTCTGGCCTCCACTTTGGAGCACTGGAGTACCACGCCTTAGCAGAAAACTGGGGGATTCAGGGGCCTAAGACAACTGTAGGTATGTTTCAGAAAAGAACTTCAAATAAAATGAAATTCCTTAGATGGATAATTTAAGCAACAACCCACTTGGTTTTTCACTCCAATGAGTAAATATCCCAAACTTGAACTCATAAAAGTGCTCCACAACAGTGGTGCTGTGCCTTGCCAAGGGACTAGTTGCTGGCCTTGGCCTGCACTTACAACATAGGATAAGAGTAATTGCATTCACAAATGGGATATTTTTATACGAGAAGTTGATGGTTGACTTTCCATATATAATGAGCAACGAAGTTGGGTTGAAGATCGACTGCAGTTACTAATTCATGATCTGCCATGTACAAAATGAAAACTTCAATTTTTTTATACGAAAATTTATCTCTAAAAATATCTATAGAATAGGGAAAAATAATTATATCAAAAAGGAAAAATTAAAGTACTTGATTCCAGTATGAATCATAAATATCCGCCAAGATACAAAAATATATCCTGCTGACTTATTTTATTTATTTACTTAGTTTATTTATTTATTTAACAAATTTTTTTAGAATAGCTGCCACCATCACGAAGCTAGGACAAGAAAGTAATTCTTAGATTTAGGGTTGTCCATGTTGCCCCCCCCCTGTTTCTCTCTCAAGGAAAATCCATTGTTTCATCACTGAGGGTGCAGACATTGACACGCCCATAGAGCAAAATGAGCCTGAACAGAAAACTTCTTTTCCTTTCCACCATCTGGGGTTTCTTTAGGATGAATTTAGAAATGCTTTTTTGTGCTTAGTATTACAAATGAGGTAGGAGGTGGCTCATTACTGTGTTGTATTTTTCGTCTACGGCATTTAGAAAATAGTTTCGTAATTGGACTTGTTGTTTTCTTTCCTAATTTATTTGTATTACATAATCTTCCCTGAAAAATCTGTTATATACCCAAAGTCTGATGTAACAGTTGCTCTCGGTGAATTATGATTTGAAACATGATTGAAACTTTGTGGTTTCCAGGTCTTGGATGAAATTCATAGGCAACCTGTGTCACTCTCACTATCAATGGTATCAGTTCCAGCTCCAGAGTCCATTGTTAACTCTTTTCCTCTCAAGTGTCACAAAAAGCTTAAATCAGCAGAGAATGGGGATGACGCTGAACAGTGAGTCTCTTGGGTGCTGTTATTCTTGTTGCTACTGCTGTTGTGTGTCAGTAAATGGAGAGGCATTAATTGGAAGATATGCTATGATTTAATTATGCTATTATAGATAGAGGTTTATGGATGAGAGTTGTATCGGTCTGACATGATTGACCGTAGCATACACCTGAGATATTGATAAATTTCTGGTGCATACTTGGGAAATGTGTCAATATGCATTGGGTTGAGTGCAGTTGTTGTCTGGCTGATACTCTGATCCTTTGACGATCAGGATGGTTGATAGACAGTTTGTTGTTCACACTTTGTTTTTGTTCTAAAAAATATGCTTAGTTTGACATAACTGGACTGCCTTCTCCCAGGTTGAGCAATGGCTATAGTAATGTCAGTTGTGGAGCATACTGTAAATGATGACCAAGTCAGCATTTGATGACCATGGAAGCATGTCTTCGGAGATATTCTGTAATGGATCTAATTTAAGAATTCAAATTGGCTGGGTGCATATAGATAATGTAGTCTAATGGGATCTGAATCTGAAAGGATCAGAATTAAGGTAATTTGATATCATAATGTGTAAAGATGACAAAGTCGGATGTATCTTCTGAGGCTTAGGAATTAGTAACTAGTTTAATTCAAATTTATGGCCATCTGAATCATTGTCGAAAAGACAAGTCATTCATTGTTATAAAATGAATATGGTCATTGCTTTTACTCTATTAAACACTAATTGAATAAATTGCATGCTTGACAGGTGTTACATTTGTTTGGCCGAGTATGAGGAAGACGATAAAATAAGAGTTCTGCCTTGTCGCCACGAATTCCATATGGCATGTGTTGACAAATGGCTCAAAGAAATACACGGGTACCATTCATGTTAATCTTCATTTCCTTTTTTTGTATGTGGAGTTGTTACTAGCTAACATTTCTTTTCGGTGCCATCTTCGGTCAAGTTTGGGTTTTAACATCACAAACCCAAGATCAAAACCTTGCCTTCTCACGGTTTCTGAAATGTAAATTTCCTGCTTTCCCCATGCTTTCTTATTCTAATTTTCTTGTTCCTTGTACATCACAGGGTATGCCCTCTTTGCCGTGGAGATGTTTGTGCCAGTGTCACTGAGGGATCTATCTCAAGCTCAGGCTAATCCCTTACTCCTTGACAGAATTGTACATATAATACGTAAGGGGCAGTCTTGTTCTTGAGATGTTAAAATTCTGTTACTTTCTTGCCCACTTTTTTGCATGCTCAACCATCCGGTAATGCCCATTATTATATCGTGTAAAGTGTTATATTCATAAAAAGATATAGCAGATGTAGCTAGGTACCTTTAATGATCATGTAATATACAGGGAAAACCCACGGTGCCATGTCAAAATTACTTGCATTTCTGCTCTAAATAAAAGCACCATATTCATATTAGAATCCGTTCTTAATCCACTTTTCCAAGTTTTGAAACTATAAACTTGGTGATCTGTTCAAATTATATGTACTTTGCCACTAATAATTTTTCTGGAGCAGTTTTATGGCAGCAAATAGAGTGCAATCAAAAGTTTCATTGTAATCGTTTGGTAGAGAGCCTAGAGGTCGCGAGTTCAAATCCTGTCTCCGCTCGTTTTTTTGTTAAATTTGCTAATGAGTAATTAATGACCATTCTTCCATTTGTTTTGGATCAGGGGAAACGAAATCGTAGGGTTTGTGACACTGATAAATCATAATTTAAATATGAGAGTAGGGTTTGTAATTCCTAGATGCATAGTTAAGGTTGGTCTCCCACGCTGCAAAGTCATTCTCTCATTCTTTATCGTCCGGTCTTTCATTCTCTTGTATTCTATGGAGTGAGAGTCCCCGCAGCCATACATTCACAAAAATTCATGTACACGACAAGAAGTTTGAAATCGAGAAAAAATAAATAAAAAAAATTCAGTCGAATGACTGTTTACTATTGAAGTATAATGGCCAGCGGTAAGAACACCATGATATACAAAATTACCGCTAATCTGCTATTTCATACACAATCTAAACTATTTAGTAAAACTTATTGCCTTGTTAATAAAAGAAGGGAATTGCTATGTGCACTTGATTATTTGGCTTAGTTGCACCAATATTTTAAAATGTTTGCACTTTGTTGCACCAATCTGATATATGTAACATTGACTTGGAGTGTTACTCAAGTGAAAAAACAAAAAGTAACCATCATCTATGAAACAAAATTTCAGTCACGTATTTGTTAAATTTCATTCACCATAGAGGAACTGACGAAACCAATATGGATTAAAAATTAATTTATTAAAATTATAAATCAATACATAAATTTCAAAATTAAAAACCTTAAACAATTTTACATTATGAATCCATCGTACAAAGTCCCCAATCAACATGTGTAATTTTCTTCCCTTGATGTTTTTATTTTAGGATTACCAATATATGGTTGGGTACACCAAACAATTTATAAAAACTAAATGTAAAAATAAAGTTAGGGACATAGGAGCCAAATGGTCGAGTACATATGATATAACAACTCTCTAAAAGAAAAATAAAACTTCATGCCTTGCTAATAAAATAAACACATATGGGGTCAAAGTAGGAATTGGGTCATTGACTATTCTCATTTATTTATTAATTCATAGCCGATTACATGATTACTCCTATAAAATTAACCAAACTAAGCTCGAATATTCAGTTTCTCACCTCTCAATTGAATCAAAACAATTCATAGTGAACATGCAAAGGTAGTTCATATCAAAGACACCATCTCATCTCATTAATGAATGGGCGAGTATATCAATTTTCATAATATATTACGTTTTTGAATAGTAAAAATTCTGTAACAGCCCTTGGCCAAATTCACAAACCCATGCACAGATATCTCAGATCAAATTTAATTTGTATTGTACAAAATATAATAATGGCTATACCCAATGCAATAAGATCTCGGATGAGTCTTCGCTTGTGCGAACTCTATACACATTACCGCTGCCGCATATTCATTCATTCATTCATTGAGGAGACAACTCCTAGCAAGTTGCAGCAATTTCGGTGATGGTGGCGGGTCTCTTGGCATGCGAAGAACCACGAGGAGAATTCAAATCATGCGAAGGAGAATGTGGCAACCTGGAAGAGAAATTCCTGAGGGGAAACTCATCAGTCTGGCCTTCATCATCATGATCAAAATTCAATGCATAACTGCTGGCATCATAGCTAAAATCAATTGTATGTCGACGTGATTTTGACTGTCTACAGAACAAGTTCTTGCATTTTTGTTGTGCTCTCCATTTGAGCCATGATCCAGATCTTGTAAGCTTGGGGTGGTGGGGTGGTGTAGCTGGTTGCGGTTCGTATGGTTGGTCATCTTCTTCATCCTCGGGTGTCGGTTTTAAGTGTTGATGGTGATGAGCAGCGTTACTTCGGAAACATGAAAGACACAGCTTTTGTCTAAGGTTTGAAGGTGAGAATCGATAGCGATCAACATGGTTGACTTCCATTGATGGATAGGAGGATGAAGATGGAGATCGAGGAGAAGGAAAGGTAAAATGGTTGAGGGTGGATTTATAAGTTTGAGGAGAGGAGTGGTGGGGGGAGAATAGAGAAAAAGAGAGGTGGGAGGTTTTCCCGGGGAAATGAGAAGTGGGTGGGTGGAAACCGATTTTGCATTTCATGGGGCGTTATTGGAAGAGAGAGGGAGGAAATTGTGGATGGTGAGGGAAAATAATAGCTTTGTAGAAATAAGTCTTTATATGAGTTGTCTTCCCCGAAATATATGGTTTTAGCTAGCAATTGATGAATATTGTATACCAGAAATACAAATACATAGTGCAAGTAACCACCTGATGGTTTTGTTTTGTCATGGAAAAATAAGTCTTTGATTGAGTTGTCCTCAGGTGAGGTGTTTTCTCCTTTTGAGTCTCATTGATTGGTCAGCAAATTAGGATATGTGACAGACATAATTGTTTGGTGTACTGTACGGTATGTTTTGATTTTTCCTTTTAATTCCCCCAATGTACATGTAATGTAACACACACAAATAGACTAACACTAGCCATAAAGATCTTGCAAAATGTAATGCATGCGACAAACTAATAAAAATCAAGAAACTACTGTTACATTTGTTCTGAAGATTTCTATTGAATGAAATTTCCAGTAAAAAAAATGTATGATTGAGACCATTTATAACTCAACAATTAATCTCTAGTTATCACATTTAATGCTTTTCATGATAATAACAGTGTATAATCACGCTGATTATTGATAATCATTATAAATGTGAGAATGAGAGTGATTACTGATGTCAAACCACACTAAATTTTGTGCAAGAACATTAAAAAAAAAAAAATACCTATAGAGGCTGTAAAGTGAAGTGATAATATGCCACTCCTAAAGAGGGTTGCATATTAATTGTTAAGGTCTTTCTGAGCTTTTAGGGAATATCATCATATTGGCAGAAACCGCGCGCAATGGTTCAATGGATAGGTTTTCTGTGTGTTTTCACAAATTCACCAAGATCAACTGAGGGAAGATATGTTCATTGATAGCAATAACAACGTTTTGTAAAGATGCAGTAAAGTGTTACAGAGTCCATATTGCTACCATCTTACAAACTTCATTTTCAGAATCAAAGCACCGATGGTCCAATTCCCCGACAAGATGGTGCAATTATTTATACAATTAACTTTATTTTGGGACCCTTCTTAAGCTGGTGGTTCTCGGTGTCTCTCTCACAGCATTATAAGTGAAAGAAAAGAGATTGGACATATCAAATAAAAGTATAATTTCATAAAAATAGACGTCCGGCCAATACTAATTATGATTAAAGTCCATTCTCCTTGTTAATGGTTCCAGAGGATATGTACAGTAGCCATAAACTATTAAACATCTTCTGTATTCAGTCTATTGACAAGTTAAGCTTTGGGTGCAAATGAGAATTTACATCCAACAAGTGAAACATGGCAAGGTTGGCACAAGTTGTTGCAAACCCAACCTCGACAGAATATGATCTAAACATATATAATTCACAAGCATGGAGTCTTTGAACAAATTTTTTTATTTTTTTTAACTGATGAGTCCAAAGTTTGGTACTTGTGATTAACCCTTAGTCTACAATGTTACATTGCTTCGACAACAAGGGCAATGATAATTGGTCTCAAGCCATGGCACCAAGCACCTAGAATGAAACCTATGTGCACAAGGAAGGTATACTAGTGTCTGTCCATCCTTGAACCCTTCCAAGCACACTGCACACACATCTTGGTCTGATCTTTTCCATCCAAGCTTTGCCCACCTGAACCTCTTGGAACCACTCTTCTTCAATCCAAACATCTCGGTCTGCAACCCCAGGATTGTCAAGCATAGTGATGAGTCTCGGCTATTGTCCTCAATTTTCATGCTCGGCTTGCCATGAGGCCTGAATTGTAGAAACAAGCAAGAAACCATGAACATGTTGTGAAGGTTTCCATGCCTCTATTTTAGGCTACACGGGGTATTTTGGCACAAGACCATACTGATTTTGCTAACATGCTCCCAACCCGAAAAAAAATCCTTACCTCTTGGATTCCTTCTCCTTTTTGGATCTAAACTTCTTGTCCAGTCTCTCCTTAGCTTCTCTAGCTGCACCTCCAAGATTGTTATCCTGGAACCTCTGGGTTGACGTGTTTCTTTGTAGGTATTGGTTGTTATTCATCTGCATCACTTGCATATATCAAGGTAAAAAAACAGCAAAATCAAACAAAACAAAGTCTTCTATGTTTCATACAAAACTACATATATACCATAGAAGAGTTTGAATTAAGAGGACTCTCATGGCTACTTGTATAGAGGCAGAACGAAGACCGCCTTGTTCCTCCATGTCCGATAACACTCTGTGAATCTCCTTGATGAAACCGCCTTCTTCGAGCACATTCAACACCAGGGAGCATTCCAGCCATAGCTAGCTACGCTAAAAGTAAGCTCAAATTCTACAAAAATAACTACAAAGAATATTTACACCACCTTATCTACTCCACTCCATTTCCCTCACTAGTGTGGAATGAGAGAGATGTTGAAAGAATAAATAAGCCATACCCATTTGAAAGACTCATCAGACATGGAAGATTTCCTACTAATAAAGGCATCTCTCTCTCACCAAACAAATTCAATTATATTTAAAAAAGAAAAAAAAGAGAAAAAGCAACTAAGAATCCATTAGGGATCCTAGCAGCCAAAAGAGGGATGGAAAAAGCCAGTTTTTTGCAATCACTTTCATGTTTAATTTGCTTTTGTATCAAGGAAAGGAACAGAATGGTATGTGAAGGTTCTCTAGATCTGAGTCTCTTCATGTTTCCAACCAGATAAAAGTACAAGAGTTAAGAGATAAGCCAGGTGTTCAACAAAAATCTTCATCTCCATCCATTACGACACTTGGTGTTTTGGAATCATGTGTTAAAAATAGGGTTGGCTCAACTTAGTCCCACATCAACTAAGGGACCAAGTGGAGTTAAGTATATATGAAGTTGGATATGTGTTAATAGCGACGAGGCCTTTTGGGAGCATTTGAAAAGTTGAGCTCTGTTTGTAAAAACCTCATTCCCGGGCGATGGCGGGTGTTTAAATTGGGGACAATATCGTTGTTCGAGACATATCGTGTAGTAGTGGTACCGGGGGGCTTCGCTGCTTCACCCCCGAGCACAACAAATGGTATCAGAGAACAAAAAAGTACCTGTGAATGCTCAATTTCACCGAGGTGGAGAATTGTTGAAAGTACCTGTGCTGGATTTGAGTTGTGGATTTGCTGGATCTGAGTGAAAATTGCTAGAAGACGGCGGGAGGAAGAAGCAGAAGATGGTGGAAGGTGATGGAATTCTCGGTGTGAAGTTTAGGGTTCTTTAACCCTGTGTATTTTGTGAAGAAGGAGAGAAAGAGAGGAAAGAGAAAAAAAAAAAGAAAAAAAAAGTTTTCTCTTTTGTTTGTGAAGGATAACGCACCCTGCGTTTCTCCGTGGTGTCACTTAGACACGTGTGTATTTGTAACATCCCTGACGTTGTGTAACTCCCTCCATTTGTACTTCTCGATCTCATTAGTAAAGCTAATCTCTTTGCCCGTGGACGTAGACAAACTTGCCGAACCACGTCAAATTGTTATGTGCGGTATGTGTTTTATTTATTTCCATTTACTTTACATTGCCTTGTTTATAATTTGGATTTATTACTTTCTATTGCGACTATCAATTGTGTTTCGCAATCTGTTACGCTTTCGCGAGGCACAACAAATTGGTATCAGAGCCGAAGGTATTTCCTTGGTTCGTGTGTAAGTGTGAATTGATAGTTTTGTATGAAAGTACTGAGGAACATGACAGAGACACCAAGTTTAGGTTCCAGTACGAAGATGATTACCGCTACAGTTGGTAAGTTTGATGTCGAAAAGTTCAATGGCAAGAACAATTTCGGCATGTGGCAATGTGAAGTATTGGATGTGCTCGCACAACAGAATTTAGAGAATGCTTTGGGTGATAAACCAGACGCCATGGGAGAAGAATATTGGAACAAATTGAATCGGCAAGCGTGTGGGTCTATCCGACTATGTTTAGCGAAGGAACAAAAATACTTCGTCATGAAGGAAACCTCCGCTAAAGCATTGTGAAAAAAGTTGGAAGACAAGTACATGACGAAGAGTATTCAAAATAAACTCTTCCTCATGAAACAGTTGTTCCGGATGAATATGAGACAAGGTATTACTTTGTCTGAGCATCTGGATGAATTCAATAGGCTAATGGCCGACCTATTGAATTTAGAAGAAATTGTTCCAGAGAATTATAAGGCTTTGTGCCTTTTGAATTCCCTTCCAGAAGATTATGAACATCTCGTTACAACTTTGTTAACGGGAAAAAAATCATTAAATTATGATGAGATTGCTACAGCGCTGCTCAATTATGAGTACAGGAAGATGGACCTTAAAATTCATAGGGATGCAGCGACTGAAGCATTGACTGCGAGGGGAAGATCAAGAAGGAGAAAATTTGGTGGTAAAAGAGATAAATCTCGATCCAAATCAAGAAGTGGGTCAAAGACTCCGACGATAAATGAATGCGCTTACTGTCATCAGAAAGGGCATTGGGTAAAAGATTCTCTGAAAATCGAAGCCAAAGATAAAGGGAAGAAACGCACCAACGTGAATGTTGCCGAGCATAGTGATGAAGATTCTGATGAGTATTCCATGTCTATATCAGCATTGATGTGTTCTACTGACGAGTGGATTGTGGATTCAGGTTGCACTTATCATATGTGTCCCCATAGGGACTGGTTTTCTAGCTTTAAAAAGCTAGATGGTGGAACTGTTTTGATGGGTAATGATCAGACATGCAAAACAGAAGGGATAGGTACAATTCGGCTGAAGATGTTTGATGATATAGTTCGGGATTTGAAATAAGTAAAATATGTTCCTGCTTTGAAGAAGAATCTCATCTCAGTGGATTCTTTGGATACCAAAGGTTACAAGATAATCGTGTCAGATGGTGTTCTCAAGGTTGTGTCTGGTGCAATGGTGGTGATGAAGGCAATCAAAAAAGGTAATTTGTATTTATTAAACGGGAATACAATTACGGAAGAAATTGCAGTTAATGAGTCTGCAAGTACTTCTTGTGATACGACCAGATTGTGGCACATGCGTTTAGGGCATGTTGGTATGAAGAGTATGCAAACTCTTGTGAACCAAGGTTTGCTAAAAGGTGCTAAGACCTGCAAGTTAGAATTCTGTGAACATTGTGTAATGAGCAAGAAGACAAGAGTGAAGTTTGGCACCGCTATCCACCGTATTAATGGGACTCTTGATTATGTTCACTCGGACGTTTGGGGACCTGCCAAGCAAGCATCATTGGGAGGTATGCGCTATTTCGTCACTTTTGTAGATGATTATTCAAGACGTGTGTGGGTATACACCATGAAGCATAAAAATGAGGTCTTGAATGTGTTCCTGAAGTGAAAAAAGATAATTGAAACTCAGACTGGCAGAAAGATCAGAAAACTCTGTTTAGTTAATGGAGGCGAATACAAAGCTGATCCGTTCTTGCAAGTATGTCAGGATGAGGGAATTATCAGACACTTCACGGTTAGAGATACTCCGCAACAGAATGGGGTGGCAGAACGCATGAACCGTACATTGCTGGAGAAGGTTTGTTGTATGTTGTCCAATGCTGGATTGGGCAAAACGTTTTGGGCTGAGGCTATGACATATGCGTGCCATCTCATCAACAAGTTGCCTGCTGTTGCGATTGATGGAAAAACTCCTATGGAGGTATGGTCTAAAAATCCTGCTAATGATTATGATAGATTACATATCTTTGGTTGTCTTGCTTACTTTCATGTTCAAGAAGGTAAGTTAGATCCCCAAGCCAAGAAAGCTATTTTCTTAGGTTTCGTGGATGGTGTAAAAGGCTATAAGTTGTGGGTTCTTGAATCCAGGAAGATTGTTATTAGCAGGGATGTGACTTTTGATGAGGCTTCTATGCTGAAGCCAAAGAACTCTCAGCAGGTGGAGAGTTCGACCATAGAGAATTCGCAGCAGGTGGAGATTGATGCTACTGTACGTGTTCCAACTAGTCCTGTATCTACAGATGTAGTACCTACTGATTTCACAGTAGGTGCAGATGAAGACACAAATAGTGAGACTGCGGTAGATACAGTTGATGACGTTTCAGAGGCTCCAATTCAGGAGTCAATTGCAACAAGTAAACCAAAGAGGAATGTAAATCGTCCTCAAACGTTTAGTGACTGTGTTGCCTATGCACTTCCAGTAGTTGTGGATGAAGTACCTTCTACCTATAAAAAAACAATTCAAAGTACCGACTGTGAACAGTGGAAGAAGGCTATGGATGAAGAGATTGCATATCTTCATAAGAATGAAACATGGGAATTGTGTAGCTTACTGAAAGGTAAGAAAACTATTGGGTGCAAATGGGTATACACAAAGAAATAATGATCTCCTAGTAATGGTGTGCGCTTTAAGGCAAGGTTAGTTGTGAAAGGTTATGCTCAGAAGGAATGTATAGACTACGATGAAGTCTTTTCTCCAGTTGTGAAACACTCTTCCATTCGAATTTTGCTAGCCTTGGTTGCACAATTTGATATTGAGTTAGCTCAATTAGATGTAAAAACTGCGTTTTTACATGGAGAATTAAAGGAAGAGATCTATATGACTAAGCCAAATGGGTATAAGGTTGCAGAGAAAGAAGATTGTGTGTGTAAATTGAACAAGTCCTTGTATGCGTTGAAGCAGTCTCCAAGTGGTACAAGCGGTTTGATTAGTTTATGCTAGGGCAGAGGTACACTCGAAGCCATTATGATCATTGTGTCTACTTCCGTAAGCTTCGTGATGGTTCCTTTATATATTTGCTCTTATATGTAGATGATGTGCTTTTAGTCTCCAAGAGCAAGTATGAGATTGATAAATTGAAATGCCAGATGAGAACTCAGTTTGAAATGAAGGATCTTGGTGAAGCTAAGAAGATCCTTGGCACGGAAATTCAAAGAGACGGGGTGAAGGGAACTGTGAGCTTGTCACAACAAGCATATTTGAAGAAGGTGTTACAACGATTTAGGATGAACGACAAGACAAAATCGGTTAATACACCTCTTGCCCTTCACTTTAAGCTTTCAGCTTCTATGTCTCCTAGCACTGATAAGGAACGAGAGTACATGGCTCAAGTGCCATATGCAAATGTAGTGGGAAGCTTACACTACAAGAAATCTATCTTTTACCAACAAAATTATTGTTACGAAAATTGATTTCCTTGTTAATATTGTAGCATTGTCAACGAATAAAAAAATTTCCTTAAAAAAGCTATAAACTTGTTACTGTTTTCCAACAAAATATATTTTGTAGGAAACATTCCTTGTTAAATAGGTGGCGGGAAACATTTCCTCCAAACCCAATTTTTCCCTAAATTGATTTAACAATGAAATTATTTTTATGGCCACAAAATACTTGTTCCTTAGTAATTATGGCATCATCTGAAATGAAATATTTTGTTGCTAAAGAAGACTAATTTTAACAACAACTAACTTTCCTTGTTAACGAATATTAAATCTTATTCATCCCTCTTTAGTAAGGAAATATGTTTTCCTAGACAATAATCACATTATTAGTAATGATTCGGTTCGTTGATAATGATTGATAATTTTTTTCATTAGGTTTTTTCTTGTTAAAGCTCGTTTATTAATTTATAGGAACAAAGTAATATTTCGTTGAAAATTGTAACACTATTGGTAACGTTTTTTATTTTGTTGTAAAACAATATATTTTTTAATGAAATCTTTGTAGCTATGAAATAAGATTTTGTTGGTAATTATAACATTGTTCGTAACAAATTTTTTTCTAGGTAAAAACTAATAATTATTTTCATGAAAATTTGTTTTTCATTAAAGTTCACTAACTATTTTATAGCGACACGTCATTATTTTGTTGGAAATTGGTATGCTCACTACAAAAAATGTTTTAGTTACTAACAAATTTTATTTTCCTTGTTAATATGTTACTATTTCTAACAAAAATAAATTTCATTGAAAAAACCATAGAGTTGTCACTTTTTGTAACAAAATCTATTTTGTTGGCAACTTTTCTTTGTAAAGAGATGGCGAAAAATATTTATTCCAAAATCAATTTCCCACCAACATTATTTAGCAACAAAATATTTTTTTTTCAACGAAATTTTAGTTTGTTAGTTATAATGATGTCATTTACAATAAATTATTTCATTGCTAATAAATATTAATATTATTGACAAACATTTTCTTAGTAAATGCACTATAACACTTGTTCGTGTCTCTTCAACAATGAAACTAAATTTTCTCTAGTTAATTACCACGTTATTGCAACGATTTATTTGGTTACTTATAATGAATTTTTTTTATATTTAAAGCTCCTAGCTTCTTTATAGTGGAAAAATATCAATTCGTTGAAATTTTTTATTAGTAGCATTTAGGGGTGGGCACGGGACGGGATGGGACGAGATATACCCATCCCTATCCCATCCCGTTCATACAGGATCGGGACGAAACGGGACGGGATCGGGACGGAACGGGACGGGACGGGATCAGCGGCATCCAAAAAATTTGAAGCAAATTTTTGCTCACTCAAACATTGTTTCTTAGTGTCTCTTTGCTCGCTCATCATCTCCAAGATCTCCATGATCTGAAGAAACAAATCAGGTTAACTCATTTGAGATGGCTTTGCTTCATGGAGCATATAAGTTGGATATAAAAACATGTACCAAAGAAAGAAAAGCTAAAGCTATGATGGTAAAGTTAAGCATGCAAAGTTGTCGAGGAAGGTCATTGCCTCAACTGGGAAAGTACAGTGCCACACCTAAGAGAAACTTTACATTTCAAAGATCTAGTTTACTTGAACATTAATGGGCATATCTACATGACGGAATGAATTTGCTATGTTCAAGATGACTTCTGGACTACAGCCAGAATTTAACTATCATTTCTTAGTAATCTTTATGAACATTGTAACAAAGAAAATATGCTTTCAGTTATTCAATCAACTAGGAATTTATGCCATCCTTCAGTATCTGTTCAGCTACACAGCAAGCACATCAAGTTGTCAACTATTGAATGGAACCTACTAAGGGAAGCTCTCAACCCAAAGTCTCTATCTGACTGAACAATCCTAAACCTTGACCACATTCAACTCTAGAGGAATTTTAAAAGTTACGCTACTTAAATTACCAACGTTGTGTATAAAAATCAGTTTTAGCCATCTTTTGAGTTAGCTTAATTACTTTCCCAATTTGGACATTTATCTATATAATTTGAAACATTGCAGAGAAGTGATTGTTGGATATGGAGCCCAAAATGATTAATGGTATTCAAAACAATCAATATCATAATGTAAAAACATATTTGTGTTAGATCATTAAATATGTTATATACATTAGTATATTTGTATGGGCATCCACAATTTTAAAATAAATAATTAAATAAAAATATTAATAATTAATATTAATAAATTAGTTCGGGACGGGACGGGATTGGCGGGATTGAAAATCTCCATCCCATCCCATCCCATTCTAGATCGGGACGGCACGAGATCAGGATGAAATTATTCAATCCCATTAAGATCCGGAAAAATCGGGACGGGACGGGATCGGGACGGGATCGGGACGGGAACGGGATCGCGGGATGGGATGCCCACCCCTAGTAGCATTGATATAATTTCATCTGAAAAATCAAATAAAATTTATTTAACAATACAACATTATTTTACTGTTAATTATAATATTAATGGTAACAATTTATTTCATTGCTAAATATTGATAAAATTTTCATGAACATTTTTCTTATTAAGGCTCATTTTCTTATTTACAACAATTTTATTTTATTTCATTGAGAATATAACCAATTTCAATAACATATAGCATTGAAATGCTATTACTATTTTGTTGATAATTATAATGGTGTTACTGTGAATTTTTTTTTCATTGCTAAAAGTGGTAGATATTTAACATAAATCTTATAATCGTGAAAATATTTAGTTTTAATTTATATTGACGAAATATTATATATTGGTCTCTATTATATACGTAGCAATGGTTTTTGTATTGCAAAAAATGAGTAATTTGATTTAATAAGCTATAAAGTTGTTTCACACAACACAATTATTCAAATAGCTCAATTGGTAAATATTGCAACAGATTTTACTATAGGTCAGGAGTTCGATTCTTGTTAAGCCTAAAAATAAATATATTATATATGGAATTCCATAGTGAACTTTTATCATCAAGAGTGGTGTCCTTAGAGTTTGGGAGGTAGTGGGTGATGTCCTTAGAGTTTGGGACCTAGATTAGGTCGTCTTTTAGACAACTTTAATATATCATTTTTTATTGAAAATAATTTCCTTGGTAATTGGTAACGATACCGATGACAACTTTCGTTGATATTCATGCATTTTACCAAGAAAAAAGTTCTATGATAAAGGTTGTTACCTTTGCCAACGACAATTTTCCTTGATGATTTTAAGATTTTTCGAGAAAATTTTTGTAGGTAAATGAAATAGTTCTTGCAACAAACAATTTGTTGGTAACGATATTTGATTTTTACCAACGAATTTTCTTGGTAGTTGTCAATATTACTAACAAAATATTTTCTTGACTTAGCATCCCTTTTACCAACAAAAACTGTAATTCCTTGGCAAATACCTTTAGCTACGGGGATGCCTCCAGGAACCCACCAACGAATTTTTTTCCTTGTTAAAAGTAGTTTTCAACAAAATTTTAAGTTTTGTCAAGGACATTTTTTCTTGAAAAATGCCTTAATTGTTGTAGTGTTAATGTATGCAATGGTGTGTACGAGGCCTGACATTTCATAGACAGTTAGTATGGTAAGTTGGTACATGCATGATCCAGGAAAATGACACTGGCAAGCGGTGAAATGGATTCTACGGTACATCCTGAGTACAGTAGATGTTGGTTTACTATTTGAGAAGGATGTGAGTAATGGTCAACATTGTGTTGGTTATGTGGATTCAGATTATGCAGGAGATCTGGATAAGTGACGATCAACTACTAGTTATATCTTTACTTTTGCTAAAGGAGCAGTAAGTTGGTGATCTACGTTGCAGTCTACAGTTGCATTATCTACAACTGAAGCTGAGTATATGGTGGTTACAGAAGCCGTGAAGGAAGCAATTTGGCTTCAAGGGTTGCTTGATGACTTGGGTGTAATACAAGACCATCTAAATGTCTTTTGTGATAGTATGAGTGCCATTTATTTGGCGAAGAATCAAGTTCATCATGCATGTACTAAACACATTGATATTCGTTTTCACTTTGTGTGAGAAATCATAGAAGAAGGTGACATCTTACTAAAGAAGATTGACACCAAGGAGAATTCTGCTGATATGTTGACAAAAATAGTTTCTAGGGTCAAGTTCCAACATTGTTTGAACTTGATCAACATCCTTCGTGTGTGTTGAACCTCTTTGGGGTTGTGAAGAGCAAAGATGGATATTGCTTGTGTAATCGGCTCAGATTTGTGAAATCTTCACCGAGGTGGAGAATTGTTGAAACACGAAATATGACAAAGAACACAAAGAATAGAAAAGTACTTGTGAATACTCAATTTCTGCTTGTCGGCAATGGATTGCGGCATGTCGGCATGGAGGACAACCCATATGTGCTGGATTTGAGTTGTGGATTTGCTGGATCTTAGTGGAAATTGCTAGAAGACATCTGAAGGAAGAAGAAGAAGAAGATGGTGGAAGGTGATGGAATCCTCCATCACCGCCTCCCTCCACCGCCAAAGAGCGACTATAAAAGGAGGAACCCCCTCCTCTTTTAGAGAATAATCTTCTTCATTGAGAGAAATCTAAGAGAGATTGAGAGTGTGAAGTTTAGGGTTCTTTAACTCTGTGTATTTTGTGAGGAATGAGAGAAAGAGATGAGAGAGAAACGAAAGAGAAAAAAAAATTTCTCTTTTGTTTGTGAAGGATAAACGCACCCTGCATTTCTCCGTGGTGTCACTTAGACACGTGTGTATTTGTAACGTCCCTGACGTTGTGTAACTCCCTCCATTTGTACTTCTCGATCTCATTAGTAAAACTATTCTCTTTGCCCGTGGACGTAGGCAAACTTGCCGAACCACGTTAAATTGTTGTGTGCGGTACGTGTTTTATTTATTTTCATTAACTTTACATTGCCTTGTTTATAATTTGGATTTATTACTTTTATTGCAACTATCAATTGTGTTCCGCAATCTGTTACGCTTTCGCAAGGCACAACATCATGTCCATATATGATCATATACTCCTTAGAAAGAAGTGTATCATAAACCTAAATGTTGAAAAAAAGGGTGATAGAAAGTTCTAAACATGTAAAAAAATCAGGGAGATAACAGCAAGTAAACTTGTGGAGTATGGTATTATATGAAGGGTTGGAACCATGTCAAAGGTGTTTAATTTGGGATCCATAAAAAACCATGCTTTCCCATCAAAGGAGAAAAGAGAAAGTCGAAGTTTAGTGAGGAATTAAACCACGTCTTGGTTATTAATAGCAAGTTTGAATTTCATATGATGTTGCTGTTAAAAAAAAAATTTCCTTTTAAGGTAATGCTCACAAAAACATTGCCATTATTCATCTTATTATTACATATAGAAATGTAGATGAGTAAAAATTCTGAATAAGACCCAACCTTGCGACCAGTATAAGTTAATGAAAATGATAAACCAGCCAAACCTAAAATATAAACCTTTGACATCCTTGTCACAAGGCTGGTAAATGGATTGATGTTTATAATTCTAAATGGCCTGGGTTTCCAGCCTGGGTTGACTGCCTGGGGGGCGAATTTACACCTTTACCTCCCTCTTTAACAACTTTTTGAAAAAAATGTTTAAAAAGGAGGGGGTAAAAGTGTAAATTCACCCACCCATGCAGTCAACCCAGGCTGGAAACCCAGGCCAGCTAGAAAAGCTCATGTTTTTATGGAACTGAAAGAAACCTTACCTCAAAATGGAAGTGTTGTCAAATTGGATTAGTTTGGTAGAGGCCCAGTAAGCGAAATTGCACTAAAAAATCCAATTAGTAGGAATCCAAATTCTTATCCATCTTTCCAATTAGAGAGATCAAATTATTGGTAAAGAAAGTGATCTAAATAATAACCCACAAAATGCCTGTGGGATTCTACGACTTTGAGCTTTTCTTTCAATGAAAGCCCAAAAACAACTTGGCCAAATTGGACCACCACTACAGCTCACAATTGGACCTAGGGGTGGGCAAACGGGTCGAGGAACCGCGGATCCAAACCGAACCGGACCGTTTTACTCCAAACGGTTCGGTTCTGATTTTAAAAATGTTAAACGATTCGGTTCGGTTCCGGAACCGTTCTTAAACGGTTCGGTTCCGGTTCCAAATTTTTTTTGCAAACGGTTCGGTTCCGATCCGTTTCGAACCGAATATATATACCCAATTTAGTAAATTCCCTACTTACGTTTTTATTTCTAAACCCTAATCCTCACCTCACTCCTCAATCTCTCATCTCTCACTCCTCACTGTGAAAGAAAACAAAGGAAGAAGAGTCGCAGAGCAGCCGCAGTCGCAGAGCAGCTGCACTCGCGCGAGGACGATCTGCTCTCCACACCACCAAAACCACCTCAACTCGCCTCCATTACACACACACCTTTGAGTCTTCTCTATAAGTACAAACCCTTGTCGAGGTTTAGTTCGCCACCATGTCTCCTCATCAACTCCAACCCATCTCCCAGTCAAAGCTTCTCCTTCCCACGTCTAATCACCGATCAATCCAACCTCACCACCACCACCACCACAATTTCGTATCATTCTCCTCCTCCACCACCGCTACAACCCCTCTTTATAATAACCTCCATGGCGGTCTCTCCTTGACACACTCTCGACGCTTCACTGCTTCAACTTCAACCCCAATAGCCTCCAACAGCATTTCGGTAATCTAGGGGTTTGATTTCTTTTATGTTTAGAGATTTGATTTTTTGGATACCATTTTGTGAATAATTTCGTGGGTTGTGACTAATTTCTTGATTTTTTTTTGTTGAATTTTTAGTTGGATTCTTTGGATCTAAGTGAGTTAACAAGTGGGGAGAAGAAGAAGGATTCTACACTGGTTTGCGCGCCATTGATGGGAGATACGGTTGATCAGATGATAGAAAGCATGGCAAAGGTGAAGGAGAGTGGAGCTGATATTGTTGAAATCAGATTGGATTATTTGAAGGATTTTGATCCAAGTCAAGATCTTGAAAAACTCATCAAAGCGTCTCCATTGCCCACGCTTTTCACTTACAGGTATGATTTACTTGTTTACGCATTGTTCTTGGAATGGATTATGTTTAGAAAATTTCTAGTTCCAATGGATAGTATGGGAAACATTGTTTGAACCCAATGTAATCTGATTCGTATGCTGAAGTTGAAGGAACCGTTTGGATACGGAATGGAACCGTAGGAACCGTTTATCAAATTGTTTCCTTTATAATTGCAACCGGTTATTCCGTATCAGATTAAATGTTTCCTTTATAAAGGAAACATTTAATCTACGGAATGGAATCGTAGGAACCGTTTATTGGAACTGATGTTTATTATAAAGGAACCGTTTATCAAATTGTTTCAAGGAACCGTTTGGAACCGTAGGAACCGAACCGTTGTAAACGGTTCGAGTTAGGTTCGGTTCCAACGTTCAAAATAGAGGAACCGAACCGAATCGGAACCGATAAAATTTTAAACGGTTCGAGTTAGGTTCCTCAAAATTTGGAACCGAACCGAACCGAACCGTGCCCACCCCTAATTGGACCCCTTGAGGGGTGTTGTTTAAGGGAACATGGGGTGTGAAAACCCCAAAAGTCGTAACGGCTAGCAGTATAGTAGTTCAAGTTACCGTTGAAGCCATCTTAAATTCAAAATCCCATCAGATACTCCTGTTTTTCTCTAAAAACAAACCCTTCTTCCCCAACATCACCTTCTGAACACAAACTCTGAAACTCAAAACAGATCCAATTTCATCTTCTCCTCTCTTCACAATTGCCCCATCTCTCCGATTCAATTTAACCTAACGAAGGTGGGAAAAACGAATATGGTGTATAGTTACACACCCACCTACTACTCATCCCTCCATGACACGATCACCTCTCTCTGCAAGACCATCCTTCCCTTCAACTTCAGGAAACCCCGATTGACCTCTGCAGACCAAAACCTTTCCAAGAAGCAATCAGAGAATCTCAGATGGCAACAAGAGTCCTTCCACAGGATCCTCAACTTGATTGGTCTTCACAAGGAAGGAATGGTGCTGGAAAGCGAAGTTTTCGCATTCCGATCCCATTTACTCGATACCCTTATAGCATCTCCATCTGATCAAGAACAACCAACTGTTATCAGAGATAAGTTGCTGTTCTTGCAGGTAAGAGGATGCTGACAATGGGTATGATTTGTTTCTTGTTTTGATGATTAAAATTTGGTTATTTATGTTGATTTTCTTGTTTAGGAGTTGTTTTATGCCAAATGTATTTCGATCGATGAGTACCATTCTTCCAAGAGGCCTTTGTTACAGAGACTTGCTGTTCAAGGAGCTGAAATTGAAGCCAGAGATGTGATTATAGCTTTGAAATCTACGGATAATTCTGAAAAGGAAGAGTGGTCTGAAATTAATTTCAAAGATGAGGATTCTTTGGTGGATAAAGATAGCTTGAATCCCAACAAGGCGAAACACAAAACCCCATTGAAAAGAATTAAGGGAGCTACAAGTATGATAGGGATTGTCAGTAAGAGCAGAGGAAAACAGGGGATATCGGAGAACATTGATCCTAATATGCCCTCAAATGTGAATGGATTTCTTGTTCGAGAGAAAACCCTTTCTGGGTTGTTTCGAAGGAGAGCAAACCGATCCTTAGGTCCCAGGCTGAGAAGGGGAGCACCGAAAAGGTGAAGAAAAAGGTATTGCGGACTTTGTTTCAAAGGGAGGGAAATGGGGGTGAAAGTGTGCCTGATATGGAAGAGAGGTCGTCGAAATCAGCTAAGAAGCAATGGGGATTCGATGGATTTAAGAAGTGGAAAAGAAATAACAGCGAATCTGAAGAGGCACCTTTGCCTTTTGGGGATATATCAGATGATCAGGTTTCTTCAGCTCAATGTCACTTGGTTTCTAGCCCCATTGGTGAAGGCCCTGACACAAAATTGATTAAGAAGAAGATTCATTCTGATGGATTGGCCTCGGATTTCTTCATCGACAAGGTCAGGACCACTTTAGTTTTGTTCCAAGTTTAGTTTCAATTCCACAATTTTTAGTATAGTGGTTGATTACTTAGCACTAAGAGACTAGCATCCTTTTTTTTTTTGGAAAGTAGAGATAGACTAGCATCTGATATTGGAAATTCAATATTATTTCTATTGAAGGTGTTGGGAGAAAACATAAAGAAAGAGCTGTCGAGGATCCAGGCTGAACTTGACACCAAGAATTCAAACCTTCAATTCTCGTAATTTTTGGAAAAAAAAACCACTTTTTTGTATTCTATCTATATTGTTTATTATCTTCACATGTGTTTTCTGGAATTCGCTTACCATGTTCAATTCATGCTATTTACCAGGAGTGATCAAGTTAAAGCAATTTCAACTAGGCTTCCAATCGACAAAGCTGACTTGAAGAAATTCTTCCCCAAGTAAGCAAATCTATCTTGTTATTGTGTTGTTTTGGACGCTTGAACATGGTAACTGATCTGTCTCTTTGATTCTTGCTTATGTTAAGGTCATGGTGTGATCGGTATGGAGATATTGTGCTAGATGTAGTAAAGAAGGAATTCAAGGACCATGTCGGAGAGATGGAGACTTTAAGAAACACAACCAAAGATAGACATAGCAATTCTGGAACCTGGGTTACCTTTGAAAATGACAACACCAATGAGAACTCTCATTCCAATCTATTTGTTAATTGTGATCAATCATCGGCATTTATGACCAACTGCTTCATCAATGAACATGGTGCAAGTAATGGAGACAAGTTGAATTCTGAATCAACTTACTCCCAAGACTACAATCCTTTCTGGAGTCCAAGGAATGCTTCATCTATGAGGGGTTAGATGAAATTATTATTTATATCAAAGTTTGAATGAACAGAAAGTAATGTATCCACATGTTTGCTTTGAATCATGTTTCATGATGGTATTTCTTGCAAGTTTTTGGAGAACTTGTTTTCCTTGATAGATTTGATATGTATCCACATTTGAGGTATTAGGATGATATTATGTAATGTAATGAACAAAGCTCTGCAATGAATCTTCTATCTATAGATGAATCAAGGACAAATTACGACTTGTTTACTACATTAAAATTCTACTGGAATATCACCATACCCATCACCTAATGAGCTCGCCTCTGGCACTCCCAATTGTATTCTGTTAAGCTTCCTCCACTCTGTCGTTGCAGACTTTGGCCGACCACTTCTCTTCTTCTTGCTCTCATTACTTGGAACTGGCAAGGACTTTCGCAGCATTTCAGAAGGTTTTTGCTGCCTCTTCTCAACTTTCTTAACAATCTCCTCCAGCATTTTCCTTCCAGTCCAACCTGTTGGATCTTATCTAACCGAATCCATTTGTGCAGCAAGAACTACTTCCTTACACAATTCCCGGCGAAAATACATCCTCAAACTAGGAAGACACCCTCTGGAAATTCTCGGTCTGCTCAACATACCCACCAACACAAAACCCAGACCTTGGCCTTGACAATCGATATTATAAGCGCACATTCTTGACAAAGCTGAAAGACCACCAGCAGTAGTAACCAGCTTTGCTGCAACCTCATTACCAACTATAGCAGCAAGATTCGGTGCAACTCTTAGCATTCTACTCTCAAAAAATTCAACAATCTTCATCTTCCCAGCATCAAGATCAAGAACCCGATTACATCCGTCAATTGTCTTCTTAAGTTCCTCTTCTCTAGGCGGTGTATCACCAGTATTCCAACTCCATTCCATCAAAGAAATAGCAACACACATTGTGTAAGGCAATATTCCACTAAGATCAACAGCAGTTACGTCCATCTGATTTCCAATCCTCTTTACAACCCGAGCATAATCAACTGGAGGAGGCACCGATGACTCAAGTTCTGGGAACCTCATCCAATAGCTGTAACAGATAAAGTTAGTGATCATTGCAATCTCCTTGTCAATGTGAACCGAGAGTGAATTACAATTAACTACAAGCTGATATTCTTCCTCGCAGAGCGAATAACAATCAATATTACTGCAATGTTCGTGATGAACATGCTCGGAAACCGGTCTAGTTTCATTGTGAAGTGCAAGTTCAACCTTGTGTATGATGTCAATGTAGCATTGTGTATTCTGCAACTTGGGAAGACCCTCCAAGTTGTCAAATTTCAGGTTTTCTGTCAGGGTTGGTTTAACAAGCAATGGGACAGAGAATAAGAATGATAGAAGATGGATGAGGTCAAATTAAAAAAAATAATAATAATAACAACTTCACTCAATAGAAATGATTGGACCCTGGAATTTCTATTAAAACTTCAATGCTTAATACAGCGAGTTTAACCGTTGAGATCATAACACGTGTCCCCAATGTCTTGTCTATTGTTATTACAGAATTGCCTTTCTTATTTGAATTTGAAAATTTCAGAACTTTGTGCATTCTCTCTCAGATGCTCTTGTCTTGTCTGTTGGCGCCAATTCTTTTGGGGATGCATTCGTGACAATACCTTTCCTATCGCCACATCCTTCTCCTCTCAAGGATGAAAAGAGGAAAACTTCTGATCAATCCTCCCACTGATCAGTCCTCCCAGGTGGTGTCTTCGACAAGTAAATTGGACCATTGGATCAAGAGTTGTGTAACATCTTTGTTATGTCGAGGAATCACAAGTCTTGCCAGTGCCTTGATTGGTTTTGCTACAAATTGTCCCTGATTGTCCATCCCGTTCATACGGGATCGAGACGGGACAGGATGAGATAAACCCCATCCCGACCTCGTCTCATCCCAAACGGGATCAACGTGTTTCAAATTGACCATGCAATTTCAATAACTAAAATAGATCTTCAGCAAATTGCATGTTTACAAATAACTATGCTAAAAATGAAATAATAAACCAAAATGCAATCAACTAAATATAATGTAACCTATGCCGTAATAAGCACATGAAACTGTCATTGGAATCTTTCACAAAGTTTAATTTTCATGCATATCTATCCTTGCAAATCAGATGATACTAGGAACCCATTAAGTTGTATTATAGGTTGAGTATCCAAAGTTTTCAATGAAATCGAATGTACCCTAGTTAAATACAATTAAACAAATTGGTCTTCAAATATGAGTTGATAGCCTAACGACATTGAGAATTTTAGATGCTAAAATGTTATATGCATCAGGGAATTTGTATGGGCATCCAAATATTGCAATCCTAAAATAAATAAATAAATAATAATATTGAAAAATTAGTTCGGGACGGGACGGGATTGGCGGGATTGAAAATCTTCATCCCATCCCATCCCATTCTAGATAGGGACGGGACGAGATCGGGATGGAATTATTCAATCCCATTAAGACCCGAAAAAATCGGGACGAGAACGAGATCGCGGGATGGGATGCCCACCCCTAGTCTGAGCTGCTCGGAGTTGTTTTTTGAATTGTGAAACATGAAAAACATGGTGGATTCTCGACTGTGTTGGCAAGTCCAATTTATAAGCTACTGCTCCAATTCTCTGTAGAACTTTGAATGGGCCATAAAATCTGGAAGAAAGCTTCAGGTTCTTATGGATTTGGGACTGAAATCTGTCAATATGGCTGTAACTTGAGATAAACCCAATCGCCCACCTTGAATGATCGTTCCTTTCTGTACTAATAGCGTAGTATTTCATATGCTCTTGTGATTTATGGAGGTGTTCATTGAGAATGCTTAGCATCTCCTCTCTTTCACTCAGATAGCGTTGAACATAAGAAATTGTCCATGTAGTAGTTGGAGGCAGGGTTAATAATGGAGGTTCATAATCGTAAAGTGCCTGAAAAGGAGAGAGTTTTAGGCTTGAGTGATAATTGGTGTTGAACCAATGCTCTGCTAGGTAAAGCCACCGTGTCCATCTGGAAGGAGCATTGCTAGTCATACAAGGCGGGAAGGTATCAAGAAATGTGTTTGTTCTCTATGACTGTCCATCAGACTGTGGGTGATACAAGGTACTCAAGTGCAAAGATGTCCCCAATGCTTTGAAAAGCTGCTGCCAAAAGAGCTAAGAAAGACTATCTTTGTCTGATACAATAGGACATGGCATACCATGAAGTTTATAGACAGATTGTAGGAAAACTTTAGCCACTTTAGTAGCTGTGAATGGATGGGCAAGAGCTATAAAGTGGCTATACTTTGTTAATCGATCTACTATGACAAAAATCATTGATTTCCCTTTAGATACAACAAACCTTTTATAAATCCATTGTTAAATGTTGCCAAGCCTGGTTGGGAACAAGTAGTGGTTGCCTGAGTCCTCCGTAACCTGGCTGTTCATTCTTGTTTCTCTGATAAACGTCACAAGAAGTGATGAACTCAACCAACTGTGACTTCATACCTGACCAGAAGAGGCGTTTATTCATCCTTTGTAGTGTGGCCGTGATACCTGAATGTCCTCCTATAGCTGAAGAATGCAAGGAATGTAATACTTGTTGTCTGAGGTAGCCTGGCACACCAATGTACAATCTTGATTTGTATTTGAGTAGTCCTTGATGTAATGTATATGGAGGAGAAGTTGTAGGAGATATCAAGAGCTTGGGGATGGATTGAGCATGTGAGTCTTGTGTATGGCTGATGAGTATGTCATTTAACTACTGTGGAGAAGCTTGAGATATAGCCATAATGAAACTATCACTCTGAGCAATCCTGGAGAGAGCATCAACAGCATAGTGGTAGACAACGTGCACTTGCGGTTATTACAAGTGGGTCAAATTAGCCTGTTTATTTAGGCCGGTTAAACTAGCAACAAGTTTTTGGCGCCGTTGCCGGGGAAGGTAGCGGTGTAATTGAATTTAAGATTTATTTTCACTAATTTAAAAAAAAACAAAATTTTATTTTTATTTTGTTAAGTTCTTTTTACACTCATTTCGTGTTATTTGTTTGATTTTGCAGAATACACGTTTCTCAAGAAAATTGGACGATCCTGCAAACATCAAGCAAATTTTAAATTTTTTTATTTTGTGAGGAGAGTTTTAATTTTAGTTTCACATCATTTTACGAGTGTGTGGTGTAATAATTTTTGTAAACTCTATTGTTTTCCATTTTTAATCACATACCCAAAAATTTTCAAGTCAAAAGAAATTATAGGGAAACAATTTTTATTCGGATTATAAAAATTTTAAGCACCCGGTGGCTGTGTGGCGTGATGGAACAGAAAGGGAGTGAGAGATGGATGGTGATGAGATGAGTGTGATGAAAATCACTTTGTGAAGGAAGGAGGATTTGTTTTTGGCTATTGAGGTTTGATTCCCTTCTCCTCGTCCCCTTTCACATTCATTTTCTATTGTTTTTATAAATAATGAACAAAATGAATAGAGATGAGATAAATGGATGATTCATGGAGTGAATCAAGGTAAAATCAAATCTGAATATGGGATAAATGGGAGAATATTATTTGGGTTTGATTGGGCTTGGCATTGGGTTTGGGTTTATGGGTTTGGTTTTGGGTTTAAGTAAAGGGCTCAGGTTATTTTCACCTCCACTTTCCCTGAAATCACCATCAGGGATTGTTAATTGCATTTTTCTTTGATTTCTTCATTACAACTCCACATTCTACAAAAACACAAAAATTTAATAATTAATCTAAAATAAGATAAAAACAAGGATTAACAAAAATATAATAAGAGGTAATAATGTTATAATTATGTGATTATCACATAGTTTTCAGAACCTTTCTTGTAGCAAATATTGTAATCATATACCCTAACAGCTTGGTTAGCCATTTTGTTGTAGAGTAGTGATGAGTTTTTTTTTATCAAGGAAGTATTATATAGTTTGGTAATTACTAATTAGTAAGAATACAAAACTTTGAACCTAACAGGTAGGGTCTCCATTTCTGGACAACCAATACAATAGCTAGCAACTCCTTTTCAAAGGTAGAAAGGCCTAAATTTTTGGGACCCAAAGCTTTACTAAAATATGCGATTGGATGGCCCTTTGAAAAAGTACAACTGTCATGCCCCGATTTTCGAAGAAAACGAAAATCCTAAAATCCACGTAGGATTATCCGTTTTCCCCAAAACTCGAGACGTGAAAATTCAATAACAACAGAAACAAATAGCAGCAACAACTAATCATGATTTAATTACTGAAACAAATAAAACTCTAACCCGGAAAGGACTGGCGTGGCTAGCTCACTAGCGAAACTCTAGTAACGCAACTCAAAATCTCTAAACCTGAAAGGCTAATCGGCTACATTCCAAAAGGAATGTACCCAAGAAGCAAAAGCTCACTTGAGTCAGCAATAAAGCTGGTGTGAGAAATCTTCATCCCAAAATCAATAAATTCGCGCATAACAACATCAAAATAAACAAAACAATAAACAACCACATCATCAGGTATTTCCTCAATGAGGCAAAAGTGTTATCATCCTAACTATAAACATTGACTATGGCAAGTCTGACCTGCAGAAATATGAGTAGACTTGCCATCCTGCATGAAAATGTCAAAAGCAACCGGATAATATTTCTAAGTTATCAGTCATCACAAAGGTGATTTATTTCCAAACAATGATACAATTCATAGTCATATTAGACTATTATTGAAATATTAACAAAACACGTTTTCTACCTTCAAGAAGACATGTAGTTCTCATTCAATGGTTGAATGAGCATTAAGTTTCTTCTTTTAAGGTAATCATGCACATACAAAAAAAAAATCTCGCTTCTTTTTCACAATCGCACCATCCTCCTTGTGTCGAACACACCTCACCGAGTTGTGCCTCCCTTGCCTTCGAAACCACTCGGAGCGTACATGTTCCAAGTGGGGTGCCACATCGAGGAACACGTCATTTCACCCGAAGTTCGATCCAGGGCAAACATTTCCTAAATCTACACGTATAACCGAACTCACATGGAACGGTGCACCGATATGCAAGCAAGTCTGCATACCTATAATTCTATCACACGTATACAAATAAGTCTGTATACAAATCACATTTTTCATCTTTTTCTTTTTCGGAGTTGTGGAAAAGAGCATAGGAAAATAAACTAAAACTCAAAAACTCTTTTATAGTGACACTTTGTCAACCATAAATAAATCAACCACAGTATCCACCATTCTTTTGGGGAAACAAATAATATTTCCATAAATAAATTTTCTATAACCCAACAGGGATCAAACTCATTCAATATAAGATTCATCTTCCTATGCGCATGAAGAATATCACACTTTCAATCATAGCTCCTTATTGAGCCCAATTTAATCGATTAAATAACACCATTACTTAATAACATTGTTATCTATATAAAGGACAACACATGTATATATATGAAACCATACTCAAATTCTCATTATCATACATTACAACATATAGCAAGGGAATTCAAAATGTTCACAACCACCAGTACAAAACTATTTTGTATGTCAAAAATAAACTTCCATATGCATGTGATTTTAGGGATAAACACATATATCCTAGTTTGGCAAAAAGTATCTCAACAATCATTCGACAACTATTAGACACACTAACATGCTTCATATGCACCGAGGAGTTTAACAATTCCTTTATCAAATGGTTCAAATCTGACGCGACTTCAAAACTACACCACTAGATGCAACCAAGTTACACCCAAGAGTAACCAATAAAGGCATACTAGTCAGATTTGTCATAGCCTACAACTTCAAACACCTTTCTTGAGCAAGTTCTCAACTAAGAATTTTCAATACAACTATGAATTCTAAACAAGGAAAAAATGTGTGTATCCACCACATGCAAAGTGATAGCCTATCTCAACCCCAATCACAAATGAACTTGCAGTCATAAACTATTGTCCCCTAGTAATGGATACATTCAAGCAAGGACATCAGAATAACCCTTTTCCTCAATTTGAAGTGAAGAAATGAAATGACTACATAACAGTAACATGTGACTTTCACCTTGTATACCAAAAACAATGAGATCATCTATTTCAGCTGAATAAATCATATTCCTTAAATATAACAAAAGTAAACAAGCTTCAAAATTCTGAGTTTGATTTGCCTTCCTTAAGCAATAAGAATCATTTCAACAGTTAGAAATTTGATTTGTATTTCATATGTTCTCTCATCTCATTTAATCATCTTGGTTATTTCCCAAATTTGAATTTCCTCAAGCATATATATGACTCATATAAACTTATTGTTAAAAGTAAACCTTATTATAATGTACAAGTGTCTCACACTGTATTAAATATATATATATTTTTTTGTCAAAGTAGAAGAATATTTTCACACAAAAAACAGATATGAATATGAACATACAGATGTTCAAAGAAGTGTTTCAGTGATGACTAATTTTAAAAAGCTTTCTCAAATACATCCTCAAGGTGTAAAAATAAATAAATAAATAAAACAACAATAATAACAACAGTGTTGGTTCATAGAAATAGGATTAGCGAGAACACCTGAATTTTTACAAGCATGATATGATAAAAGGAAGTAGCAGAGAAACCAGGAGGAACTACTGACGTTCATAATTTATACCAGAAGGTGAAAATGTAGCAAAGGAACCCTTTATCCACGCCAAAAGCAATAAGCCAAACTCATCTCACGAGTAAATAACTTTCAACAAAATACAATTAGGCTAAAATATAGGCATCGCATTAAAACCCTTAATCCTAATGAATCATGAAAACTGATTCAACCAGAACTCAGACATTGAAATCAACAAAAACAACCATCAAATAGAGATTAATATCAAAACTAGTAAAAATCAAAAACTAACCCAATAAAGTTTCTGCCTTTCTGGACAATTTCACCCCACGAAACATACCCACTTCAAAAAAATCGGATCTGAATCTAAACAAAACCCAAACGCAATAGAATCAAAGAAATTTGTGAAAGAAAACTCACAGGTCAGTAGCACACAGCCCTCGGCACCCAATATCTCTCTCTCATCGCAGCAATCATCTCGCCAGACCACCACCACATCGCCAGCAATTCTCGCTCACTAGAAAGACTGACAACATCATCCATCTCGCCAACCCTTATTCTTTTTTTTTTCTTCCTCGCATCACAAATAAACCACCAACAGATTTCACGCCTCCATGTTTTTTTTCTTCTCTACACATCCTCCACAGACCACATCACGAATCATCACCACCTTCTCTTCTCGACAGCCACGCTCAACCTCCACAGTCCTTCCTCCTCTCCTCCTTGCAGACACGAGGAGAGCTCCATCTTGCCTACTTGTGCTCTTCTTCTTCGCCACATATCCTCAACAGATAGCACACCACAGATTGAACTAGCCATCCACTCGCACCCTCGTCCCTTTCCTCACTTGAAGTCTCTCCCTCATGACTTCTTCTTCTTTCCTTCATCATCTCGAGACCATAAACCTTTCATCCGTCCTCCCCTTCTCACAACAGAACACACAACAGGAAGGCAAAAGGAAAAAGGAAGAAGGAGAAAAGAAAAGGAAGAACAAAAAAAAGGAGAGAAATTTTCTCTTATTGTTGGGTGGCTAATCGCCCCTACTAAAATTCTGAGGGCACCTGCTATTTAACTCCACAAAATAAAACCCTAATCATTAGTTTAATAAAAACCCAAAACCAAGCCCAAATACAATTGAGTAACAACCCATCAACATTAGGGTTTATACAATTTTGGCTAAATACACACACACACTTTATCCTATTTAGCCATGGCAAACAAAAATCTTTTTCCAAATAATTGAGATTACAATATATGACATAATTAATAAATAAGAAATTTTTATGTTTATTTAATTAGGCGGGTATTACAATATATACAACTCAAAAGAATCTCGTCCCGAGATTCGGTAGAGAAGGGTAAGTAAGTAATTAATTCTTAAATAAACAAACTACCTTCCGAATTAACCAACACTAGAGTACAAATAATAAACCATTCAAAAAATCCATTTTCTACTAACCTTCCTTAAGAAACAAAACACACATCACGTAGACAAACAAATAACTCATGCATATGCCCATCTCTTCATGAAGACAATCACACAAAGATATATATGTGAAATTTATTAAATTTAATAAATATAAAAAAAATACGGGGTGCTACAATAACCCCAATACCCACTGAACATGCGTCAGTTCCCACCACAAATGGAAATGAGAAGTCAGGTAATTGAAGGACTGGTGTAGTTGTCATTGCTTGTTGCAGATCAGAGAAAGCCAGCTGGGTGTTTGCATTCCATATGAAAGCATCCTTTTTAAGCAAGTCTATAAGTGGTTTTGCTAATTGTACATAGTTTTTGACAAACTTCTGTAATACCCAATTAATCCAAGAAAGCCCCTAAGGGTTTTTAAATTTTGAGGTGTTGGCCAATTTAGCATAGCTGAGATTTTAGTAGGGTCTGCTACCACGCTTGAAAAGGTGATAATGTGCCCCAAATATTCAAGTTGTTTTTGCCCAAAGGAACATTTGGATAGTTTTGCATGTAAGAAATGTTTTCTCAAGGTAGAAAAGGTGACAGTGAGGTGTTGATCCAGGAATTTGTTGTATACAAAAATATCATAAAAAAAACCCAAGTATCAAATGTCTTAAATGAGGTTGAAAGATTTGGTTCATGAGGGCTTGAAAGGTGGTCGGGCATTTATGAGTCCAAAGGGCATAACCCTAAATTCAAAGTGGCCATGATGTATCTTAAATGCAGTTTTATGTATATCACTAGGGTGTACTAACACTTGGTGATAACCTGATCTAAGGTAATTTTTTGTGAAAATTTGGGCACCATGGAGTTCATCAAGGAGCTCATCTATGAGGGGCATGGGAAATTAGTCTTTGATGGTAAGGGTATTTAGTTTCTTATAATAAAAACAAAATCTCCATGGCTTATCTTTCTTTTTCACCAACAAGATGGGTGTAGCATATGGGCTGTGGGAAGGTTGAATAAGCCATGTTTCTAGCATCTCCTTTACCAATTGTTCAACCACAATTTTATACATGTGATGCATTCTATAAGGAGCTTGGGAAGTGGGGATGGAATTGGGTTTAAGAGGTATTTTATGATCAAGTGATCTAGTTGGGGGAAGTGTAGGAGTCTGAAATATGTCTTCAAAGGAATCCAACGGTAGTGATATTGAAGGAGAGGTAGGATCAGTGATGTGTACTGGAGATATTGAAAAAAAATGACCTAAGAAAATTTGGGAGTGTTTCCTCAAGAACTTGGATATTTTGATAGGTTGTATAAGACAAAGGGATGTTGAATCTGTTGTGCCCTGCAAAGTAATGGACTGACCTTGGTAGTGAAAGGACAACTGAAGGGTTTGCAAATTTATGATAATAGCCCCCAATGGCTTAAGCCAATCCCCACCTAACACCATGTCATATCCACCTAAAGGGAATACTCTGATTGCCTTTTCAAATTGGTGATGTTGCATGCTCCATCTTAAAGGTTAACAGACAACATTGCTTACCAAATGTTATTCATTAGCAACTTTTACAATCATTTGTGGGGTTAACACAGTAGGCCAATGGGTGTCTTTGATAACCTTTGGATCAATGAAAAGTGGGTGCTTCCGGTGTATGGATATGAGTTTCCTTTTTATGAAGCCCATGAGGAGAATTGTATTCGAAGCTGAGCTTCCATGTAGGGCGTGAATAGAAAGTTCCATGTCAAAATTATGTTCAGTGAATAAATCCTTAGGTTCATCTAAGGAGGGGTCGTGATCTTCCTGAATTTCTTCTTCATGTACCAGTAAGTAGAGGTGTTGTTTCCTATGCACATGCCCAGGTTTATAGAGATCCCCTTTGTCCCTCCTAATTTTCATTTGGGTTGGTGTCAATCTTTTAATGGGAGGAGTAAAAAAGGAGACCTATTAGCATTGGTGGTGTTGAAGTTTGTATGCTGGGAACTGAATTGATTTGAGGTATTGGGCTGATGATGCTGAACAAATGAGGATGGGATGTAGTAGAAGGTTTAGCCCAGGGATAAGCATAAGTGGTATGAAATGATCTGAGTTGCATAGGTTGTGTAGCAGTCACATGGTTACATGATTCTTGCATTCAAGCCAATGAAAATGAATGAGCAAGAGATGAGGGTTTAAGCATCTGCACCATAGTTTTGATTTTTGGTTTTAAGCCATTCAAGAAGATAGTAATGAAATAAGGTTCGGTTAAAGAAAGGTTATGAAACAACATCAATGATTTGAGTTCTTCAAATTTGTCAAAATAATCCTCCACATATTGGGTTTGAGAGAGCTTATTAAACGAATCCACAAAATTATCCAAGATAGGATCTTCAAAACGGATACAGATATCATGCAAAAATTCAGACCAAGTAATTGAAGATTTAGTAACTTGGTAGTCAAGGAACCAAATTTCAGCTTTTTGATCTAAGTGTATGGAGGCTAGGGCAACTTTAGAATCATCCAAAGCATTATGTAATTTAAAGAACCTCTCGCATTGGTTTTGTCCATCAAAACAAAGGAAATCAACCTTTGGAAAACGAAAGAGATTACCTCCGTAGTCATTGGGCGGGTGTTCTTATCTGGTTGGAAGTTGCTTCGAATGCTTGGGTCTGGCTGGATTCTCCTTCCACGTTCATCGCATGGGTACTCTACATCATCTGAATCAATTGATCCATCTTCTCATCCAGTTTCTTCCCCTGCAAATCATTGGTTAATTATATGTGTTTCAGCTTAGTCTTGATCCATTCGATTTGATTGGTTGTTTCTAATTGCACCTTCTTCGTTCCCTTCATAAAATTCTTCATTTCTCTAGCTCTAGTTTCCATTCTAGGTTTGGGGATTGATGGCTCTGATACCAATTGTCAGGGTTTGACAAGTAAGTGGATAGAGAAAAAGAATGATAGAAGATGGATGAGATCAAATTGAAAAGGAAAGAAGAACTTCTCTCAATTAAAATGATAAAAGCCTGGAATTTCTACTAAAAACTTTAATGCTTATACAATGAGTTCTTCCCCTTTTAAAAGAGCGATTTCTAACAAAATTTTGGAACTACCGTTGAGGTCATAACACAAGTCTTCAATCTCTAAACTCAACTAACTTGTTTATTATTATTACAGAATTGCCCTTCTTATTTGAATTTGAAAATTTCATAACTTCGCGCCTTCCCTCTAAGATGCTCTTGCCTGTTGGTGCCAATTCTTTTGAGGATGCATTCATGACATTTTCTTGATCAAGGGGAGTAAGTTCATTGTCTGACAAACACTCAAGATCTGCCAACAAATAATCATCAAGCGCCAACTTGCGCGCAACAGTGTTTAAATAATAAGAAAGAAATCTGGGTGAGTTGTAAGAAGAAATTGTGAAGTTGGAGGGCTCAGGAGCTTGTTTATATAAGAAACAATGAGAAGACAGTTTTGTGGTTGAATTAGAATTGGAATTGGAAACCAAGATCAAGAAAGGAAACGTTGTAAAAAATAGAGACTATATAAGAGGAAAGTGGCTGGATTGGAAATTCAATTCAAGTGTTTAGGAAACTAGTCTCCTGATGGGTTGATTAGTCATACCCTCCAATTGTTGACCCAAACTTGACATACCTCCCAAATATTATGAATATAGACTTATCCCCTAAATGAGCATAAAATACTACATATTTGAAGATGTTATTTTGTAGTTTCATAAATATCCTTTTTTGCTAAACAACAATAAAACGGGCAAAACCTCAATTCCACATCTTACCTCATGATGGATTACATTTGAACTGTTGTTGTTTTGGACCAGTTATGAACGGTATGAATTTGGTAACCACTGTTGTATCTGGTCTATAAATGGGAATGAAATTTAAGGTTCATTCTATCCAAATTGAGCTTGGCGTTAGCTGAAAACTCTTGGTTCCTCAATTGAAAGCTTTTAGGTGAAAGCTCTTACCTACTAGGGTTTGTTCTAGGTGGTTGATCTGAAATCATAGCCGATTGGTTTTCAGGGAACCCTAATCTTATTTTTTTGAAATTGGTCTTCGTACTTTGATTAGCTTCTTGTTATGTGGGTATGTTGTTGAGGTTGTTTGTTTGTGATTTTGAGTTTTTGTACAAAGAAAATGGTGATTTGTGCAACGTTTTTCTAGTAAGGGCTTGTTGTAACTTGGGGGGGGGGGGGGGGGGGGCATGTCTAAAAGAAATACCATTTTGGGGGGTTAGTTCATAATGTTCACGGTGTTCATAAGTGTTTCCTATGGGATTTGGTTAAATGGAGTTCAAAGAATGTCAAATGTGCGGACAACCTAGCCATGTTTTTTTGCTTCACTTCCAACTCGTCTTCAACCTAGGTCAAGTAGAAATCATGTAGCCACGCTTTGTACTCATTCTCAATGGCTTTACTATCGACTTTTTACCCTTTCTACTTCTAAATTCATCACTCTCGACCTTTGATTCACTCACAAAATCCCCAAATTATATCAGGTTCATAGAAACCCTAGGTTTCAATCGCTTTACGTTCTTCCCCTTCTTACTTCCTCTCGAAGGAAACACAAGAGTTGTTTCCTATTGCAAACAGCTCTCTTATTCACTAACTAAAGGCCATGCATCGAATGACCACCATTCATAGTACCTACTTTATCACCTACGACCATGATCAAAAAGCACTTTACCGTATAATGCCATTTAGGGGGTGGGTAAGTTTAGATGTAAAATACTTGGGGAGGTATGTCAGGTTAGGGTCAACAATGGGGGGGGGGAGGTGTGGTTTGTAATTAAACCTTTCTTGATCCAAGGTCAGGCGTCCTACACTTTGTAATGACCCAAATACCCCTCAATAAAGAAGCATGTGACTTGCACGAGGTATGCAAAGTTCAATTATAGTAAAGTAGAGATATCCATAATTATAAAAACTGAGTTGTTTGTTTTATGAGAAAATGTGGATTAGATTACTTGGTCTTCCAAATGAATAAACCATCTGTGATATCGACACATATCTTGATGCGTAACTGACTCATGAGGTTTCATTAAAAAAATGTATTCTTCTCCATTCACCCCCTTCCCACCGTCCCCATTTGCTACATTAAAATTCAACTAAAATTATTACTTGTTTACTACATAAAGGAGAAATTGTGACTTTTTTACTACATTAAATTCAACTAAAAAATTATTAAAAGTAAGCATCTACGTGTTTCGCGTTCTCGACGTCCATTGGTTTAGTGTATGTTTAACGTTCTTCAACAGAGACAACCAAACAACTATCAAGTTCATTCACATCAGCTTGCAAAAGAAATAACTTGATGAAAATGATTTCTTTGGGGCAGTTCAGGTATTCTTAATCTTCAAATTTTTTTTCGAAAAAGTAGGTACTTTAAGTTCCATTATATCATGTTCATACGCATCTTGTGGAATGTAAAATCCAAATCCCTCGAAACTATATGCCAAACTTGTAATAATCCTGAGTAGTACTACTTCTTTTCTTCTTGTACCCGTTACTTGGAATTGTTAAGGACTTTGGTAGCGTTGCAGGAGATTTCGGCAATTTCTTTTCAATTTTCTTAACAAGCTTCTCCAACATTGTCCTTCCAGTCCAACCAGTTGGGTCCATTCTAATCGAGTCCATTCGTGTAGCAAGAACCACTTTCCTAGCCAATTCCCGACAAACATACATCTTCCAACTAGGATTTTTTTTTTTTGGAAGGCAATAGTTGGGTTTTTAAGAATTCCATAACCTATCAACTGGGCGACCTATAGGTCAACACCTATTAGAAAGTAACCATGCCGCAGGTAGGATTCGAAGCTAGAACGTGGGGGACAAACCCACACAGCCCTAACCACTAGGAATTGTCATCTGGAAAATGTCAGTTCACTCAACATATCCACAATAACAAAACCCGGACGCCTTGAAAGCCCAACCAGGATATCCCTCTTCCCATTGAGCTACTCTATATTACAAGCCGACATCCTTGACAATGATGAAAAACCACCACCAACGGTAACCAACTTTGTCGCAACCATACTACCAGCTGAAGCTGCAAGATTCGACCCAACTCTTATGATTATGCTCTCAATAAATTCAACAATCTTCATCTTCTCTGCATGAAGACCAAGCACCCGATCATAGGCGTCAATTGGCTCATTAAATTCCTCTTCAATAAGAAGTTTCTCACTAGTATTCAACCTAGAACTCAATGCCATCAAAGAAAGAGTCATTAGCACATCAGAAGGAAATATTATGGGATCAACTACCAAGTCCATCTGAGGCACCGAAGGCTCAAGTTGTGGACACTTTGAATAGTTGTGATGGAGAAAGTTAGAGATCATTGCAATCTTTTTGTCAGTGTCAACCAAAAGCAAATTACAATCAACTACAAGGATATATTTTGTCTCAGAGAGTGAATGGCAATCAGTTACAAGGCAATATTCGGGGGGGGGGGGGGGGGGGGGGGGGGGGGGCGTGCCCAGGAACTGGTCTAGTGCATTATGTGTATATAACGCTACATTTTGTGCAACTTGGGAACACGCTCCAAGTCTTCAAAATTCATGTTTTTCATGCACTACATCAAATGGGCAGTTTGTAACAACACCCCCCCCCCCCCCCCCCCCCCCCCCCCAAACATTATCACTTTTGTAATGTAACTGTTCACCAAACAATTTCAAGTCAAAACTAAATTTAGACAAAATTTTGAAAAATACAGTTTCACAAATAAAGTGATACAATAAATTGGATCACCATATTAGTATGGTGCGGTGATCCAATTTATTGTATCACTTCATTTGTAAAACTTTGTGAAATTGTTGGGTGAACTGTTACAGCACAACATTGATATTTATTTTTTGTTACAAATACGTTAATTTGGTGTAGTGATGGAAAGTGAAAGAGCTTCTTGGTTTTCTTGATTAAGAGGAATAGGTTCATTGTCTGACAAATCCTCAAGATTTGGTAACATGGAATCATTAAGCGCCATAACTACTCGCCCGTAACAGTTTATTGAAAAAAGGGTTAATTGCAGGAAGACACTGTGATAAAAAAACCAAGAAGTTGAGAGGTTGAGAATTTTCTTATATAGGAAACAGTGAGAGTTTTTCGTGGTTGAATTGAAAAATCTAGATGGTCCCTATTAAATAACACCACCAATTCCATTGAAAGATACCACCACCCACCATTTTTTTGAATCTGCTGAAGGACACTACTACTATATAAACAAAATAAACTCTAACCCATCTTCTCTCCCTTTCTTCTCTATCAATCACCACCACCACCTCTCCTCCTCATTCTCCCTTCTTTTTCTTTGATCACCATGACCACCACACCACTCCAACGCCACCTCCCCTCTTCCCTCCTTCTTCTTCAATCACCACCACTACCACGCCACCACCACCTCTCCTTATCCTCATCCTTCCTTCTTATTATTCTTCTTCTCCTCATCACCACCGCCACCTCTCATCCCACCTCCTCCCATATTCTTCACTATTTGTTTGTTTGTTTTGTTTTTTTAGGTGGTGGTGTCCTTCAACAAAAATGATGGTGTCATTTAGCAGGGACCAATCTAAATCAAGAAAGGAAACCTGGAGATTTTGCGGAAAGTTGTTGAATCCAATTCCAAGTGCAGTTAGGAAATGGTTTCTTGATCAATGATTTTTTATGATTATCTATCCCAATCGGCTATTGTCAGAAGAGAGATTCTAAATGTCGAGGGAATGAGCGAGGGAAATGAGGTGGCGAGGTGAAAGCCATTCATTTCCCTCGAGATACGCGCGAGAAAAGTCAACGCACGCATCTCGAGGGAAATGAACGGCTTTCACCTCGCCACCTCATTTCCCTCACTCGTTTCCTCACTCATTCCCTCGACATTTAGAATTTCTTTTGTCATAATTAAATATGAAATTCCCTCACTTTGCTTGGCATGGTTTTTTTTATTATTATTATTATTAATTTTTTTGTTTTTGTGTGTGCGTTTATCCATGATAATCCTTGTTTGAGTTTAATTATGGAGTAGTACACCATTGGTACCCATAGACTCGTACGGCCGATTTGGCTAATTTATATATTGAACCATTTCTATTAATTCAAACTTTTAGAGACTAAAGTTCAATGTCACAACCCATATATATTCAAAAACTACAAACCAATCAATATCTGTATGTTAACTAAAATTAATTTTTTTGCTCCCCCCCAAAAAAAAATTTTATATGATTGGAAAAAATTTACAATTGAAAATCTACGACAAAAATAAAAGTACTACATAGTAATAGCAATGATGATAATATAATCTGACTTTTCTTTGTAAACTCCTTGACAAAGTCCCCAACCTTCACAAGGGTCACTTTAGTACTACTTTGATATACTAGATACTTTGGCAATCGATAAACAATGTAATTTTTAGCAATGGATAAATTAGTACCAGTCAAGTTCATGGAGAAAATGAGAAGCCTGGATCAATGCTTTCAACACACAACCCTCTCAGCAGAGTTAGATGGACAATAACCAACCACAACTTCACGTTACAGAAAAAAAGGATCACGCTCAGTATAGACTGCCACAACAAGAAGCAAAATTGGTTCATCGTTCATTTATGTGGATGCAGATTTGAACAGGAGCAGATCGAAGATGATCTGTTGGAATAGTTGTTGTGGATATGTAGCAAACAAACTTTTGTATTCACAAGGCCGAGACAAACTTGGAAGTCCTGTTCGTAGTAGTTCTGAGGCACATTAGTTTTGTGCAACACTAAAAGCCTTAAGAAGGTGAAGAAACAATGGGTTAGAGACCATCGTTTGTCGAGGGATGGTCAGGTAGAGTATATCAGTTCCAGAAAGACTTTTACTTATTCTAGTGTCATTTTGATATTTTAGGTTTGGACAATACATGCAAAAAAACAAAAAAAAATTCATTCTTAGTGCCTAGGGCTAGATGCTTGAACGAGCTAGCCAACAATCTAGCTCAATGCTATGCTGTAGATGGCGCATTTGTTTAGTAAGAGCATCAACAGTACTCTGATTAAACTCTGATTTACGGGATGATTCTGTAAAAATCGGCCAATGTAGTCCTTGTAATACCCGTAGAGACACCTTTCCCATTCAGGGAGAGATCAGTGTTGTATTCAATCATACGCTTAAGACTCTAGTTGATTCAATGGAAATAAGAAGAACAGAAACATACCGGATCGATCCATAGCGATTTCCCCGTTGATTGTGATGAGTTTGGATTGTTTGGATCTTCCGATTGATTCAAGCGTTTTCCCTTAGATCTCTGTTGAGAGGATACAGAAAATAATTCCAAAGTTTTTTTTGTTCTTTCTACGCATACGCTCAATCGGGGACCCATCCTATTTATAATGTCCATAAGTCACAACCCTTCAAATTACGGGCTGTGAATTTCCAATTCTGCCCCTCATTGAATTAGAAATTACATCCTTATTTACACCATGTTATTTATTAATACCTTATAGTCCAATACCCCTATTAGATCACATATATTTAAATGGACTATACTTTAAGATAGCAATACACGTTATATTACATATGTGTGCCCACATTATTGGATTTGTCCAACAATCTCCCACTTGGGCCACATATGTTACTGGTAATGTGTATAACCTTTTGAGCTCAAAACTTGCTATCACAAGTAAAGGTATTTCGAAACAATCTCGTCCATTGACTATATTGATATAGGATTAAAGCGATTTGCGTCACAAGTAGCGTAACGAAATCCATCAATAGTCACATATACCAATATAATCAAATGACATAGATCAAACATGGATGTAGAGCATGGAAATTACATGTGATGTGATCCAAACATGTCTATTTCCAACCGGTCCAACTTTAATCTTTAATGAGATCAAACATATAATAAACAGACAATTGACTGAAGACTTTATTTCTGCAGAAAATACTAAATTACACCAATGTGTCCAAAAAATTCATCATAGAACAACAAAACTCCCACTAAACCATGATATCCTCATGTGACATAACACCCATATGAGCGGTGTGCTCATGAAAGACCTTGGGTGGTAATCCCTTAGTAAGCGGATCCGCAATCATGGAGTGTGTCCCAATATGCTCTATGAAAATCTGTTTATTCTCTACTCTCTCCTTCACAACCAGGAACTTTATGTCAATATGATTTGACCTAGACGAGCTCCTGTTGTTGTTGGCATATAAAACTGCTGACTTATTGTCACAATATAACTTTAGTGGTCTTTCTATGTCATTCAAAATGCGCAGCCCAGTGACAAAATAACGCAGCCATAATCCGTGGTTGGAGGCCTCAAACACGCCACATATTCTGCTTCCATGGTGGAAGAAGCTATGAGTGTCTGTTTAGCACTTCTCCAAGAAATAGCTCCTCCAGCTAACAGATAAATGTAGCCTGATGTAGATTTTCTACTATCTTGGCATCCAGCAAAATCAGAATCAGCATACCCTATGATCTCCAACTGATCTGATCTCTTGTGTGTGAGCATGTAATCCTTAGTTCTCTGTAAATATCTCATAACCCGTTTAGCTGCTTTCCAGTGACTCATCCCAGGGTTATCCAAATATCTGCCAAGCATTCCAACAATGAATGCTATGTCTGGACGTGTACATACTTGAGCATACATAAGACTCCCAACAGCTGATGCATAGGGGATCTTTTGCATCTCTACAACTTCAAGTTTAGTCTTAGGACACTGTTTAAGACTGAATTTATCTCCTTTAGATATAGGGGTATCTCCTGGTTTACAATCTTGCATGCCAAACCTTTTAAGCACTTTTTCTATATAGCCCTTTTGTGATAATCCAAGAATACCCCGAAAATGATCCCGGTATATCTGAATCCCTAAGACAAAAGAAGCTTCACCAAGATCTTTCATTTCAAATTTCTTTGATAGAAATCTCTTGGTTTCGTGCAACATGTCTATATTATTAGTGGCAAGTAATATGTCATCAACATACAAAACCAAGAAGATATGCTTACTCCCACTGAACTTATGATACACACAGTTATCAACAACATTTGTCTTAAAACCAAACGAGACAATTACTTGATGAAATTTGTAGTACCATTGACGGGAAGCTTGCTTGAGCCCATAGATGGATTTCTTTAGTCTGCAAACCATATTCTTTGGGTCTCCAGACACAAAGTTTTCTGGTTGCACCATATAAATTGTTTCATCAATGTCGCCATTGAGAAATGCTGTTTTAACATCCATCTGATGCAACTCAAAGTCAAAATGTGCAACAAGAGCCATGATTGTCCTAAATGAGTCTTTCTTTGACACTGGAGAGAAAGTCTCTTTATAGTCGATGCCTTCCTTTTGAGTGAAGCCTTTAGCTACAAGACGAGCTTTATACCTTTCCACATTACCTTTTGAGTCCTTCTTGGTTTTGAATATCCATTTACAACCAATAGGCTTTGTATTTTCAGGTAATGGGACAAGATCCCAAACTTGATTGTCTTGCATAGACTTGTACTCCTCATTCATAGCATCTATCCACTTTTGAGAGTTAGAATCCTGCATGGCTTGATGGAAGTTGATTGGATCATTTTCCACCAATCCATCATTTTCCTCATGTTCTTCGAGAAATACCATATAATCATCCGGAATTGCTCTTCTCTTTTCTCTCGTGGATCTCCTTAATGGCATTTGATCTTGAGGTTGTTGAGTTTGTTCTTCTGGAATATTTAATTCAATTGGAGCAGGGAGTAGTTCAACATTGTCCTGTTGAGGTTCCAGATCTGCTTCTTGATCAATGACAGGTAGTGGAACATGTACATTGTCAACAACAGTAGTAGGAGTCGAAATTGATTCCTCCTCAAAGACAATGTCTCGTACCTGATTTCTCCCCCCAAACTCGACATCCTCAAAAAATGTTGCTGTCCCCGTTTCAAAAATGGACTTAATAGTGGGATTATAGAACTTGTAGCCCCTAGATCGCTCAGAGTAGCCAATGAAGTAGCTGCTCACTGTTTTGGAGTCCAATTTCTTTTCATTCGGCCGATAAGGCCTTGCTTCAGCTGGACATCCCCAAATGTGAAAATGCTTTAGACTAGGTTTTCTACCTGTCCAAAGTTCATAAGGTGTTTTGGCAGCCGCTTTAGTTGGTACTCTATTAAGGATGTAAGCTGCAGTCTTTAGTGCTTCTCCCCAGAGTGATTCAGGTAATGTAGAATGACTGATCATACTCCTTACCATGTCCTTAAGAGTTCGGTTTCGTCTTTCAGCTACACCATTCATGCTAGGTGATCCCGACATGGTGTACTGTGGGACGATTCCACATTCCTCTAGGAATTTAGCAAATGGTCCTGGACGTTTTTCACCGGAACCGTCATATCTGCCGTAATACTCACCACCACGGTCAGACCTGACACTTTTAATTCGTTTGTTGAGTTGGTTCTCAACCTCAGCTTTGAAAGCTTTGAACATATCCAGTGACTCAGATTTCTCATAAATGAGATATAGGTACCCATAGCGTGAGTAATCGTCTATGAATGATATAAAATATTGTTGACCATTCCAAGAAGCCGAAGGGAATGGTCCACAAATATCTGTGTGGATCAATTCTAAGACGTCTGAAGTTCTGTTTGCACCTAATCTCTTTTGTTTGGTCTGTTTTCCCTTGATGCACTCAATACAGACATCAAAGTCTGAAAAATCAAGAGAATCTATTATGCCATCTGACACAAGTCTCTCCATTCTCGTTTTCGAGATATGTCCTAAACGTTTGTGCCATAGTTTTGATGAATTTCCTTCATTTAGCTTACGCTTAGTACCACGTGATTCCACATGCAAGGTTACATTATATGAGGCAATAGTATCAAGAAGATATAGGTTATCAAATGTGCTTAATGAACCAGTACCAATAATATTGGAATTTAATGAAAGACTAAATTGATTATTTCCAAATGAACAACAATATCCAAATTTGTCCAACAAGGAAATAGAAACCAAATTCCGTCTAAATGACGGTACTACAAAAGTGTCTTTCAGTTCCAAATAACAACCAGTCCCTAAGAGTAACCTAAAGTTTCCTATTGCTTCCACTTCTACCGATTTTCCATCGCCCACGAAGATGCGTCTTTCAGCATCACTTGGCTTTCGGTAGCTCAGACAACCCTGCATAGAAACACTTATGTGAGTAGTAGCACCAGAATCTAACCACCAAGTGTTTCGAGGTACTGAAGCTAAGTTAACCTCAGAACAGACCAAAGCAAGAAACATACCCTTTTTAGCACGCCAAGCGTGATACTTGGTACATTCCTTCTTTACATGTCCAGGTTTCTTACAAAAGAAACAACCCTCATTTCCTTTCTGTTTCTTTTGTGCTGGACCCTTAGCAGCTTCATAATCCTTCTTTCGTTTTGTGCCCTTATCTTTAGAGGTGCTTGCAAAATGAACACTTTCTGTTCTGTCTTGCTTCAACCTGTCTTCCTCTTGTACACAGTAAGAAATGAGCTCATTAAGAGTCCATTTCTCCTTCTGACAGTTGTAACTGACCTTAAACTGACTGTACTGTGGAGGAAGTGATATTAAAACTAAATGCACGAGTAAGTCCTCAGACAACTCAAGCTTCAGTGCTTTAAGTTTTGAAGCAAGATGAGACATCTCCATGATGTACTCTCTAATGTTTCCTTTGCCTTTATACTTTAATGAAATCAAGCTAGCTAAAAGTGTGCTTGTTTCAGCCTTATCGTTTTTAGCAAAACGCTTTTCAAGTTCAGTAAGGAACTCACTGGCATTGGTCACCCCTGCGGATATTGCACCCCTAAAGGCTTCTGGAATACCTCGCTTTATGAGCATGAGACTCATGCGATTGGAGCGTTCCCACTTCTCGAAGTATTTCCTGGCATCAGGAGTACTTACATCTGTAAGAGGAGCGGGTTGCTCAATCCTTAAGGCAAGATCCAGATCCATACATCCAAGAACGATTAACACGTTCTCTTTCCAGTCCTTGAAGTTTGTCCCATTAAGCATGGGAATATTATTTACACCAGCAGATATACTAGTAGCAGACATATTAGCTGTACAGAGAATAAATTACATAAATAACATATTCACGTCATTATTCAATTGCATAAACTTTTAAATTCATACAATAGGTAAATAAAAACCCACATTAAGATACCTAACACAGGATTGTTATTTAGTCTTTGGACAGAAATATCAATCTGTAAGTGGTACTCTTCGTACAAAATGAAACCGGCCTAATATTATGCCTTTCTTTAGACTGACATAATAAAAGCATGGTAAAGTAAACTTTATCACATATTTAAGACTAGGGACTATCCGGTCAAAACAATCTTCCTTTGGGCCGATTGTTTCACATGGATGTAGCATGTTCACTTATTTAAAATCAACCAATTTTGCTAACAGTGGTTGCTTTGGCAACCTATTAGTTAAATGTTGTAAATTTTTAAATAAGGAACACAATAGTGATACATGAAACCAAAATTATATTCTATATATAAATAAAATATAGCCATTAATACAATTAAAAGCTGGGTCTAAATAAATATATACCCACAATTACATAGGTCCCATATAAATTAAAACAATAGTACCAACATCAACAGGCCCAATAGTCAAAGTAAAAAGGTACTAACAGGCTCAATTATTAATAACAGCAACAGGCCCAATAGGTGAACAGTCACAAGGCCCGTGAACAGTCACTATACAAGCCCAACATTCGCCAGGCCCAACAGTGAATAGTTGCGGTCAATGGTGAACAGTCGCGGTCAATGTGAACAGTAACGGTCAATGTGAACAGTAATTTTTTTTTTTTATTTTATTTTAAAAAAAAATTGCATAAACGAAGATACTGTTCACTGTAACAGTGAAATCGTTTTCAATATTCACTGTTCGCCGTTTACTATTCACTGTAACACGTATCACTGTTCACCGTAACGGTGTCACTGTTCACGAAAGCGCAAACACTGTTCACTGTAACAGTAAAATCTTTTTCACTATTCACTGTAACACGCATTACTGTTCACCGTAACGGTGTCACTGTTCACGAAAGCGCAAACACTGTTTACTGTAACAGTAAAACCGGTTTTTTTTTTTTTTTTTTTTAATACATCTATTTCACCTTAATCCAAATTGTAATCTATTTCAATAGGAAATACAATTACAATGTAATCACTGAATACAATTACACTCACAATGAAACAGTGAAAACAATTGCCATGAATACATATCACTGTAGGTCCATATCATGCTATATCAATCACTGTATTAATACATAATCCATAATCACTGTATTCATGCTATTCATATGAATCTATAATCATGTCTTTATAATCATGTCCAAATACATAAACTATATGAATCTATAATCATAAATAACATATAGTATTCAATTGCCTTGATATTATATGAATGTATATATATCACTGTATGAATCTATATATCACTGTATGAAACAAATAATCACTGTATGTTTTCCTTTATAATTTCACATGGAATCAACAAGAGTTGCTCTGATACCAATTGTTGTATTCAATCATACGCTTAAGACTCTAGTTGATTCAATGGAAATAAGAAGAACAGAAACATACCGGATCGATCCATAGCGATTTCCCCGTTGATTGTGATGAGTTTGGATTGTTTGGATCTTCCGATTGATTCAAGCGTTTTCCCTTAGATCTCTGTTGAGAGGATACAGAAAATAATTCCAAAGTTTTGTTTGTTCTTTCTACGCATACGCTCAATCGGGGACCCATCATATTTATAATGTCCATAAGTCACAACCCTTCAAATTACGGGCTGTGAATTTCCAATTCTGCCCCTCATTGAATTAAAAATTACATCCTTATTTACACCATGTTATTTATTAATACCTTATAGTCCAATACCCCTATTAGATCACATATATTTAAATGGACTATACTTTAAGATAGCAATACACGTTATATTACATATGTGTGCCCACATTATTGGATTTGTCCAACAATCAGATGATCAAGGGATTTTTTTTTTCGTATAATTTTAGTTATAAGAGACTGCATCTGATATTGGCAATTTGACATATTTCTACTGAAGGTGTTGGGAGATAACATGAAGAAAGTGTTGTTGCTAATCCAGACTTAACTCGATTGACACAGAACTCGAACCTTCAAACTCTATCTGTCGTTTATTATCTTTGAACGAGAACCACATATTTTGGAAGAGAAACACAGTTTTTCTTCTGTTTTTTTTTATTTTTTTATTTTGTGTTGTTTATTATCTTTACATATGTTTGCTGGAATTCGCTTGCTATGTTCAATTCATGCTAATCAAATTGAAGCAAGTTTTAACTAGGCTTCCAGTGGACAAGCTAACTTGAAGTTCTTTCCCAAGTAAGCAAGTCTTCTTCTTGTTTTAGATACTTGAACATGGTAGCTGACTGTCTGTTTTGATTTTGTGTTAAGGTTGTGGCGTGATCAGTACGGAGATAGTATTGTACTAGATGAGTATATGTAGTGAAGAAGGGATTCAAGGATCATGTCGGCGAGATGGAAATTTTAAGAAACACAACCAAAGATCGACATAACACAATAAACAGTAATATGGGTTAACTTGATGAAAACAACAATGAGAATTCTCATCCTAATCTTTTTGTCAGTTGTGATCAATCATCAGCATTTATGAGCAATTGCTTCATCAATGAACAAGGTGAAAGTAATGGAGACAAGTCGTATTATGAGTCAACTTACTCCCAAGACTAATCCTTCCTCGAGTCCAAGGAATGCTTCATCTGTGAGGGGTTAGATGAAATGATCTGTTTTATTAAATTTGAATGAACATCAAGTAAAATTGAGATGTTGGATTTGAATCATGCATGTTTCATGATGGTATTTCTTGCGGGTTTTCGAAAGAATAACAGATTTGAGATATATCTACGTTTGAATATGAAAATGTAACTATAGCTTTGCAATGAATCCTCTATAAGTGAATTAAGGAGAAACTGTGACTTGTCTACTACATCAAAATTCGACTCATATTTAGTACACAGCAAGCATGTCATTCTCAATGCAGTCGATTGGTTTAGTTTATGGTTTAAAAATCCTTCAATGGAGACAAACTTATTTTATTACTACAGAAAAGAAATAACTTGGTGCAAGTAAATTCCTTGGGATAGTTCAGGTCTTCTTGATCTTGAAATACTTTTAGGAACAGTACCCAAATCCCTCAAAACTTTGTGCCAAATTCGTAATTAATTCTGAAGTAGTACCACTGCGCTCTTTCTTGGACTTCATAGAAGCTCTTGGACCAAGTTCATGCCGACTACTTCTCTTCTTCTTGCACCCATAACCTGCAATTGGTAAGGACATTGCAGGAGGTTTCGGCTGCCTCTTCTCAACTTTCTTAACAATCTCCTCCAGCATTGTCCTTCCAGTCCAACCTGTTGGATCCCCTCTAACAGAGTCCATTCGTGCAGCAAGAACACTTTCCCAGCCAATTCCCGGCTAACATACCTCCTTAAACTTTGAAGTTCCCTCCAGTAAATTGATTCTGCTCAACATATCCACCATGACAAACCCTAGGCCTTGCCCCAAGCTGGCATACTTGACAATGATGAAAGACCACCAGCAGTAGTAACCAGCTTCGCGGCAACCCTACTACCAACTAAAGCAGCAAGAGTCGGTCCAAATATTACCATTTTACTCTCGACAAATTTAACAATCTTCATCTTCGAGTTATTCTACATGGCGAGGAAATGAGCGAGGAAACCAGCGAGGGAAGTGGGGTGGAGGGGGGTGAGCCGTTCACCCCCCTTGGGATGCGAGCCATTGTTTTTGTGCGCGCATCCCAAAGGGGTGAACGGTTCACCCCCCTCCACCTCGCTTTCCTCGCTGGTTTCCTTGCTCATTTCCTCGACATTTAGAATTTTGCCTTCATCTTCTCTGCATTAAGATCGAGAACCCGATCACATGCGTTAATTGTCTTCTTAAGTTCCTCTTCACTAAGTTGTTTCCCACTAGTATTCCAACTAGTACTCAGTGCCACCCAAGAAAGAGTCATAAGCATATCAGAAGACAATATCATGGGATCAACAACAGTTAAATCCTTCCGAGTTGCAACCCTCTTTACATACCTAGCATAATCAACTGGATATGGCACAAAAGACTCGAGTTCTGGAAACTTTGAGCCATAGTTGTGATAGCGAAAATTAGTGATCATTGCAATCTCTTTGTCAATGTCAACCGAAAGCAAATTACAATCAACTACAAGCTGATATTCTTCCTTGGAGAGCGTATGCCCAGGTATTGCTGGCCTAGGTCCAAAGTGAAGTATAAATTGAAGTCTTTTGTGAATTGCACGTTTTACCTTGTGCATTATATATGTCTATGTAACGCTGCGTGTTGTGCAACTTGGGAAAATGTCACGGCCAATACCTGAAATTATCCAAAAGAACTAGAGATTCAGCAATTTGGGGAATTCAAATCAGATAAGGTTGCTCAAGTAAAGAGGCTAAAATGGTTTAAATGGGGTGACCGTTGTAAAAGGCATTTAAGACATTTACTCTGCCATGTGGTTGTTAATTGGTTGTTGAGGTTGTTAGAAAGTGGAAAGTAAGTGTACATGTGTCAACCTCCTATTGGATGATTGAAGTGAATTGTTGTTTACCTCACTTATATAAGGAGGTGATGCTTTGTAATAAGTTTCATCAAGAGTAAACATTGAAACTTCTTCTTCTACCCCTGGCTCTCTTGGAGAGAATATTCTTTCTTGTTTCTGTTACCATATTCTTTTCTATTTCACCATTAATTTCAGTTCTTCAGAGTTCATACTAGTTGTCTGTTCAACCCAATCATCACAAGGTCGGGGCAATTGGTATCAAAGCAGCCATCTTGGGAATCAAACATGGAAACAAGAGCTAAAGAAATTGAATGCTTCATAAAGGAATCAAGAAAACAAACCTTAGAAACCAATGGGCAGATTGATCTCCTAAAAAAGGATGTAAATAGATTAATCCACTGAGAGAAAGATAGATCAGATGATGACACAAATCTTGCATTTGGCCTCCAATCAGTAGAATATCCAAGTGGGAGAGGCTAGTAACTCACATTCACTTGGTTCCAATGCACATCCAATGAGATCAGAACAGGGCCATCACCATGCCAATGGATAAGGTAACCCTTAATATATATTCCCTCGCCTAGATTTTCCACATTTTGATGGAAGTAACCCCAAATCTTGGGTTAAGAAATGTGAAAGATACTTTCAACTACACAAGGTTGGAGAGGATGACAAGGTGGTAATGGCTTCACTGCACTTTGATGATAGAGCAGATACATGGTTTCTAGATTACCAAGTAGGAAAAATTACAATCAGATGAAATCAGATGATTCATGATATGTGTATCAGATTTGTAGACTCTCTTCAAGACAACTATGTTGACAGGTTCAACAAGCTTTACCAAGATCAGACTATTGATGCTTATCTGGAACAATTTGAGGAATTAAAGGCTTGGATGGTAATGTCTAACCCAACTCTCTCTGAATCTTATTTTGCCATTAGTTTTATTAGTGGTTTAAAGCCTGAAATCAAAAGAGTGGTACAAATGTTCAACCCTAGCAATCTTGCTCATGCATTATCCTTAGCCAAGATGCAAGAAGGGTGTATCCAACCACCAACAACACATGCCACTTCATCCCATTCCAAGAACAACCAAACCCAATCTTTTTCTTCAAATTCTTGGTCTAAGAACAAATTTTACAATACTCCTTCACTCACTAGCCAAGCTAAACCATCTATGTTAGACCAAATTTCCAACTCTTCTGTCAATAAGGCTCCCTTATTGTCAACACCACCACAATACAAAGCCAACAACATCAATCCTCCTATAAGAAGAATTTCACAAGAACAAATGAGGATAAGAAGAGAATACGGTCTGTACTATCATTGTGATGAAGTGTACAAACCTGGACATTTTTGCAAGAAACAACATATTTACTTATTGGCAGCTGGGGAAAATGGAAATTCTATAGACAGTGAGGGTGTCATGGAAATAGAAGATTTGGCCCAAAAAATTCCTACTGAAATGGAAATATTCATACATGCTCTGATGGGAAACCACTCCTCTAATACCATACTATTACAAGGGCTAGTGAAAAAGGTTCCAATTCAAATTTTAGTGGATACTGGGAGTACCCATTCCTTTGTGGATCCTAGAATTATTCATCTAACTCAATGGCCTTCAATATCCACTCCCAATATGCTAGTGAAGGTAGCTAATGGACAATAAGTGGTCAGCAGTGAACTCTGTCATCCACTCAAGTGGACAATGCAAGGATTCAATTTTGAAGGTACTTTAAGGGTTTTACAACTAGGGGAGTTTGATATGGTGTTGGGAGGGGTCTGGCTGAAACCATATGGCAATATCATTATCAACCTACAGGAACTCCAAATTACATTGATACACCAAGGCAAAAAAATTACATTAAAGGGGGTCACAAGCCATGCTTCCTTATCTCTTTTGACTTGATCAACAACCAATAGAATATGGTCTAAATCTGGCCATTATTTTTTGGGCTGTTTTTTTTTTCTCTCGTACTGCCAGTAAATTTGACTCTGAATGTGACCCTGCCATTATGGAGTTGTTAGTTCAATATGATGACCTCTTTCAACCACCTACCAAGTTACCCCCTTCCAGAGCTCTAGATCACTCAATACCACTTAAACCACATACTATTCCCCCTTCTCAGTCCCCATATAGACTACCTCATTTACATAAGAGTGTGGTGGAACAAATGATCAAGGAGATGCTATCAGAAGGGTTGATTAGGCCATCTCACAACCCATTTGCTGCACCTATCTTGTTGGTCAAGAAAAAACGATCAAACATGGAAGTTTTGTGTGGATTATAGGAGGCTCAATGATACGACTATTAAGGACAAGTTTTCAATGCCCCTCATTGATGAGTTATTAGATGAACTACATGGAGCCAAGATTTTTTTCTAAGATTGATCTAAGGTCAGGTTACCATCAAGTGCTTGCAATCCAGATGACATTCATAAGACAGTTTTTAGGACCCATCATAGTCATTTTGAATTCATAGTTATGCCTTTTGGGTTTGCAAATGCCCCTGCCACCTTCCAGGCATTAATGAATTTAGTTTTTGGTCCCTATCTTTGAAAATTTATCCTTGTCTTCTTTGATGACAGACTCATTTATAGTCCCTCATTGGAATCTCATTTAAACCACCTAGACATTACTTTTACTACTTTGAGACAACACTCTCTGTTTGCTAAGAAAACCAAATGTTCTTTTGATCAAACTAGCCTTGAATACCTTGGTCATATTATTACCATAAATGGTGTGGCTGCTGATCCTAGTAAGGTGCATTCTATGCAATTATGGCCTACCCCTACCTCAGTCAAATCACTCAGAGGTTTTTTGGGTTTAACAGGCTATTATAGGAAGTTTGTTAAGGACTATGGTATAATAGCAAAACCCCTCACTGAACTACTCAAAAAAAAATCTTTTACTTGGACTGAAACTACTAAGAAAGCCTTTCAATAGCTTAAAAAAACAATGTGTAGTACCCTAGTGTTAAGGTTACATGACTTCAACTTACCCTTTGTAGTAGAAATTGATGTTTGTTCTTCGGGTATTGGGGTTGTCCTATCTCAAGAGGGTCATCCAATTGCTTACTTTAGCAAAGCATTAGGTCCCAAATTCATCACCCTGTCCACATATGAAAAGGAACTATTAGCTATTGTATCAGTTGTCCAAAAATGGAGATGTTATTTGCTAGGATCTAAATTTACTATTTTGACTGATCATCAAAGTATATAGTACTTTCTGTCACATAAATTGACTACACTTATGCAAAAAAAGTGGCTTGAAATGTTATTAGGCTATGAATACACCATTGGGTATAAGAAGGGATCGACAAACCTAGCAGCTGATGCATTATCCAGAAAACCAAAGGAGGCTTCACTGACAACTTTATCTATATGCACTCCTAAATGGTTGTCAGAGGTGTTGAAAAGTTATGAGCAAGATACTTTTGCTAAAGAGGTTTGTGCCAAGTTATTGCTAGATAAGGATGTTATTCCTCACTTCACCTTGTCCAATGGATTATTGAAATCCAAAGGAAGGCTCTACATAGGCAGTCATGGACCCTTGAGACAACAACTCTGTTCTATAATTCATTGTTCCAATATTGGTGGTCATTCTGGCATCATGGCTTCCTATCAGAGAATGAAATCACTTTTCTACTGGTCAGGTCTTAAGACTTGCCTTACTAAACTCATCTTAGAGTGTGACACATGTCAGAGAAACAAAGGAGACCAGAGTTGATATGGGGGTTTACTCCAACCTCTACCAGTCCCGGATCATGCGTGGCAGCACATCACCATGGACTTTATAGAAGGCTTGCCTAAATCCTAACGGTTGTCTGTTATACTAGTGGTAGTGGACAGATTCTCCAAATACAATCATTTCATGGGTTTACCACACCCTTACAATGCATCTATGGTAGCTGATCAGTTTATGAAGAATGTATACAAGTTGCATGGTCTCCCAAATTCTATTGTGTCAGATAGGGATAAGGTCTTTACTAGTACATTCTGGTCCCAACTGTTCACTGCCCTGGGTATTTCTATCAACCTAAGCACCTCCTACCACCCTCAGACTGATGGACAAACAGAAAGAACAAATGCATATATTGAAACTTATCTGAGGTGTATGACTGGTCATGCTCCAAATCGATGGGCTAACTGGCTTTATTTAGCAAAACATTGGTTTAATACATCATACCATTCAAGCTTAAATACCTCCCCTTGTAAGGCCTTGTATGGGTATTCCCCACCTTTGTTAGCATTACCACCAACAGACGCTCTCAATGTTACTGATGTTAATGGTTACTTAGAAGAGAGAGTTGCTATGTTGGGCATTATCAAGGAGAAGTTGCATAGAGCACAAGAGATAAGGAAATGGTATGTAGATAAACACAGAGTGGAGATAGGAGAGGTTGCTTACAAACTTCTTCTCCCAGCTTCATCCCGAATTCACCCAGTTTTTCATGTTTCTCAATTAAAAAAGAAATTAGGGCAAATCACATACCTCAGCCTACACTGCCGTTTGACGATGAAGTGGTCAAATCCAAGCAGAGCCCATCGCCATCCTTGCTCACAGATTGGTTCCTTGCCACAATCAAGCCGTCACGTAAGTGCTGGTTCATTGGTCTAATGGTTCTCCTCAAGACGCTACTTGGGAAGATTGGCCCTCTTTGCATCATCAATTTCCTTCCTTTTATTCTTGAGGACAAGAATCATTTTGAGAGACGGGCTTTGTCACGACCAGTACCTGAAATTATCCAGAAGAACTAGAGATTCAGCAATTTGGGGAATTCAAATCAGAGAAGGTTGCTCAAGAAAAGAGGCTAAAATGGTTTAAATAGGGGTGACCATTGTAAAGGGCATTTAAGACATTTACTCTGCCATGTGGTTGTTAGAAAGTGGAAAGTCATTGTACACGTGCCAACCTCCTATTGGATGATTGAAGTGAATTGTTGTTTACCTCCCTTATATAAGGAGGTGATGCTCTGTAATAAGTTTTCATCAAGAGTAAACATTGAAACTTCTTCTTCTACCCCTGGCTCTCTTAGAGATATTTTTCTTGTTTCTGTTACCATATTCTTCTCTATTTCACCATTAATTTCAGTTCTTCAGAGTTCATACTAGTTGTCTGTTCGACCCAATCATCACAAGGTCGTGACAGAAGACTCTCCTCCAAGTCCTGAAAATTCAGGTTTTGCATTGCAAGTGAAAGAGATTCTTGGTTTTCTTAATTAAGAGGACTAGCTTCATCGTCTAGCCAAGGAAATAATGAGGAGGAGAGAGTTTTGAGATTGAATTGGAAACCTCTTGAGATAGGAAAGTTGTTGAATCCTAGTTTAATTTTTTTCTTTATCAATGACTTGAAGTCCACAAAAAATGGGAAATCTCTTCAACCCTTTCTATTCCAATTTGGAGACTCAGGTAATTAAAGCCCACTCTCCTTAACAATACCCCTGGCCTCTTTTATCAACCACATGAAATCCTTGGTAATAGCATCGCCAAGGATTTTGGTGTAGGAATTTCTAGATCTAACCAATAAATAAACCATTTGCTTACCACTTTTAGTTTTAAACACACACACACACACATATATATATATATAAAAGAAATTAAATACCCTTCTAGTAAAACTTTCACCAACAAAACGAACATTTTTTTTAATTTTTCCTTTTCCTTGATTTTTTCTTTTTTTCACAAAACATTTGCAACTTCGGTTCCAATAACCATAAAACTTACTCTTAACTTAAAAATAAACTCACTTGATTTGCAATGATGGAGAACTCATGTTCTTTCATCAACCAATCAACAAACAAGATCATCAAGGATGTTTTATATTAGCTGAAGGTTAAACACTTTTCAACGCGTTCTGATGCAAAAAAGTATGAAAATATCACAAAATCGACTCCAAATATTTCATGACTACATGATGGCATGTACATATTTTAGTTTTTCATTAATGATAAAAGTGGATGCAAATTTCACCAAATCACATGCTGATCACGCAGAGTAATCTGCATAAGATAAAGATTAATTCTTGACACCGGTGTAGTGTCTGCCACGGAGACTCTAATGCCAAAGTTAGAACAATGTCTTTAGAAAAATATTTATTTCTTTGCATTTTAAGAGATAATTGTGAATATAAAAAAAGTTAACTCCAGATGGCTTTGTGTTTGGCTATTTATAGAGGTAGAATGAGTCAACTACTAGCAGATGAGTGTGGCACGTGACAAGTGAGTAAGATGCGTGGCAGAGTGAGTCATTTACTTGCAGGTGGTTGTAACTTCTCTTAGGTAGTTGTAATTTTTGTAAATAGTTGTAAGTTTCGTCAACGGTTGTTGATAATACATCAAACCGTCCTCTGATAAGCACCATACACGTATCATGAAAATCTCATCAAACAGACCAAAGCACGCCCGATTGAATGTTCAATCCAGCAAGGCCCATACAACGGTAAACCCACTATACAGATTCCAAAATGTTGGACCCGATTTGCAATGTGTCACTAAGCCCACACGTCACGCGGTCAAACCCAATACTCATAAGCTCTGATAAGGCAAGAGTAGTCCTAATAAGGCAAGTATCTGGGGAATAGACCCAAGACAGACATGCCAGCAATACATCGTTTCGATTAGGAAACAAATACTAGAGTATAGGTCGGGCAAGAAAACTTCCTTGCATGGACACTCAGAAAGGGAAACCTCTCTCACAGATCTAAGAACACAAATCGTATAGGAAAACTATCCCACGTGTAGAAAAACTATCCCACGTGGATAGCTCCCAAATAGGAAAGGATTTCCAGCTAGATCATTTTTCCTAAACTACGCCACCAAAGGCCTAGCCAAACAAGAACTTCTACACTACACAAGGGAGATAAGGTCGATGAACTTAAGGTATACTACAAAACCCAATTTACAGCTTTAAGCCTCTCCTAAGCCTTATCTAACTTAAGCATCATAGTACCATCGGCCGCCACACGGCAATCCTTAGCTCACGTATGCTATTTGTGCAGGTCTAGATAAGCAGCGAGGAAGGAAAATATGAATCGACTACATCAATTGTAACTTCTCGAGATGATTGTAACTTTCACTGAGGATGTGTATTTTCACTGAGGAGTCCCGCCAAAAATAGAAGTAGAATGCCCCTGATCCTACTGACTGAATTTGTTTCCCCAGTTGAAGAGGAAGCGGATTCTGCTATGGAATCTACTAAGGCATGAGCCTTTATAGTTGTCCTCGACTGGTAGATCAAGTCGTATTAGCTCGTCTCTATCACCCATTCCATGAGTTTTTGACAAGCATTCGGGAGGAAGTTGTACTCCCAACTCTTTTCTGATGAGGGCTGAGCTAACTACTACATTTGAAATTGCCTTTTTTTTTTTATCAAACTTATGTTGAAGTAATGTTGCATTTCATTCAACTTTGCTTGTAGTCTACTGACTTAGAAATATTTTCATTGAGGGTGCAAAAGTTTGATTGACCTCCTGTATGAGTTTCCAATATGCTAAGTTGGAACTTAAGCATGACTTGAGGATTTAGAAATTAATCATGGATTAAAATTTGTTTATCTTGGAAAGTGCATGAAAATATTCTGTGATTTGTTGACCACTTGACAAAACTTAAATGGATCTAAGTAATCCTGAGTAAGATGCTTATATGCTCAATGATTGATTAATTGACACAGAGAGTGTCATCCTCTACTGAGAGATTTTGCTTGTGTGGTCTACTGACCACTTAACTAAACTTAAATGGATTTAAGTAGTCATGTGTACGATGCTTCTATGCATTGAATTACCCATTCATGGAGAGTGTCATCCTTTACTGAGGTATGATCCTCTACTAAGGAATTTTGCTTGGGTGGTCTGTTGACCACTTGACTAAACTTAAATGGATTTAAGTAGTCTTGAGTAAGATGTTTCTATACATTGAATTACCTGCTCACGGAGAATGTCATCCTCTACTGAAGCATTTTGCTTGTGTGATCTGTTGATCGCTTGACTAAACTTAACCAAATTTAAGTAGTCTAGAGTATGATGTTTCTATGCATTGAATTACCCACTCACGAAAAGTGTAATCGTCTATTGAGGTGTGACCCTCTATTGAGGTTGTTTGCTTGCACGGTCTGTTGACCAGTTGACTAAACTTAAACGGATTTAAGTAGTCTTGAGTAAGATGTTTTTATGCATTGAATTACCTACTCACACTATACCAAAAGGCTTGATTAGCTAAACAGAGATGACCACAGCTCAAAATCGTTAATTTATTTGTCACGGAAAAAATCGTGGCTATAGCCTAAAACCATCACTACCCCAAAAGACTTGATTAGCGACACAAAGATGGTCACGACTCAAAATCGTTAGTTTATTTGCCACGGCCCAAAACCGTGACCATAGCTTAAAACCGTGGCAAATGAAAACGCTGTAAAAAAAAAAAAAAAAAACTAACTTGGGAGGGTTTTTGGCGCTCGCTTCTTTCCTCTCTCGTTTTACTTTGTGCTCGACGTAGAGCTCGATGAATTAGCCTCCGCCCTCCCCCTCAATCTCGTCATCTCCCTCACTGCTTCCTCATCTCGCCATCTCCCTACCTGCTCTCTCCATATCTCCATCTCCCTCACTGCTCCCTCCATCTCGCCATCTCCCTCTCAGTATTTCCTTCCGTATCTTCATCTCTCCATCAAGCTCCCTCCGTGCCCAGATCTGCATTCGAAGCTCTCCATATCCTCAGATCTCCACTCGAAGCTCCATTGGAAGCTCTCTCCATCCTCGGATCTCCATTCGAAAGTTGCAGCTGCTTCTTTGGCCTTCAGAAGATGTGACCCAACTTACTTCAAGCTTCTCATCAGAAGAGCCATCTCTGTAAGAGAACAAAACAACTAAAACACTCCTTTGTGTTATTTGCTCTCCCTTTCTTCAAATTTTGACATTTTTGGACTCAATGTTTGGATGGTGTAGGTGCTTGGGTTTGCTGATTAGTACAGAAGAGCTTATAGTAATGGCTTGAAGCCCTATGTGTGCCCATTCTACTGTTCTTACTCTGGTTATCAAGTAAGCAAATTTTACTTATTTTAGAACTTAATTTTTGGTTCAGTTTCAGGGTGGATTTCTAATGGGTTTCAATTTGTTGTTCTAATTGAAGGATGAGTTGTTGTGGGGTGCTGCTTGGCTTCACAGAGCAACCAAAAACCCAACTTATCTCAACTACATTCAACCTAAATCATGTTTACCCAATAGCTGCAATATGATGTGAATTGTGTTTTGGTTTAGTCCTTGTTGGGTTGGGTGGTTTGGTGGTCAAATGGTATTTCTTCAACAATGGTGAACATGAAGAAGAGATAGAAGTTCATTCCAGATTGAACATGAAAATGAGGTGTTCTTAGTTTTTTAAATTTCTTCTCTTTTGAGTTTGATTTTTAGAGTTTTAATTATGATAGAGTATCTATAGATAGATCTAGTTATATTAAGGTGGAGGATGAGCTCTTATGACTCTACAAGACAAGTGGGGAAGTGAAGAAGGCAGAGAGAGATTTCTAGCTTCTTTTGATGCTGAATTTGGATCTTTTTCATTGCTTTATTTAGTATGTTCCCATTGGGTTTAGAATAATTGTGAATTAGTTAGTAGTTTATTTTGGATAATTCAATGTGTGTCGTTATTGCATGATTTGATTTAACTCCAATCTTCATTCTGCATTTTGCAAATTTAGGAAAAAATTGAAGTACTAGAGAGTTAATTTTTTGAGAATGGTAGGATGATTTGGTTAGGGTAACAGCCAGCCAATTTAGTTTAATTTGTATCAAAATAAACTACTTGGGTGGGTCGATGGGGTGAAGGATTGAGAGATTTGTACAAGGATCTTATTAAACTCTTGATCTCAGTGCTAAAAACCTGATCTTAAGAGTCGATTGGACTTAAAGCTAAAGGTATTTAATGTCGGATTTGGTAAAATTGGAGACCAAAATGGTGATATGTATAGGAGTATATGGATGTATGTCTGTGAATCTGAATCTGTGAATCTTGGTTTTTTGTAGTATGTCACTGAATCTAATCTGTGATGTTGTAGTAGATCTTGATTTTTTTGCAACAGGAGAATTTTTGTAGTAGTGTTGTATGAAAAAACATACAACAAGAATGTTTATCTCCAACAAGATTTGCTACCATGTATGAAAAAACATCATTCACTGATGTATATTGCTAGCTCCTTGTATGAAAAAACATCATTCACTGATGTATATTGCTAAGTGTAGAGTTGCTTTTATAGGTTGAAATTTTTAATAAGAAACAGATAGGCTGCAAAATCTAGAGCAACCAAGTTCTTCATTTCTCTTTTACTCTTGTTTCAGTTTTTCACTGTTTGGTTCTTCTCATTTACCATGCTTTTCTTCTTATTTCACTCACTCTTGTTTAGTAGTACACTCAGTGGACTTAATTGTGAAGTATTGCTTGCAATCACCCTTGATTGTAGGGTTAAGGTTGGTTGTGTTAAAATTACATCATGAAAGTTTTGCAGAGATTTAGGTCTACTGACCATTTCTTCCATCATTCATTCAGGCTTTTATTATGAATTCAGGTTTCTTTGACTACATGCCTCATTAATTTTCTGTGGTAGTGCTATTGCCTTTGATGCATGATTTAGGGTAAACATGCTTCCTTGTGCATATTAGCACTCTGTGGCGAGCCAAGTGTTCTTGCACTCTGTTACAATTCTCGGGCCTCTTTTGCACTCTGTTTGTGCACTTTGTTGGCGAGCTGGGGCTTGTTTTTGCAGCTGTTTTGGCAGCTTATATAGGCTGCTTAATGTTTTGGCAGCTATTTTGTATGTTATGATGCATGCAAACACAAATCTCTTTATCCTTGTTGCATCTGTTCTTAATTTAGAACCAGCTGTTTTGTATGTTATGAAGCACTAAGCCATGCCATCTAATCATAACTCTTCTAGTTTGACTTATTAGCAAGTATGTTCATAATGTGTATCAAACATATCCCCATTGTCTGCCTATACAATTGATTCGATCAACTTATTTACCTTCCTTGGGACTAAAAGTAGATTTTGTGAAGAAAACTTGCACCTGACATCAGTTAGTATAGTTTCTATCCACTTGAAAGAACACTTTGAGGATAACTAACGAGAGCGGCTTTTACTAAAAGTATCCATTGTCTTAATTGCGTTTGCGTGTATAATAATGAGTGTGGCTAAATGCTTGAAATGTAGTTAGGTGTCTGCCTGCCTGCTATTTCTTCCCAAGGAACATCTGTTATGTTTAGATCCATACTCTAATAGCCTCAAGTGAATTGGCTCTAAAACTAATCACTTTTACGATTGCTTTCAGCCTAGGTATTACTGGGTAAGCAAGTCACTGTTCTATGCTCTGTTACTTGTTGCCCAATCAAATAGGAAATTGTGCGTTGGGGTTATTATGAACTCATGCTTGTATAAGTTCGGCATTGCTTAATTCTTGAATAGCAAATTTCTTGTCTTATGGCTTCTCAGACTAGGTCCTTTTGTGAATTGTAGGAGTGGGTAGCAAACTTCGAGAAACCAAAGGGTGACCCATCTGCATTCTTGAAACCAGCAACAACTGTTTTATCGCCATATTTGAAAGTGAGTACAAAGGAAAGTTCTTGAAATACGGCGAACAAATTTTTATCTGTCATTGCCTTTATCCTGGCATTTGAATTCCAATTCTAAAAATATTTGTTGTATTGTTTCTGTGGCAGTTTGGTTGTCTTTCTTGCAGATATTTTTACCAATGCCTTCAAGATGTTTATAAGGATGTCAAGAAACATACATTGCCACCTGTTTCACTTGTTGGACAGGTCAATGTACCATGCCTTAACACTTTATGTTCTGCCAGTTTATGGCAAGTGCTGATGGGTATTTTTGGTGTAGTGGGTCAGGTTTTCTTATTTTTGTTTTTGTTTTTGCGTTTATAGGGCATTGTAAAGCTACTACTGGAACTATTGTGTTAAATTTGTTATGGCTTAGACGGTGACCATAGACTGGGATGTATGCTTTAGTAAGTTTGGGTTGAATGGATATAAAGGTGTTAGAAGATGGTACGTTTGATTTAATATTCTTATCATCCCTGGTTAATTGTTGCTGTGTTGAGTTGGAATTCTATTTCTATATTAGGGGAATAAAGAAAGTTGTTTTTGAGACTATACCCCATTACATGATTCAAGTACATATACCATTATGTTGTTTATCTTATCTTATACTGTTATGCTATCCTGTGTGTTTCTTGCGCTGTTTTAGAGCAGTTTGCTCTTGTGAACAATCTGAAAATTTTGTTTATTCATTTTTTTATTTCTTACAATCATCAGGGTTTAGAGTTTAGACTGATGGCTTAGCTAAGATTTCAGATTATGTTGTCTGTGCATGTTTGTGTTGGGTTCCCTTTTCCATGTGAGGTGGCTATCTTTTCACCACCTTGAGAATCATTGTAATCCTTGTTGGAGCAGTGAAATATTTTTTGTTAAAAAAGGGTTCCCTTGCCATTCGATCTTGTATACTGGAAGGTGATTCCTGCCAAAGTTTGTTTCTTGATGTGTGGGACAACTTGGAATCTGATGGCTACAATCTGGATTTGGATGTGGCTTGTTTGCAGTGTGCAGAGTCGAGTGAAACTAGAAGTCATCTCTTTGTATGATGTAGCCTTGCCCAAGGCATGTTACATCGTTTCTCAAAACTCCTGCTTTTGTTTGAGAATCATTTGGTCAATGGAGCAATTTCATTACATAGACTAAATGACTTTTAGTATTATACTTTGGTACTCCCTTTAAGTTGATAATATGTTGTTAAATTTCAATAACATGCAACTTGAAGTGTACAGAGACCCACCCATAGGCTGTTTGTACGTTGAGCATTATGTTTGTGTTACTTTTTTTACATTATGCACTGACATCTACTACATTTCAAAGTTGCTTTAGATTATGTTTGTTTCCCTATTCTTGAAACCCATTCTCGTGAGAAGTGCAAAAGGTGCTTTAGATTTGATAAATAGTAACGTACTTACGGTACAACACTTAGGGTCAATTTGAGAATATATGGCCAATTAGCTTTTAGTTTTCTTGTCTATAACTTTCAAAGTTGTGCTTTCCATGCAGCGACTGAAATTACTTTACGAGTGTTTGAGAAGGAAGATAGATATGTTTGTTTAGAAGGTTTTACCATATGGTTTTGGACAGTACAGGATATCACTGCTAAACCTCCCCCCCTGCAATTTTTTTTGTTTTTGCTATGCAATCCCTGAATTTTGTTGGCTGCTTTTTCAAATATGCTAAATATAAGTGGTAGAACAGATAATGTTGCATGGGCTTTTGGACTCGGTCTGGAGAGGCTTGCGATGGTTCTTTTCCAGATACCTGATATTCGGCTTTTTTGGTCAACAGATGAGCGCTTTACCTCACAGGTATTTCTAGCAACCAACTAATATTGCAGTCTCTTATAGCATCTGTTGAAGTGTCTCATTTGTTACTCCTTGTATACAGTTTTCTGCAGGCAAGCTTGGGGCCAAGTTCAAGCCACTTTCGAAGGTATGAAAGAAGCTCTTTATTTATAAATATATCAGTTAGAATTGATTGACCAGAGGATGGTATCTGCTTGATCAAAGGACTAGAGTGCAGGCAACTGAACTGAGGGGCAGAGTTTGGTTGCAGTGTCTATTTATCTAATTTAGAGCTTCATGGTGAATGAATTTCCATTTTTAACGATGAGTGAAACTAATTCGTTGAGATGACATTTTTGGTGGGCAAGAATTAAGTTCTTACCATTAGAGACATGTTATTTTTATGTTTAACTGGTATCAATGAGCATATAAGTTGTGTTTGAATTTTTTTTCTTTACGATTAAATCACTTATACACCACATGGTTTTGAATGCATGCTATACCTCTCCACATTAAGAATTATTTTCATTTGCAGTTTCCTCCTTGTTACAAGGACATGAGTTTCTGGATCAGTGATTCATTTACTGAGAACAATTTGTGTGAAATTGTTAGAGGAGTTGCTGGTGATCTTGCTGAGGAGGTATGTGTTCAGCTGCTCTCTAATGCCATTTTTTTTTCCTTGTGCTTAAAGCTCTGTTCTGAGATCTTGTCTCCACTTTCAACTATTTCTGTATGAGCACTTTACTACTTGAAAGTCTTGACAAGGTGTTTTTTTTATAGGAATATAATATTAGCTGAATTCATGTAATGGAATGTGAGGTGAAGCTAAATTGTATGGCCTGACAGGGTGTAGTGTTTTTTTATATTGAGAGCTTAAAATTGGAAGTCCACTGTGCTTTGGAATGTGAATTTACAATAATTTTGTTTTAATTACGCTATCTGAAGCTCTGCGTTGACAAAGCTACGTTTCACTGAAGGTTTTGTTTTAATTTTTTTACTACTTTTTATTTATAAATAAAAGCATTACGCACTAGCCTTAAAACGCTTGAAAATGCCTTGGATTGTCTTGAAGCATATAGTTCCCTAGATAAAGCACTTTAATGCTTGTGACTGTTTAAGTCTGCAAGTATGCATACATATATATATATATACACACTAAAATAATGAAGCCTACCATTTCGGATTGGAAGGAAGAAAAAAATCACAAACCACAAGATACATTTTTTTGTTATGTCTTCGTCTCGACTCCATGACTCTTGGGGCTTTCCAGGTGACTCAACCCCCCTCCCTCTCTTTTCTGTGCCCTAGAGAACCTGTGTTTCATTAAAACTTTGGGGACTAAGCTTTTCAGAGACCAAAAGTGGAGTTTGGAGGGATATTTTTTTAATTCTTAAGACGTGCTTAGGTTTTAACAAGAATAAAAAACGCGGTTTATGGTGTTGATGAGAAAACTTGCAATATATTGGGAGCTACTTGTTGGGTTGTCAGGTTAGAAAATTGTCAATAATCTATTTGGGCCTCCCATTGGGTGTCAAAAACATTAGTAGTTATGGGATCCAGTAATAGAGGTTATAGGTAAGAGACCTGCAATTTGGAATGTCAATCTATTGTTAAAATGGGGCAGATTTGTGCTTGAAATGCTTTGGCTAATATGCATATTTATTATGTCATTTTTCCGTTACCTGTTGCAGTGTCACATTGGGTTGAGTATAGATTGGGTCTTTGAAAGATTGCTTCCTGCATTAACTTGGGTGATTTGAAGGGAATGAAACAATAAGATCTTTAAGGATGTTCATAAACAGGTAGATACCTTGTGGATTGACATCAAAGTGAATGGATTTGGAGTCTTACTTGGGGTATATTTAAGGACTCTACCTTCTCCTCTTGTATGTTTGATATGGGAGACATTGTTTCTTATTAACGTCAAGAGTCGAGAGATTTCACAATGAAGCAAAACAGGCCATTTGAGATATTTGGTACAGGTTTTTTTTTTTTTAAATTTTAAATTTAAAATTTAAAATTTTTTTTTTTTCACCCATGAAGCAAATGATCTATAATATGAACTAGTGTCTTCCCATGCTTCTTAAAGAAACTCACTTAAAAGCCTTGTTGTCTTTGACTTTACTAGCAGTATTAGTTTGGTATCACTTGGAAGTAGTTTTTAATAGCGATGAAAGTATCTTGTAATTTATGAATGTTTAACATTAGGTTGTTGATTATTTTCAGAGAAGGTTGTAAAAGTAGATTGGAGGAGGTGAACTCCTTTTGCAAAGAGTCGTCTTGAAGGCAAACCTTTATGTGTTTATGCAGTTCTGTCCTTGTGTTTTTGTGTAAAATTTTGTTGTAAAACTTGAGATCTGGATAAATAACAGGTGTGTGGTGTGCCTAGAGCTTCTTGTATTTTGGGTGTCATGAGTAAATGTATAGAACTAAGGCTTTACTTTGTCGTTGTTGTTTGATTCTTCAGGTTCATATAATACCATGTCTTATATTTTCTTCATTTCCTCATTTTTGCCTGTTCTAATATTGAGTGTACTAGTTCATGACTTAAGATGTTTACAATCTAGGAATAAAGTATTCATTTGCAAAGATTGTTGTGGTTGCTGCTTTGTAGTAGTCTGAGTTGACTGTTTTAACGATTTGATTTTATATGGATGCTTTGTTATGATATACTCTATAACTTGAAAAAAAAATATTCATCTTAGTAAGGACTGATTTTGCAGGTGTGGGGTTGTGATTTTGCTGCAGCAGCAAAGAAAGTCATTTTTTTCGATTATATTAATTTGCAATAGTTTCAAACCCTCGCAACAAATCAGATTTTTTTTGAATTTTGTTTTGACTTGCCACGGCTAAAAACCGTGGTACTTGATGCTTGCCACGGCTTAAAATCGTGGCTAAATGCAGAAAATCATCAAGCTTCCTCAAACATAAAATCGTTGTTAATATGTGTTGCCGCGGTTTATAGCTGTCAATGGTGATTTGGCAACGCTTCAAATGGTCATGCCTCTAAGCCGGGGCAATATGTTACTCCCATTGTCCCGAACCGTTGCTGATGAGTATTTTTTGTGTAGTGTCACGGAGAGTGTCATCCTCTACTGAGGTATATATAAATGTTTGTATTTCTGAATGTCTTTTACTGAAGGACATGTCACCATTTAAACTGAAGGTGTGTTCTCTACTGAGAAGCGCAAAATAACATATCCTCTACTGAGTTATATGTAAATATTTGTTCAAATTTGTTTTGCAAGATCTCCATTCATTGGTGGTGGTTTCTTCAGCCAAAGTAGGTTTTTTATCCCATGGAGAATTTGATTGACAGGAACTGAGAACTCTATGTATGTTCTACCGGATGAGGAGTCTCTTGTTGAAGAGATAAAATACAATCAAAATTTTCTTATATGTACATTGCATTTTTTTATTCTAAAAAGCTAAAAAAACTTGGACGCCTCAGTTTCAATCCACTTTGTTAAATGGTCGATTGCCAAAATCATCATATTCTTCTGTGCTTGAGAGTTTGATTGATTGGAATTGTGAACTTTGTGCATGTTCTATTAGCCAAAGAGTCTCTTGTCAGGGAGTGTGTTTTATGCTTGTCACCCTTGTTCTTTTTATCTTTCTTTTGATCAACATTCGTTTGTGCAAGTGGACTATCTTTCTCAAGTACGTCTGTTGCCTTATCGCTATTTTTTTGTCATCCCACAATGCATGCCGTTCTGCCATGGCGAATATTTCGGCAAGAGTTTTGTTTGGTTTCATGGTGTATTTGCCATACAATCGGTGATCTGCGGGCAAATCATTCTTGAAAGCTAAAGATGCAATTTGGTCATCACACTCATTTATGCTCGCCTTTTCTGCCTTTAATCTTTTGATGAAGTCTCGGAGTGATTCGTTTGACTTTTTTTATATTGAAGAGATGGTCGACATGTTTTTTATGGTTCGATGGGATGAATACTCTTTTGTGAAACAAGGGAGAATTCTCTAAAGTTGTTGATAGAACGTGGGGTCAAAGTGTGGAACCAATCTTGGGTTATTCCTTGTAAAGTCATAGCAAATATTTTGCACATAAGTGGATCATCATTTTTGTGCATAGTCATGACACTTCGAAAAATTTTCAAGTGTCTTTCAGGATCATATTCTTCTTTGAAATGAGTAAATGTTGGTATGGTAAACTTCGCAATTGGATGATCATTTTCAATGTCATTTGTAAAAGGTGAAGTGTTTACCAAAGTCACCTCTCTGCGTAGAACATCATCTGGATTTTCAATGACTCGCGAGCTTTTTTACTGCTCATTGATAATTCAAGCTACGTCATCAGCTCCCAAGAGCCTGGATGGATCCTGCTGATTGGCTGCATGGTAGGTTATTCTATGTCGTTCAGCGACATGGTAGTTCAAGTTAATATAACGATTCAGATTTGGCTATCTGCGTTATTCACATCTGTAGAAATTCTGTCTTCTGTGCCGACAACTCATATTTGGTGTCATCTGTGACCCCAACCTTGAGTATACAGTTGCTTGGGAGCCCAATCTTGAGAAAACTCATGTTTGAGGCCGAGCCTAGAGTGCACATTTGCTTGTGGTCCTAATCTTGAATTAATGCTTCCAGATGGATTATTTTTTCTCAGTAGATGATTACTTTTGCTCCCATGCACATGGTCTGCTTGTATATGATGATGTGTCTTCTGCCTTGGATGTTCACTCACTAATCGCTCTACCACCCGGGTTTGGTCCTCCAATATTTTAGTTAAATTGGCAATCCGACTTGAAAGATTTTCCTGTTGTTTCATCTCCATTGGGCTCGGTTGTTGGGCAGATGGTTGCACTTTATGGTCTACCGGCGGTGGCAGATCTACTACCCATAGTTGTCCGGCTGGTGGCTGCTGAATCTGTGGCAGCGATGGCAGCCTTATACAGGCAGAGGACTGTGCAACGTTATTTTGCTAGTTTGGTTTTGAGTTACCACCATTGTATTGAAAAAAATTTGAAAATAAAATGTTTGTGAAATAAAATTTAAAGTGAATGAATGAAAAAAAATTTTAATCAAAGGAAGAGAGCTTGCAATGAGTTTGATTCAAGCTCTTATTGATAACATCAATTTGTGGATGCAAATTTCAATCGGATCACGTGCTAATCACGCGGAACAATTTACATAAGATGAAGATTAACTCTTGACACCGGTGTGGTGTCTGTCACGAGGACTCTAATGCTAAAGTTAGAACAAGCCTTCAGAAAAAGAAAATTTGCATTTTAAGAGAGAATTGTGAATAAATAAAAAAAGTTACCTCCAGACGACTTTGTGTTTAGCTATTTATAAAAGCAAAACGAGTCAATTGCTGGCAGATGAGTGTGGCACGTGACAGATGAGTGAGACACGTGGTAGATGAGTGATTCATCTCACTACAACAAAAATGAGCATTTATAGCTTTTGAGAATAGCGGTTTTTACACAACCGCTATAAAATGCTATTGAAACCCTATAAACAATTGTAAACAACTATCTTCATTTGTGCGCTAAATGAAATGTGATGATGGCGGATTGATTTCGCTGGGCGCCAACTATCCCGCGCAAATCGAAAGAAAAAATAAAAGCTAACAAAGAAGAGGGAAGGAAGGAAGAAGAATCCCGCTCGATCTGTCTCCCTCTCCCTCAGCATTCTGCTCTCCCTCTGCATTCAGCTCTCCCTCTCCGATCGTTCTCCCTCTCCCTCTCCGATCGCTCTCCCTCTCCCTCTCCGAGTTACTGGGCGCTCGAGTTAGATAGAGCTCGATGTCCACCCTCCCTCATCTCGCCATCTCCCTCCCTGCTCTCTCCATATCTCCATCTCCCTCCCTCACTGCTCCCTCCATCTCGCCATCTCCCTCACTGCTCCCTCTATCTCTCAATCGCCCTCACTTCTCTCTCCATATCTTTATCTTCATCTCCCTCATTGCTCCCTCCATCTCTCCGTCGCCCTCCCTCTTTCGATTCACCTCTTTTTAGAGAGAAATGGTTGGGATGAGACCATATGAACCAGATGAGGGTGAGTCTGAGTTTGTTGAAGTTGATCCAACTGGAAGATATGGAAGGGTACTTGTAATCTAACATATACAAATTAAACAATTGATTTGTGAAGAGGAGAAGAGATGGAGAAGTACGAGGTTGTGCAGGATATTGGATCTGGGAACTTTGGTGTGGCAAGGTTGATGAGGAACAAAGAGACTAAGGAGCTTGTCGCGATGAAGTACATCGAAAGAGGACATAAGGTGATTAAAATTGAACTTAAGCTTGAATTGAATTGAAATCTATTGTTATTTTTGTTGATGGTTGTTTTGGATCTGTTTATGTGATTTGTATTGATTCGAGATTGAATTTTGGTTTGATAAGTTAATTGGATTTTGGTTATAGATCATTAACCATAGATCGCTGCGCCATCCGAATATTATTAGGTTCAAGGAGGTGAGGTTTTGGATCATAATCACTATTTGTTTTAGTAGTTGGTAGTGTTCTTTAGTTGAATTTGGGAAGTAATTAGGGATTTTGGATTGTGTTTACAGGTTGTTTTGACACCAACTCATCTTGGAATTGTAATGGAGTATGCAGCTGGTGGTGAGCTTTTCGAGCGGATCTGCACCGCCGGTAGATTCAGTGAAGATGAGGTTCTTTGCTCTCACTGTCACTCCCTTTTTTCATTTTCAATGTTTTAAAGTTTTAAGTTATTAATTTCATATATTTTTCTTCAGGCAAGATACTTCTTCCAGCAACTCATCTCAGGTGTGGACTATTGTCATACCATGGTAAAAAATCATTAACTCAAAAAACTGCCATTGAATTCTTTACGAATATTTGAGAGTTTCTACCATTGGTGAGGACTGAGGAGATAAGAGTAGTAGTTGTTTAGTCATTGTTTATTTATATTATCCTTTTGTTGTATTGTGAAGCAAATCTGCCATAGAGATTTGAAGCTGGAGAATACACTTTTGGACGGAAGCCCTGCGCCTCACCTAAAAATTTGCGATTTTGGTTACTCGAAGGTTTGTCATCTAGCTGATTCAGTTCATGTGATTTGCTGAAACTAATGAAATGTTGGAAATTTACAAATTATTTGTTGCTTTGGTTTTTTATGCAGTCATCACTGCTGCATTCTAGGCCCAAATCGACTGTTGGGACTCCTGCATATATTGCACCAGAAGTGCTTTCTCGATGGGAATATGATGGGAAGGTAACTTCTTACTTCCACTTCTATTCTTCATGCAAACTGTGATGGAATGGGAAGCGAGTAAAATGAAAGAAAAGCTAAAACTAATGTAATTTAAATAGAATTTGAGTCGATGTTGTGTTCTGATTCTTCAAATCTTTACTATTGGAGAACTCTCCAATTTATAGATGAAAATCCAATAATAAAGTCAAATAGGTAATAACCTTTGGCTGGTGGTATTTTTGTCATTGGTGAAAAATGAATTCAAAGGAAATGGCTTGTATGCTTTACCACATAATGGAGTGTGTTAAGTAGTAATAAGTTTTGCCAAACTATCAACATACTACGTCAAACTACTTGATCTCTTAACCCATAGAGAACCCCACACATAGGATAAAGAGCTATCAATCGTTTGCAGGGAGAAAGGACAATGTCATATGGAGTGAATGGCAATTCTTACTCTAAGAGTAATACAGTTAAATGTAGAAGTGTTTGCTACTTTGCTTTGATACGTGCCAGTCACCATTTATGTATTTTCAGATTCACATTTCACATTCTTATGAATTATATGAGTGATGGATTCTATGGAAATAGGTACCAGTTTAAAGAATGATAGGGAAAAATGACAACTTGTCAATTTGCACCTGAGCATCAAGATTGTCGCATCATGAAGGATTTATTGGAAAAATGGTTATGGATGGTCAGAAAGGTAGAGAATGCTTCATACAGAAGGGTTATTTTAGTAAAAAGGAGACTGGAGTTGGTAGGTGGGATGTGCAGAGGTTAGAGTTTCATATGATCCTATCAAGGGTAAGCTGCTGCTGCTCTAGGATGGCTGCTGCTGCTAGCTGCTGCTGCTGCTGCTGCTGTTGCTGTTTATTGAGATTGAGCTGGTACTTGTATTCAAGTAATCAAAACAGTTCTTGTTTAAATTTTACAACCACTATGCCACTTGTAAGTAGTGCAAAATCTCGAATAGTGCATGTAGAATGTGGTTTTATTTCTGTCTTGTTTGGTTTTATTTCTGTCTTGTTTGTAACAAATTGCTCTTTGTTTGCTCTTTCATGTTATGAGAAGCTCAAGGTGCACTTCTTGCTTCTTTCACCCAAGTGAAGCTCATTTGTGCTCTAACGTTAAAATATTTGAATCCTTTCAATCCTCGGATAGCTATGAGTGCTGGATATGATGGAAAAACTGTCATATGGGATGTAAGTTTCTGGATCCTGAAGGTTTTTCATGACTCTTCAGTATAAAGTGTTGTCCATTTCTTATTGAACGCATTAGCATTCTGGTTCCATAGATATGGGAGGGAACCCCCATTCAAATCACTACAACACAAATGATATTGGTCATACATTCTCTCAACACAAACACCTTATATTTCTAGGGTTTTAGATTATGTGATGGGTGTTTGAGTTCGGTTTCCTAAGGGGGTGTTTGTATATTATTACAATATACAAACACCTTATATTTCAGGAGTTCTATTTGGTCTTCAAATATGATATACCTCTTCTATGTGGACTGTTAGGAATATACATGGAAATTTCTTTTGGGTGTCATGATATGGAACTGATTTGAGTATTCTCTACATGCTAATTACCTTATATTTTCTGTAGTTGAAGAGAAATGAGAGTTCGGAATCTGTGATTGACTGAGGGTTTTTTTTGTTGGTATTTTATCCAGTACTCAAATGGGACTGCAACAGCCCTAATCTGGGGAGCATCACCTCAGACACGGTCTGATCGCCGCAAGGACCGAGTTGAAACTAACCCTGAACTGTTAGCAGCTGCATCAGCTCAGGCTGAGATATCCACAAATGTTTTGATTTAAAAGATCAATACTTTACCCATGGATTCTTATGTTTATAATTTGAGAAGAGATGGTATTTCATGTTTACCTTAATAATATAGTACAGGATGACTCTGACAGCAGGAAGAACAACAAGAGTGATTGGCTGGTATCATTCGCATCCACATATAACAGTTCTTCCATCCCATGTTGGTAAGCAGTTTTTGCAATTATTTTTTTTCTTCTGCTTATTGTTCTCCTTGTAATCATAAGTGGTGTGTGTGTGTCGTCTTCATCGTCATTACTATTCTTATTTGGTAATTGTTCATTGTTCGTTTCTTAATAGCAAATTGACATTGTTGGAGGGTTCTTCACTTCTAACTTTGAAGTCACCTCTTCTTAGAAGTTAGATTAGGCCTATATCCACGGGACAATATCGGTTTACATCATTATCAACTTGTCTGCTGCTTCTTTTTTTCTGCCAAGTTTCAACATAGTTTTGGAAAGCTTGTTAGAGGACTCCTGTCCACAGCATCACTCTTGAACTTTTCTTGTATTCTTGCTACTCGTCATAATCATATCACATATGACTTATATTTTCCTTGCACCACCTGGATGAAGACATGCCATACTTTGCATTTGAGGGCTTGGACTTTGAACCGTTACATAGACAAAAGATTTATAGTTATCTACACCACAAGCTTGTAATTTCTCATATTCCTGTTACCTGAATTTTGGATTCTTAACAGTTTAATATTTATTAGCAGTAGAAGTGGCTATCTTTCTCAATGCATGAGCTTGATCTGTTAGGTAATGGAGATGCAATCTATTATCACATGAAAACAAGGTCAAGTTCTTGATGCAGGTAGTTTCATTTGTCTTTTGAATCAGAAAATTTTAGGGGCGAAATGGAAAACCAAAACTGGAAAGAAAAGAAAGAACATGGGAGATGTTTAATGCAAAGCTACCTTTTTTCTTTCCTAGTTTGGTTAAGTGTTGTGGGATATTAAAAAAACTTGATAAGTGTTGTGGGATATTAAAATGTTGCATGGGTTATCTCTTAGCATAGGGTGTTAGATTTCCTTGGTTAAACAAAAATGGAAGCTTATGTTCAACTTTTACATGTAATTTATCTTACTAGCAGCTTAATTCTTTGTTGGTCATGCTTGATGGATAAGTTGGGACCATACTTCTGATCAAGCGCAGTAAAGATAATATGAGTATCAACTGTATCGTTAAATAGGTCTTTGTAGATTCGATTGTAAAGGAGCTAGCAGACTGTGTCGGCCTTTTTCTAGTTTTTCCATTACGATTTGACCTGATCTGACATTTTTCTAACAGGATTAACTGGGGTTGATCTATTCATGGCTGACCTTAAGGCTTTGGAGGCTTATGCTATTTACTTCCAGTATCTATCAAAAAAGTGGTCTAAGCCACTTCCTGAGTATTATGAACCGGAGGAAGTTGAAGACTATTTCAGTTGCAGGCCTCATGTCGTGACTTTTCGATTTCTTGAGGTATTTCTAGTGCTTTGAGGAAACAAATTTTGGAATTGGATGAAAATGAAAATACAAAAGTGAATATCTAAGAAACATAATTGGTAAAATTTAACTTCTTAAAAAAGAAAAGAAAAAATAAGCAGTGGAAAACCTTCTCATTGTCATCTCCCCAATTCCACACATCGTAACACCACCGACTCATGGAGTGTTCAGTTAGTTGAAGGACCTTCCTGTAACAAATTTTGGTAAGAAAAGGGGAGTGCATGACAATTTTTGGTAAAAAAAGGGGAGTGCCTCTCGCTGCTTTAAATTTTTTTCACGATACTGTTACAAATGAGTCTAAACTCTTTATCAGTTTATCATATGTAGCTTACCAAGCAGACACATTCTAGGATAGTTCTGATTGAGTTTGGTTTTTGTTACATTGAAGGTGTTCACTTCCTTCACTGTTGCTGCAATAAAAATCGAACCTCAGGAATGCTTAAGTTCTACAGATCAGATGCGGATATGAATGGAGACAGCTCAGATTACTATTTTGGGCAGTTGCTGAAAGAAACTATGCTGAATTTGGGTCCTACTTTTATCAAAGGTTAGATAGATGGTCCTATGTCAGATTGTATCCCCACATACAACTTCAATTTATCTTTAGACGTACATGATTATTGATCCCTGTCCTTGATCTTAAAAAGGGGAAAAACAGTGAGGGATAAAAGTAGTTAAGTAAAAAAATTTAAGTTTTTGTGATTGCATTCTATAGTTATATCTATTTTTGTTATTTTATGTTGGGTCGTTTTCTTTTTCCTGCAGTCATGAGATAACCAATTTGCTCGTTACATGCCTTTGCTTAATATGCAGTTGGTCAGTCCCTTTCCACGAGGCCAGATATAATTGGTTCTGAAATTTCTAAGGTTAGTTACTCAATTCCCTCTAATATTTTGCCACATAGAAATGTGACTAGTACTTTACTGTCCCGACGCAAGTGGTGAAATGTGACTAGTACCACGGATTGCCCAAATCAAATGTTCCAACCAACGCTGCGACAGATCAGCGTAGCAGCAGCAGCAATTCAGCGTAGCAGCAGCACCTCAGCACAGCAGCAGCAGCATCAGCGACGCAAGAATGGCAATAACATTGGGATTCATGATTTCACACATTGTACAATTGAGCAAATGCTTATTAGGAGATTAAGGCATCTCGAACAGCCTACATCATTCAGTTCATATTACATTGTAATTCACTCTTTCGAGTTGTATCTTGTAATTCCAATTTCAGCATTGTCAATACAATTTCTGTTCCAGCAATTGATTGTTGAAATCTTCTAGTCTTCCATATAAGATGTAATGAAAAGTCATTTGATAGCAAAAAAAAAAAAAAAAAAAAAAAAAAAAATATGTATACTCTACCATAGCGTTTTTAAACCGCTATGAAAGGCTCTCTATCATAGCGTTTTTAAACCGCTATAAAAGGATCTACCATAGCATTTTTAAACCGCTATGAAAGGCTCTCTATCATAGCGTTTTTAAACCGCTATAAAAGGATCTACCATAGCGTTTTATAACCGCTATAAAATGCTCTACCATAGCGTTTTATAACCGCTATAATAGACCCTGGGTCTATTATAGCTCCGACTGTCATAGCGGTTACTAAACCGCTATGGTATCCTACCATAGCGGTTTTTAAACGCTATTGATCACAATTTTTCTTGTAGTGTCTACTTGCAGGTGGTTGTAACTTTTCTTAGGTAGTTGTAACTTCCCGAGATGGTTGTAACTTCCTTAGACAGTTGTAACTTTTTTAGAGAGTCCTCTCATGCAGACTCGTGTGCTCACTTGGGCTGCATTGGGCCCAAACTTGGGCTTTCTCTACTTGTAACTTTCATGTGTAATATTCGGGCATCTCGGGAACAATCCAAATCTTTGGACTTTCTTATCCTGTTAGGCTAAGGATTATTTTTGGCTCCCATCCTATCATTTCCTTTGCTTTTGAGCTGATTGTTTTTCTTTTTCTTCTTACTTAAGAGTAGATGAAATATATTTTCACTGAGGAACCCCGCCAAAAATAGAATTAGAATGCCCTTGATCTTGCTGACTTATCCGTCTCTATTGATACAAGTAAAACATCTGCATGTAGAGGCTTCTGTTGTAGATGAAGTGATCTACCAGATGAGTCACACATAGTAATTTCATGGTCTCTTGGACTTTGTCCAAGTAGAGGATTATCCTTAGGTGAATAAAATAAGTCTTCCTCCAGCATCCTTGTGATTTGACGATCCATCCACATATAAATGTTACATATTTTTGGGTTGACTTGCCCATGTTTCAGCATGATTTGAGAAATTTCCATTTATTGAAATACGGGACACTGATATGTTCATTGACTTTGTTTGCCTGGTTGTGGATGAGCGAATTCTACTATGAAATTTCCTAAGGCTTGAGCTTTTATAGTTGTCCTTGGCCAGTAGATTTTGTTGAAACACGCGATACTGATCTGCTGGCTGACTTTGTTTCCCTGGTTGAGGAGGGAATGAATTATGCTAAAGCTTAAGCCTTTAAAGTTGTCTTCTTCCAGTATATCAAGTCGTATTGGCTCAACTCTATCGCCTATTTCATGAGTTTTGACAAGCAATCGAGAGAAAATTGTGCCCCCAACTCTTTGCTGATGAGAACTGAGCTAACTGCTACATTTGAAACCGCCAAGTAGATGTACATGTCCTCTCCTGGATTTGTTTGCTGTTCTACTGAAGAATCGATCCAAAGTGAGATTTTGAATTTCTTTTGAAGTTGATGGTAATTTTATGTCAAGTAGTAGTATTCTTTGCTTTTATGATCCTCAAACTTTTTGTATATTTGTTGGTCTGCTGACTTAGAAATATTTGCATTAAGGGCGCAAAAGCTTGATTGGCCTCTCTCAAGAGTTTCTAATATGCTTAAGTCAGAATTTAAGCATAACTTGAGGAAATTAATCATGGATTCAAATCTATTTATCTTGGAAATTGCATGGAATATTATGTGATCTGCGGGCCACTTGACAAAACTTAAAGAGATTTAAGTGGTCATGAGTAAGATGCTTATTTTATGCTTAGTGATTAATTAATTGAATTGCCCACACATGGAGAATGACATTCTCTACTGAGGTGTGATCTTCTACTGAGACATTTTGCTTGTGTGGTTTGCTAACCACTTGACTAAACTTAAAGGATTTAAGTAGTCTTTGAGTAAAATGCTTTTATGCATTGAACTACTCACTCATTAAGAGTGAGATCCTCTACTGAGGCATTTTGCTTGTGGTCTGCTAACGACTTGACTAAACATAAACAGATTTAAGAAGTCCCGAGTAAGATGCTTTTATGCATTGAATTACCCACTCAATGAGAGTGTCATCATCTACCGAGGCATTTTGCTTGTGTGGTATGTTCACCACTTGACTAAACCTAAATCGATTTAAATAGTCTTGAGTAAGATGTTTTTATGCATTGAATTACCCACTCATCCTCTATTGAGGTGTGATCTTTATTGAGACATTTTGCTTGTGTGGTCTGTTGACCACTTGACTAAACTTAAACGGATTTCAGTAGTCTTGAGTAAGGTGTTTTTATGCATTGAATTACCCACTCACAGAGAATGTCATCCTTTACTGAGGTGTACATAAATGTTTGTATTTCTGAATGTCTTCTGCTGAAGGTAAAAAGAATTCCCGTGTTTCACTATTTCAATTGAAGAAGGTGTGTTCTCTGCTGAGAAGCAAAATATCATATCCTTTACTGAGGTATATGTAAATATTTGTTCGAATCTTTTTTTTGCAAAATCTCCTTTCATTGGTGGTGGTCTCTTCAGCCAAGGTCGGTTCTTCTCATGGAGAATTTGATTGACCGAAACGGAGAACTCTGTGTATGTTCCACCAGATGAGAGGTCTCTTGTTGAAGAGATAAAATACAATAGAGAGATAAATACAATCAAGTTTTTCTTATATTTACATTGCATTTTTTTTTCTTTTAAAAAGCTAAAAATAAAAAAGCTAGGACGCCTCAGCTTCAATCCACTTTGTGAGATGATCGATTGCCACAATAATCAGATTTTTCTGCGCTGGAGAGTTTGATTGATCGGAATGGTGACTCTATGTATGTTCTACTGGCTGAAGAGTCTTTTGTTGGGGAGTGTGTTCTATGCTTGTCACCCTTCTTTTTTTACCCTCATTCTGATTTGCATTCATTAGTGCAGGTTGTACATTTGGTGCCTTAGCACTATTTTATTCGTCATCCCATAATGCATAACGTTATGCCATAGCGAAAATTTCAGCAAGAGTTTGCCCATGTTTCATGGACAATTCGCCATACAATTGGTAGTCTGCAAACAAACCCTTTTTGAAAACTATGGATGCAATTGGTCGTCACACCCATTTATGCAAATTGGCGACCTGACTTGCAAGATTTTCTTGTTGTTTCATTTTCATTGGACTCAATTGTTGGGCAGAAAATTGAAATTGATGATCAGCCGGTAGTGCTAGTCCTACTTCCAGCAGTTGAACCAATAGTGGTGATGGTGGTTTGGTATGGGCAGATGACTGTTCATCGTTATTTTTGCCGGTTTAATTTTGAGTTTCCACCATTGTGTTGAATAAGAATTCTGAAAAAGTGTTTGTGAAGGAAAATTTAAATTGAATGAACATAAATTTTTTTATGAATGGAAGAGAGCATGCAATGAGTTTGATTCAAGCTCTCATTAAAATCACCAATTTGTGGATGCAGATTTTCACATAATCGCGTGCTGATGACGCAGAGCAATATATGCGAGATTTATTCTTGACACCCGTGTGGTGCCTACCATGGGAACTCTGATGCCAAAGTTAGAGCAATGTCTTTAGAAAAATATTTATTTCTCTATATTTGAAGAGAAAATTGTGAATCAAGAAAGAGTTACCTTCATAATGGCTTTGTGTTTGGCTATTTATAAAGGCAGAATGAGTAAATTGTTGGCAGATGAGTGAGACACGTGGCAGATGAGTGAGTCATCTACTTGCAGACAGTTATAACTTCTCTTAGGTAGTTGTAACTTCCGTAGATAGTTGTAACCTCCCGTTGGCGGTTGTAATTTCATGTTTAGAGACATCTCTTCTGCAAGCTTGTGTGCTCACCTGAGCATGGTGGTCAGCGCCGAACACTACTCATCTGCTAAGAAAATAGTGTTATGTTGAGTTGTATTGGGCTCTGAATTAAGTTGCATTGGGCCCAAACTTGGGCTTTCGCTAATTGTAACTTTTGTGAGTAATATTCGAGCTTCTCGAAAATAATCCAAATCTTTGGACTTTTTTTATCTTGTTGGGCTAAGGATTATTTTGCTCTGACAACACAGTTCTCAATATTATGGGTGTCATCTACCAAACCTAGCTTTTGTATTCGTAAGGCAAACTTAAAGTCATGTTCCCAGTAGTTTTGAGGCACAGTGTTTTTTTAAGACTGGAAGCCTTCATAGATGAACTACTTCTATATAGTCAAGGCAATCCATGGTCAAAAGGAACATCTCAGTTGGAGAGTGATTTTGAGATTTACACTACCCTAAAAATTTTGTATTTTTCGTTCATATATAGACCACTTGACAAACTATAGCCCACAATCTAACTCAAAACTATGATGTAGATGGTGACTTTGTTTAAGTATGAAATTACTCTTTTCATAAATAAATAATTAATAAAAACAAGAGGGAAAAAACACCAAACTAATGAAATTATAAAATAATTCCTCAAGAGACAAATAGAGTTTGAAAACATCAACCAAATAAAAATACTTGCAAGGATTGTGGAGGGTGTTTTCATATTTAAAAAAAAAAAAAAAAAAGCCAATGAGATAAACAAAATCTGTAAACACATAAACAAAAAGATATTGGAGATAGAGATGTGTGGATAACCAACTTTGTTTCAACATCTTCAACAGAAAAAACTTTCGGCATTCTTCCCACTCAAGTGCTCTAACTTAAAAAAATGGACTTTTGATGAATGTTCTCTTGTTGTTTGTGTGAAATGAGCTAACAGGTGTTGAGACTTTGATGACTCCATGTGGTTCTACCAACTTGCAAGGTTAGAAGTTTCCTAAATTTGGGAACATTGGTAATCTATTCTTGATCAAGTAGTTTATGATTTTAATCCTTTTCATTCTTCATAACTTGTTAACTTGCAAGTTAGTAACATCATGAATATTTTAAGGCCTTTTTTTGCTTGCACTTAATAGTGCATTATCAAACACCATAACTTTAATTATTCCCAAATTTTTGTTAACCTTTTCACCTGCTTCATTCTCTCCTCAAACCCAAAATCAGCCAAAATACCTTTCTGTCAGATATCCTCTATTTTTTCCAACTTACCCAAAACAACAAATTCTCCTGAGAGTCCGGACTATTCAGTCTCCATTCCTCTGCCCCACTTTCGCCCTAATCACGAAAAAGGTATCTAGAAACATCACCATTTTCACTTTATTTTATGATCAAAGGAAGGACACCACCGGTACATAAATAAATAAAAACCCTAACACTATTCTTTTTTTGTCTTCTTCTTAAATCACCACTACCACCGCCATTTCTCCTCCTCCTTGATATACACTAACCTTCTTATGTTCTTGTTTGCAGCTTGTAATCTTGTTGTGGAATCAACTCAAGCAATGAAAGGAACAAACACAAGCTCTGATGTGTAATGCTGATTTGCAGACAGAAGTGTAGAAAAGAAGATTGTAATATATTGATCAATTGTAATGAAAGATACAAGAATGTATTAGCATAAGAGCAGTTCGAGATGCTCCACTCTCCTTGAGCAGTTGGCTCAATGTACAATTATTTCAATCAATGGATAATTCTGTTCTCCTCATGTATTCTTATTTATAGACTAACTGAGCAACAACTCTGTTAATACTAACAGAGCACCTTAACAGAACTAACAGAATTTACACATAACCTCTAACCACCCCTTTGACACACTCAGCAATCTTCTAACAGACTTCCAACATCAGCCTTAACTCCTCCCATTCTTTCAGCCTCAGCATTAGCATTCCAGTACCATCAGCATACCATCAGCATTCTTTCAACATCAGCATTAGCATTCCAGTATCAGCATCAGCAGCTTCATTCCTTAACATCAGCATTCCATATCAGCCTTTAGCATCCTACAGCATCCAGTATCAGCATCAGCAACTTCATTCCTTAATATCAGCATTCCATATCAGCCTTTAGCATCCTTCAGCATTCACCACTTTCTTTCTCCTCGTATAGGTAAATCTGATAGGAGGCCGAATCCTATCAATACCCCTGCCCAAAAAACTCACCTTGTCCTCAAGGTGAAAAGAAGGAAACTGAAACTGGAATTCACGGAAACTCTCCCAAGTAGCCTCAAAAGCAGGCAGCCCCTGCCATTTAATCAACACTTCCATCGTATCTGAATTTTCCCCAGTCCCATAACGCACGTCAAGCACTGATTCAGGCAGAAATTCCACTTCGTCGTCACTGCTGAGTCGAGGAGGAAGAGGAATGACCTGAGAACAATCACCTCTAGCGCGACGCAGCTGAGACACGTGGAAAACAGGGTGGATCCGAGAAGAAGAAGGAAGAGCCAGTCTATAGGCGACAGCCCCTATCCTAGCCAACACCTCAAAAGGTTCATAAAAACGAGCCGCAAGCTTCTGATTTGCACGACGAGCCACTGTTTGCTGCCGATAAGGACGAAGCTTCAGGAAAACCCGATCACCCACATCAAAAACTACATCCCTGCGAGACTTATCTGCCTGTGATTTCATACGTTGTTGTGCCCGAAGCAAGTGCAATTTCAGAGACTCCAAGATGCGATCCCTGTCCAACAAATTTTGTTCTACTGAAGAGACAATAGCAGATCCAACAACATACCTCAACAGGGGCGGAGGATCCCTGCCATAAAGGATTTTGAACGGTGTAAAACCTGTGGCGGAGTGCGTCGAAGTATTATACCAATACTCAGCCCAGTGGAGCCACCTCAGCCATTGTTTGGGTCTCTCGGAACTAAAACACCGAAGATAAGTTTCTAAACAGCGGTTGACCACTTCAGACTGTCCATCCGTCTGTGGATGGTAAGCCGTACTATGCTTTAGCTTAGTGCCCTGAACTCGGAATAATTCCTGCCAAAATCGACTCAAAAATACTTTGTCTCGATCTGATATTATCGATAAAGGCATCCCATGAAGCTTACCGATCTCCTTAGCAAAAACCCAAGCTACCTTCTCTGCCGTGTAGGGATGCTTTAGGCCAACGAAATGTGCATATTTGCTGAGGCGATCAACCACCACCAATATGGTATCCGCCTGCCCAGAACATGGCAACCCTTCTATGAAGTCCATGGTGACTTCATCCCAGATATGAACTGGTAAGGGAATAGGCTGAAGCAGGCCAGCTGGAGACGTGGCCAAAGACTTGTTGCGTTGACACACGGCGCACTCCCCAACCATTTTTCTGATACACGCCTTCATACCAACCCAAAATACTTCCTTAGCAACCCTCAAATAAGTTTTAGTCTCTCCTAAATGGCCCCCAACAGCAGACTCATGAAACTCCTTAAAAATCAAAGGTATGAGAGAAGAAGAATTTGGAATAACCAACCTGTTTTTGTGGTGCAATAGATCATGAATCAGTCCATACCCAGAAATTACAGAACCTTTCAAAATAGCCTGTTTCTTGAGTTGAATATCAGAATCATCCAAAATCTCCCTCTTAAGCACAGCCCAATCACGCCAAGATGGTAAACTCATTGGCGACAACCCCGGAGATAGAGAAATTCGAGAAAGGCCGTCTGCGGCTGCATTTGATGACCCCGTCCTATATTGAATTTCAAATTGAAACCCAAGTAATTTACATACCCATTTTTGATACTCCGAACCAATGACCCGTTGTTCCATGAGAAATTTCAAGCTTTTCTGATCCGTGCGGATGATGAACTTCCTGCCCAGTAAATAAGCCCGCCATTTCGTGACTGCGAACACGATTGCCATTAATTCCTTCTCGTAAATCGGTTTGAGCCGTGCTCTCTGCCCAAAACTTGACTGAAAAATGCGATGGGATGTTTTTCTTGCATCAGAACAGCCCCCACCGCATACCCCGATGCGTCTGTCTCGACGATGAACTCCTTAGAAAAGTCCGGCATTCGCAACACCGGAGCAGTCGTCATGGCGCACTTCAACTCCTGAAAAGCATTCTCGGCTTCCTGATTCCACGCGAAACCATTCTTCTTCAACTGAGAGGTGAGCGGACCCGCAATTTGACTATAAGCCTTGATGAACTTACGGTAATAACCCGTAAGACCCAAAAATCCCCGTAGTGCCGTGATATTCGTGGGTCGCGGCCAATCCAACATTGCCTGAACCTTGGTCTGATCCATGGAGACCCCATTTGCCGAAATGACATGGCCCAAGTATCCTAATTTGGAACTTCCAAACTCGCATTTCTTCCTGTTTGCATACAAGGAATGGAATTTTAATAGACCCAAAACCGTTGTCAGTTGTTCCGCATGCTTCTCGAGGCTTGGACTGTACACCAAGATGTCATCGAAGAAAACGAGCACGAATTTTCGTAAATAAGGCCGGAAAATCGCATTCATCAACGCTTGGAACGTGGCCGGAGCGTTGGAAAGACCAAAAGGCATTACAAGAAATTCGTAATGACCTTCATGGGTGCGGAAAGCCGTCTTAGCCTCATCCCCAGCTTGAACTCTGATCTGATGATACCCTGACCTCAGATCTAATTTGGAGAAGATTACTGCACCATGAAGTTCATCCAGTAGCTCATCAATGACCGGAATTGGAAAACGGTCAGGCACCGTACATTTGTTCAACGCTCGATAGTCGACACAAAATCGCCACGCCCCATCCTTCTTTTTGACCAAAGGCACCGGACTTGAGTAAGGACTTACACTGGGTCTGATGATGCCAGCCTCCAACATTTCAGCGATTAATCGCTCAATTTCGTTTTTCTGAAATTGAGGATACCGATATGGACGAACATTGATCGGTCCTGTTCCTTCTTGCAAAACAATGTGATGCTCATGACCCCTCAACGGTGGTAGACCAGAAGGCAACTGAAAAACCACATCATACCTTGCCAAAACTTCATTCAACTCCTTAGGCATCTCCGAAAACTCCTTCACCGTAGAAGACATGCAACCCAGTTCCAGTAATATGCCCTGACCCTCCTGCTTAATGGTGCGGAGCATTGTTTTGAGGGAAACCAAACTTCGGCCCAGAGATGGATCACCCTTAAGCGTAAGTGTTTCAGCACCGACCCTAAATCTCAAAACTTGATCCTTCCAATTTATGAAAGTCATTCCCAATTTTTCTAACCACTGGATGCCCAAAATCACGTCTGAGCTTCCAAGCCCTAACGGAAGAAAATCATCCACAATCTCTATCCCTTGCAAATTTAACTCCACCCCTCTGCAAATTCCACTTCCTTGCACAGAATCTCCAGACCCCATGGTCACACCATACACACCTGTGGAAGAGACTGGTAATTTCGCTTGCTCAACCACTTTGTGCGATATGAAGTTGTGGGTGGCACCACTGTCGATCAACACAACCACTGTTTGACCCGAAATCGCACCAGCAAGCCGCATTGTCTTTGGATTTGTCAATCCAACAACAGAACTCAAGGAGACTTCTACTCCTCTACTGATCTCGACCACATCGAGTTCTTTCAGATCTTCACTCCCCTGACCATCCTCTTCTTCTTCTTCGCTTTCGGTCTGGGCAATAAGAACACTGATTTCTTTCTTCTTGCATCGATGACCCGGCGAATACTTTTCATCGCATTTGAAACATAGACCTCTCGCCCTCTTTTCTTGGTACTCGGCGTCGGAAAATCGACGAATCTCACCCCTCGCCGCTGTTTGTCTTCCAGTTTCGATCGAAGATAGAGGCTGGTTGAACTCTCTGTTTGAAGTTTGATAAGGTTGCCCTAAAGAGCCATTTGCAAATGGTCTTGGGCTATTTACAGGCTTTTGAATGTAACCCTGAAAGTTTTGTTTGGAGAAGCCCAAAACTCTTTGTTTTTCCTCAACTCGTTGGGCCATATCCATAGCCCGACCCAAAAACCCGGGATCTAGCATTCTCACCTCAGCCCGGATCGAAGGTTTCAACCATTCACGAATTTGCTGAGGTATACCTCTTCATTCAGGGATTCCAATGGTGCAGCATGGGAGACGAAGCGCCTTCGATATTCCGCCACTGATCCTTCTTGCTTCAACGCGAGGAATTGCTCACACAATGATCCTTCTTGGGTCGACCTAAATTCTTTCAAAAACAATCCTTTGAGTTCTTCCCAGAAAATGATAGGTCTGCGCTTGCTTTCCCACTGATACCAAAGAAGGGCATCACCTTCGAACGCAATCACTGAAGCTTCAATCTTCTCGTCATTACTATAACGATTGATTGCAAAGAATCTTTCAGCTTTCATAATCCATCCATCAGGGTTTGATCCTTCAAAGGTAGGCATCTCTAACCTTTTAGGTCTCTTATCAAATTGAAACCCTTGTGAAGAAGATCCTCCCATTCCATCATTTGGGATGTGGGTTTCCCCATTCAATGGAGGAATTGGCTCCTTCTCGCTTGTAGAAACAGTTTTCTGAGGTTCTTGTTGCCTTTTTAGCATCAATTCCATCATTTGTTTCAATTCTTGGAAACTTCCATCCAAAGAATCCATTTTCCCTTGCATGTTAGCCATAGATTCTTCCATAATTTCCATTCTCGCATTAGCGTTAATACCCTTTCCAGCCATCTCCCAGAAATTCGAGTGCTCTGATACCAATTGATATACACTAACCTTCTTATGTTCTTGTTTGCAGCTTGTAATCTTGTTGTGGAATCAACTCAAGCAATGAAAGGAACAAACACAAGCTCTGATGTGTAATGCTGATTTGCAGACAGAAGTGTAGAAAAGAAGATTGTAATATATTGATCAATTGTAATGAAAGATACAAGAATGTATTAGCATAAGAGCAGTTCGAGATGCTCCACTCTCCTTGAGCAGTTGGCTCAATGTACAATTATTTCAATCAATGGATAATTCTGTTCTCCTCATGTATTCTTATTTATAGACTAACTGAGCAACAACTCTGTTAATACTAACAGAGCACCTTAACAGAACTAACAGAATTTACACATAACCTCTAACCACCCCTTTGACACACTCAGCAATCTTCTAACAGACTTCCAACATCAGCCTTAACTCCTCCCATTCTTTCAGCCTCAGCATTAGCATTCCAGTACCATCAGCATACCATCATCATTCTTTCAACATCAGCATTAGCATTCCAGTATCAGCATCAGCAGCTTCATTCCTTAACATCAGCATTCCATATCAGCCTTTAGCATCCTACAGCATCCAGTATCAGCATCAACAACTTCATTCCTTAATATCAGCATTCCATATCAGCCTTTAGCATCCTTCAGCATTCACCACTTTCTTTCTCCTCGTATAGGTAAATCTGATAGGAGGCCGAATCCTATCACTCCTCCCATCTTCTTTCCACCTCCTCATCTTATCTCCTCCCATTTTCTTCTTTATATCTGTTTTTTTTTTCCCTGTGGTGGTGATAATTGAAGAAGAAGAAGATGTTAGAATATGTAGAACTTACACTCAATATAGTCAAACTCAAGTTCAAGATTGGTTCTCATCTACAAGAAGAAAAATACAAGAATATGAAAGTACAAGAATAAGAAAGTCGAGATAATTAAAGAAGTAAATTTAGAATAGGAAAATCATAATAAGACTCTATTTTGTATAGGAAGTTTTAAGTTTGATGTTTCTACAAGGTTAGGTAAAAATTAGCTTATATAAGTTTTTATTCAGTCAAAGAACAAAACAACAATAATACAATTCTCCAATTATTTTCTTTACATGGTATCAGAGTAACTTTCTTTAGTGACTTAAGACTCCGGGGATTCAAGCTCTTCCCCGCCTCCAAGGCTACGCTGGATGCAAGAGGCGGGTAATATATGATAACAACAGGAACATCCTAAACAACAAGTTCAGCCAAATTGAAGGGAAATCGCACTCTGCAACAACTTCATGCAAAGCAGTAACGCACAGCCAACCTGCAACTCAAACAAGGATGGTAGGATTCTTGCTCCGACATACATCTCACCATCAATCACGACAACCTGCTACGCTTCAAAAACAACAGAGGGATGTTCATCCATCAATGAGACCACAAGCAAAAGCAAGAGGATCTCTCATTCTCTTCGTCTCCTTCAATCAATCTTCCTGAATCCCAATTTCCTTCAACACCACCACCACTTACGTACATAGACAACAACAACAACAAACAAACACCACCACCACTTCCGCAAACAAACAGAGCATTCATTCAAATCATCTCTTCTTCACCTTCACGCAAAGTAATCAATGGCAATAAATGAGGAAATCCCACAACAACAACAAAGCAACGCAACCAAAAAGATGTCACCAACCAAGAAATCGATCATCGCCACAGATCATTCACGTGGCCACCAACCGATGACCTTCTCGCCTCCATCTCGACAACAACAACGATCTCGTTGCTACCTAAATCATAGACCGTCACTCAGCCTCGAACACCATCTTGAACAGTCCCTTCACAACCTCAACCAGACCAGAGTACGCTTGACAAAAGAGATCACAACAACAACAAACTAGGCAGACCTCGTGAAGAAGCCATGTTTGGGAAAAATTGATTTAAAGGATCCGGCTATTTGCACCCATAGCTTTACTCAGTACCACTACAAGAAAAAAAATAAAAAATAGTGTTGAGTCGAATTGAGCAACACCAAAATTTGTGTTGACTTGAATTGAGCAATACCAAAATCTGTGTTGACTCGAATTGAGCATATTTCTTCATACAAAAATTATTCAAATTGGATAATCATGCTGACCACTCGAATCAAACCATTAGTCATTCACTTGACAGTCATGATTTCTTCATACCATAATTTTATCCAGAAGCATCCAAAATTATCCAGAATTCGACAATCATGCTGACTTGAGTCGAATTATTAACAATTTCACTCGACAATCATGATTTATTCACCAAATTGGTCTTCAAAGATTTTTTCAAGATACACATTTCATCTGCATGAGAAAGACGTTTAACTTGGTTTGGTTATGTGCGGAGGAGACCAAGCACGACGCCAATTAGAAAATGTTTAGATTGGCAAGTTAATGGAGGGTGTAGACGGAGGGGACGACCGTTGAAAATTTGGATGAAGACGGTGAATGAAGATATCATTGAGCTTGGATTAGGCGAGGAAATGTGGGAAGATCGCATTGCTTGGAGAACCAAAATCCATGTAGCCGACCCCAAAAATCTCGGGAATGGGCTTTGATGATGATGACACATTTCATCTGCGTCAACATGTCCAGCTTGTGGGGCGTGTTATAATATGTAGGGGTTGCACTCAATATAGCAAAATCCAAGTCCAAGATTGATTCACAACTACAAGAAGGAAAGTACAAGAATATGAAAATTATAATAGGAAAATCAAAATAGTTAAAGATGTAAATTCGGAATAGGAAAATTAGGATAGGAAAATCAGAATAAGACTCTATTTTGCATGGGAAGTTTTAAATTTTCTGTTTTCACAAGGTTAGGTAGAAGTTAGATTATATAAGTTTGTATTCAGTCAAGGAAACAATAATACAATTCACCAATTATTTTCTTTACAGAAGAATATGAAGATGAAGATAGGTGGCGGTGGTATCATCCTCGTTTTTTCCTCCCTGTAGCATGGTGGTGGTGATTGAAGAAGAAGAAGAAGAAGAAGAAAAAAAGAAAAAGAAAAAGAAAAAGATGAAGGGATGAGGAAAAGAGGTGGCGGTGGCATCTTTCTTTTCTTTTTTTCTTTCTCCATGTGCCGTGGTGGTAGTGGTGGTGATTGAACAAGAAGAAGAAGATGAAGGAAGAAGGAGAGGTGGTGATGACTTCCTCTTCGCTTTTTTGTCTTCGACGTGATGGTAGTGATTGAAGAAGAAGGAGATGTGGTGGTGTCCTCAATTTTTTTTTTTTTTTTCTGTACCGTGGTGGCGAGGTGGTGATGAAGGGGAGGAAGATGAGGATGATAGGTGGTGGTGGTGGGATTGATGGAGAAAAAAGGGAGAGGAGAAGAGAGATAGAAGAAAAATTAGATATTTATTTTATTTTTTTATATTAATGGTGTCGTTTAACCGATAATGATGTCATTAAAAAAAGTAAGAGATTAATAATCTTTTCAACCGAAATAATGGTATTATTTAACAAGAACCTCATAAAAAATACCACTCAATTTTCCATTCAAACCCCCCACCAACAACACTTTGCATGCAGTCCTTCCACGTGCCTCCTTCACCTCCTCCCTCTCTTCTCTTCTTCCCCTCCTCCCTGTCTTCCTTCAAACTTAAGTAAACAAAACACAAACCCAAACCCAAACCCGAAACGCCATTTCCCATGTCAGTATACAGAGACTCTCTGTTCACCTTCACACCTCACCAGCTCACACCCTTTTGTCTAAACCCCTCCAAAAACGGTTTCATCAAAGTCTTGAATCCTTATCTCTGCACCGCCACACCATTGTAACGCACGTGGTTTAACGCCACCGGTTCACGCTTTACTCATCTCTATCACCTCTTCATCTCTACTTCGTCTCCTCTTGATCAGATAGGGTTTGGGTTTGATTGTTTACTTCATTTTTATCTCTACTTCTATAAAAAATCACACTTTATTTCATACTGTTTACGCCTCTGGTTTCTAATTACTATTTTAAAGTTTGGGTTTTGGTGCCCCAGACTTTAAAAACCTTGGGCTTTGATTGGTTTGAGCTTGTTTTGGTTACTTGATCCTCTTCATTGTGATGTTTGATAAGAGGTTTGTTGTTTTGGGGTCTTGAAAACCCTAAAAACCTTGGAAAATCCCGAGCTTTGAGCGGAGATTGTGATTGGAGGGGGTTTTAGTTCAATCTGTGGGGTTTTAGTTGTTTTTCAATGGGGTTGATCATAACTCGAGCATTTGTGGATCATAACTCGTGAATTTGTGGTTTCAGGAAATCCTAAGCCTGGGAAAGCCTTAGCTTTGATTCAGTACCGTTTGGTTGGAGTTGGGTTTAGTTCAAATTTGGGAACTTGGTCTTTTCCAATGGCAATTGATCAGAATTTGATCCCAAATGATCTTCGTCCCTTGAATTTGGCTAGAAATGTGGTTGAAGAGAATCGGGGTCCGCCATCCACCGGTTTTATACCGAATTCGGTGGTTCGTGAAGTGGGTAGTCCCAGGTCGAGACAGGTTTATTACCCTGTGACGGTATTGGATTCTGGTGGGAATCCGACGACTGGTTGGTATCCTTATCAGCAGCCAATGCCTGTTAGTTCTGGTGGAATTGGGGAGATACCCAATTATAGAATTGGAGGCAATGCTAGTGATCATGGGGTGTTGAAAGTTTGGATGATTCAGGTACAGTAAAGAAAGTGAAGTTGATGTGTAGCTTTGGTGGAAAGATTCTTCCAAGACCGAATGATGGGTTGTTGAGATACGTTGGAGGCCAAACTAGAATTATTAGTGTGAGGAGAGATATTAGTTTCCAAGAGCTTGTGCATAAGATGATTGATGCCTTTGGACGACCTGTAGTCATTAAGTACCAACTCCCTAATGAGGATCTTGATGCACTTGTATCAGTTTCGTGTCCAGAGGATCTTGAGAACATGATGGAGGAGTATGAAAAGTTGGTCGAGGAGGGGTCCAGGAAGCTTAGGATGTTTTTGTTCTCTGCTTCGGAGCTTGATGCGTCAGGTCTGGTACAGTTTAGTGATGTACTGGATAGTGGCCAGAAGTATATTGATGCTATCAATGGGGTTGGTGTAGGGATCACTAGGAAGGAGAGTGTAGCAAGTGCGACCTCAACACATTCCGATAGTCAGTTGAGTTGGGGTGAAGCTATTGAAAGTTTTGCTCCAGGTCAAGGGGATGGTGGTGGGATTATGTCCCCATGCATGTCGTCCCCTAGAGTCGTTGTAGCGGCGTCCCATGATGCTCCAACAAGCTTGGCGTATGTGCATCCCAACCTTGTAACATATACAGAACCAATTCCTGTGCCAATGAGTCATCCGGCAATGGTGACAGTTAATTCCCAAAATTTAGCTTCTTTACGATCAGAAGCTAGAATGGAGAGATCAATTCCTGCTATTCTGCCACAACAGCAGCAGCCTTCGGGATACAATCTGCAACAACCTTTTGGAATGGATTTTCGACCACCAGCAACTTATATGCAGGCTTATGTAGATCCTCGCCAACATACACCTCCATTTGGATACGTGAATCCTCAGTTGCTGGGGTTCCAGGGTCCATTTATACAGTTGTTAACACCCAGCAACGACTCCAAGAGAATGCAGTTGGCATTCCACCTCAACAGTTTGTACCTGCGGTACACATGACAATGGCGCCCTCTGCTCTTCATGCTAGCATGAATTCCAACAGCACTCAGCACTTCGTGCAACCACACCAAAGTCAAGTTAATCCTTATCCAGGGGAAAACTTGTATGGAGCTAGAGTTGTACAGCTTCCAGTTGAACAGGGCCATGGTGCTTACCAACCCCAGGCAACAGCTTCACTTCAGAAAGAAGGTTACCCACTTCAGACAGGTGGCTATGGTTGGTGTCAAGCACCACCTGTGCAGACTGTTACTGCACCTGATGGGTGGGTTACTCATCAAGCAGGAAGTCCTCCCGAAAACATTGGACTGTTAGAAGATTGCCATATGTGCCAGAAAGCATTGCCGCATGCACATTCAGATACTTTGCCACAAAATCATAGAGATAGCATGAGTGCCTTCCCTGATAAAAACCATGTTTTTCACGGTTATCCTATTGATAATCAATTGGGAACTCAACCTCCAAGTAGTACAGTTGTAAGCGGAGCCACAGGGGAGAGAACAGCTGAACAACAGGACAGTGGGGATCAACCAAGGGCTGGCGGATATACAGATCATGATATCAATACAAATCACTTTAGAGTAGTTGGGGTAACACAGGATCCTGAGCTACAGCATGGTAAGGAAAGCCTTTTGCAGATACAAGATAATCCTAATCAGCAGGGGTTTTTTTCCCAGAGTGTGGTGGAGAATCCAGGTGATGTGAAGACTTATGGTATATTTTTAGGAAATGTCCCTCAGTCCTACCGAGAAGATGCTCTCCAACAACCTTCAATGCCACTCCCTTACCAGGTTAAGCAGGAAGTTGCGATGCACCAACCTGTTGGTACCAACTTCCTTCCTGTGAACATAATACCTTCTTTTCAAAGTTCAGAATCAATGGTTCAGGATTCTTCAACACAACATATGGATAAGCACCCTGGCCTTGTTCCAAATAATGACATCTCAGACTCTTACATTTTGTATAACCATGTTAGACCAATTGATGGGAGAACGGAGATCCATGTAAGTACATCTGAGATATCTGGCAGTAATGAGCAGTGCACGTCACCTGTTAAAAGACTTATAAAGGAAGACATCTCAGTTGGCAAACCACAGATCAAAGGGCAAGATATACTCCCTTCCAATGCCTTCACCATGTCTGGAGTTTATCCTGATGGAAATGACACTAAACCAATTGAGACCCAGCCACCTTCCTCTTCAGAGACCTCTTACTACCTAAATTTTCAGCCGGTAGACTCTAAACAAATCACACAGGCAGATATGTTGGGTAGTTCGGGACCATATCCAAACATAGGAGTTCAGCATACCACTTCTGATCATAAATGGCATGATGCTCCGCCATTGACAGGTGTTGATTCAGTTGACGCCACTGATAGGTATAATAGGATTGGTGAATGGCAGGCTGAGGCATTACTGTTCCAGTCAAGGATGCTTCCAAATGACACCATGGCTGACCCTTCAAGTGGTATTTCTTCGTCTCCTTCTGATGGGATGGTCCAAAATAACTGGGGTGTGGCTCCATCGAACTCACTTTTCAGCAACAAAGATCCTTGGACTTTGCACCATGACTCGTGTATTCCAAAGACAAGCAGCCTACCATGCAGGGAAGAAGTTGTTAGTACCACAGAGGAAGGAGTTCTCCAAAAGCCTGAAGGGGATCTGAACAAGGATTCTAATGTTGAACATGTTCAATCCGATAAAGGTGAGAGGTTTTTTAGGAATTGTGTGTTTGCATCATTGCATGTACAGTGTTGATAGTTTTATCGAAATGTGTAGCATGTATTTACCATTTTCAGTTTTATTAACTGTTGGCAGAGGAACATATTAGGAAAGAACTTAAGGCTGTTGCTGAGGGTGTTGCTGCATTGGTTCTTCAATCATCTATAACTTCTGATTCTGTCCATGATATGACCGAGCTGATGCTGGAAGCTGGAGTTGAGGTGCTTAAGTTACTTATGCTTGGTTTAGTTTTCTTGATTAATATCTGTCTGACTTGTTGAGATGCATCATACCAGGATGTTAAAACCAAGATACCAATTTCAGATGGCATTGGTCACCTACAGGTTAGGAGTTTCATTTTTTAGTTCATAGGAACCAGAGGGGGCTTGATAAGCAAGGATGCATGGACGCGGATATGTGCGTCGTATCGGACACGGACACGGACACGACACGGCGACTCGACAATTTCTAAAAATTTAGGACTCGGGGACACGTCATACTATTTTATTTAATAAGTCATATAAACATAAATAATAATCTAATAAAATGTCTTCCTAGAGTGCCTCCATCTTTGTTGCAAGTGAAAAAACACGAAGAAGAAAAAATGTAGAGAGAAGAAGAGGTGCAAAGGCGGAGAAGAAGATGACACTGTTGTAAGAAAAAAAAACAAAGTAGAGAAAAAATATAGTAGTGAAGAAGTAGAGGAGGGAAGAAGCAAATGAGAGAAGAAGAAGAAACATAGACTATCTCTTTGTCATATTTATCTTGAATCTCAATTGAAAGAGTCATTCACTTCAAATGGATCAACAATCATTAAATTAGGTATTGTGTTCTGACCAAGTTTTGAGTGTATCGGAGTCATGTTCGACCCGTTGACCACATTGACCATGTGTTTGACACTTATCGACACGTTGACCACGTGTATGATGTGTGTCGGAGGCGTGTTGAACGAGTGGCGGTGTCGGATACGTGTCGTACACGGATACGACAAGATTTCCGAAGAGTCCGTGCTTCCTTGTTGATAAGCTTATGTTATACATGCTGTTTCTTTGTGGCAGATTATAAAGAACAATGATCTTGAAGAGTTGCGAGAACTAGGTTCTGGCACATTTGGCATTGTGTATCATGGAAAATGGAGGGGTTCTGATGTTGCAATCAAACGGATCAATGATAGATGCTTTGCTGGAAAACCATCAGAAAAAGTTCGCATGGTTTGTTCCCATCAACTTTGTTGACCTCTTATTAGTTGGTACGATTGACACATTTTTCTCATCCTGTTTGCCATGGCCTTTCTATTTAACCAGTTAGATGATTTCTGGAATGAGGCAATCAAGCTTGCTGACTTGCACCATCCCAATGTGGTGGCTTTCTATGGTGTTGTTCTGGATGGTCCTGGGGGTTCTGTGGCAACTGTTACAGAATACATGGTTGATGGCTCTTTGAGGCAAGCTTTGCAGAGGAATGATAGGTAGTGCCTCTTTTACTGTGCCTTTATAGTTATCATTCCCATTAGTTTGTCTCTGATGATTTTATGCAACCACATAAGATGATTCTCACAGTGATGGTAGGATTTTTAGTAGAAATGACACACTGCATCTTGTTGTTAGAGCACTGGATAAGCGCAAGCGTCTCTTAGTCGCCATGGATGTGGCCTTTGGGATGGAGTACTTGCATGAAAAGAATATAGTACATTTTGACCTAAAAAGTGACAACTTACTCGTCAATCTTAGAGATACTCTTCGGCCTATATGCAAGGTTAGTGGCTCCCTCGTTCACTTGAAAACTGAAAATTTCTTCATGTTCTATTATTTTGAATGGTTAGATTATGTTTAATACAAGAGCTAAGTCCAATAAATTAATGTTAGGGAGTACTTATTGTATCTGGGTTTATAGCTTTTTGTTAATAATAAATAATAAATAAATATTAACAATGCCAGTTTATTATTGTATATGAGAGAGCTTTTTGTTGAATGAGATGTTTTTGTTTGTTCTATATGTCCTGGTGATGCTAATATTCTTGAAAGTTATAACTTAAGAGGGAAATGAACAGCTCTCTCATATTTAAGTGTTTATTTATGTGTGTTGGGGTGGATGAGTACGCTTCAAGCATGTGCACAGGTTCAAAATCATTTTGGAAAATTTTAACAGTTTATTAAAGAGCTCACTCTTTGTTCTCATCCAAGGTTGGCGATTTGGGCCTATCAAAAGTCAAATGCCAGACCCTTATCTCAGGTGGAGTGAGAGGAACACTTCCATGGATGGCCCCAGAGCTTTTAAATGGCAGCAGTAGCCTGGTCTCTGAAAAGGTTTCTGCTTAAGTCCATCTTCTTGATAACATTTTTCTGTGACATAAGATTTTGCTCATGGCTCGATCTTTAATACTCTGATGGCATGTCAGGTTGACGTATTCTCCTTTGGTATTGTGATGTGGGAGCTTCTCACTGGAGAAGAGCCATATGCAGACTTGCATTATGGTGCTATAATAGGTATTATTGCATTTACGACATCGTTTCTTTCTAATATGTCTGTACACTTAAAGACTTGATACTGAGTATTCAATCCCTTAAATGAAAAAGGTGGTATTGTAAACAACACTCTGCGCCCATCAGTGCCTGTGTCTTGCAGTTCAGAGTGGAGATCTCTTATGGAGAGCTGCTGGTCAGCGGAGCCATCAGAAAGGCCAAGTTTCACACAGATTGCAAATATGTTACGTTCAATGGCAGCTTCTCTTCCTCAGAAAGGACAAAATCAACAACAGCAACAGATGCAAAAATGATTTCAGGCAAGATGTTACCATATCTTGTTGTCTCTCTTTACTGTGTGTTGCATAAGACCCTTGAATATGGGTGTGTCATCTAAGATGTAACCTGATGTGTGAGCTCTTTAATGTATAATATGTTTGTACACATGCCCAACTCTATCATAAATGCGTTTTGAATGCTACTTTTGTGTTGAATCATTAGAACACGGTTTAGGTTGTTTGTGCTTGTATTAATGCGTTGACCCACTGTTGTTGATCCTAGATGCGATGAAGACATCCTTACGGTAATGTTAATAGGAAATGCTAGATTTCATTTTAGGACGGCATGGTTTTTGGGTTGAAGCTGGATGCTTGGACATCGAACATGTTTTTTTTTTTTTTTTTTTTTTCTGTTCTTTTGGTGACTGTCATTAACTCTTTGGCTTGTTTCTTGTAGATATCCATAAGTTAACTTATTGTGGAGGGTCTCGTTGGATGGTGGTTTATGTCATTGTGCATTCTCGTCATTGATGGTTTCAGAGTAGGAAAATTTTTATTCTCTATCGTTACGTTGTCAAGATTCAGTCATTTCCACATTGGATTGTCCAGATTAACTTCTTGCTATTGTTATTTTTACCTTTTGAGATGTGCCAAACGACATTATTTAAGATATGAATTGATTGTTTAGACACTCTCAGGTTAACTGGACTGATTTTTGTTTTGAACAAATTAAGGTTTGGGTAAAAGGAGGGTGATTATAAAGAGTAAGAGTTTCATGCTTATCAGTAGTTTTGTTACGAACTTGGCACCTCGACATACTTTGATTTCTCTTTTTTTCCTGACAAAGCTGAGAGGTATGTTCCCTAGGTTATGATATGAGGATGAATATTTGCTGTGGGAGATTGTGATGGGGTGCTTTGCTAGATAGTACTATTCCTTTTCACTTGCTAGATGTGTATCTTCTCTCTCTTCTTCTTCTTTTTTTTTTTTAATGGGAGGAAGCTGAGGCAGATTCATAATCATTTCATTTGATGGTTTGCTGGTTTTTCATGTGTCTAAGATTTGGAAATCTTACATTCCGTTCCTCCCGGCATACAGCCTACAGAGGGAAATTCCATCTCTTGATCACCTTAGAAATCCTTGGCATTTCAGATTTTTTGAAATGATTCTAAAGCTATTTTCGTCTGAACAAAATGAAAAAGCTTTTAAGGGAGAAGAAACAGTGTACCTGGCAGGTGGTCTCGCATTCCCACTTCTTCTGCACTGTTATGTGGTGGTTTCCATGACAAAATGAGGATAGAACGGTTCACTAGGAAGAAGATGGTCATCAAAGTATTACTATAGCAATGGATAGGCTTTTTCATTCAGCTTCCTTGATTTTAGTCGAACTCCGCAACCAAAAGTTGTAATGTTACTCTAGCAGTAGTACTTACATTGTGCTATGCCATGTATCTAACAGAGCCTAACTCTCCAAAACGAAAAATCAAACCACTGGACTAATCCTTTGTGTGGCCACCTTTGAGGGAGCATTTAATTTAGGGTGGTCCTTCTATACCCTGTCATCCTTGTTTTTGAAACTTATTTCTGGCTCTATCTCATTTCATTTGTGTGGATGGAAAGCCATGGTGCTGTTCTTGTTAGTAATGTGTTTGTCTAATTTACATTCCATAATCTCACTTAAACATTCCTTGTAATCCTCTAATGTGCTCGAGATAAAATGTGGCTTTACCTTCCAGGTCATCGATCTGCAGAAATTTACCCATGTCTGGGCTGCATACATCTGTGGAAGAGTTCTCTACTTCTAGGCCCAGAGTAATCTTGAAGTGACTGTTCAAAATTTCTCATTTGATCATTGTTGCGCAGCAGCGCAGACTATCCAAATACCTTGCACATAATTTTCTGCTCTTTTATTTTAGGGTTTTTTTTTTTTTAGTTTGACACTAAGTTTATACCTGTTAGAGTTTGGTCCTCGTTTTGAAAACTAATTGAGTTTCATTTTCTGAAGGAACTTTAAGTCCACCTTATTGACTGATCAAAAACTAATGTTTGAATCATTTTACCCTTATCTTGAGTTAATCGAGTCTAATATTTTGTTCTCTCTTCCAGCGGAATCCCAACCCATTGCCACCACCACCTCCACACCCATAGTTCTTACCTATGGGTATGCGATGAATGAGGATGCATCAGTGTGTTGTATTACAGAGATTGGATAGAGTTGTACATTGTCTTATAAATACCTCACACATTCACTCAACTTAACTCAAACTATTCATCAATCCTTTCTATCTGTCTCTTCTAATTAAGAAGATTTATGGAGATGAAGAAGCTCCATCGAGAAATAGTTTTAGAATGTTCAACCTTGTTGACCCGAACTCCTTCAATAGAGTTCTCAACGACTGGACTGCAACATTCTTTACAATATTTAAGGCTAGATACAAACATTTTTTTTTATATATATATATAAACCAGACCTTTATCCAATATCAAAAATGATTTACAGTCTGTTCGGGGGTACATTACGACTTTACCCGAATTAAAACATTTGAAATAAATAAAATAATTAATAATAGAAAAACTAACATGGCATAAAGGCTACCAATCGAAGCCTGCACTACCAAACCACACTAAAACTTTTCACTGCCCTTCAAGAACTTAAGGTCTATCCAAACACGCAAAAATCTGCCATAAGAAACAGAGTGGAATACAAGACACAAACAATTGGATGTGATTCAACTGAATTCATCTCTTCCCAATTTGGAGCAGTTTATATGTTTTGCTCTAGAATTACAAAGAGATAGACCACTTGTTTCGGCTATGCAGCTTTGAGTTTTGTTTTGCGCAGATGTGTGTAGAAGCAAGTGAAGGAAGAGAAACTAATAGGAAAAATAGATGTTGTTTTGTGATAATTATAATTATAGATCAGTATAAAACAAGTTATCTTTGTTCATCCATGATTTATGTGTAAATTACGCACTAAATTGGAGTGTATAACATTCTTTACCCACGGCATCTAATTGAGGTCATCTAATTTATTGATGTGTAAAAAAAATTTAGACTCAATTAACTCAAGGTAAGGGTAAAATGGTTCAAACACTAGTTTTAACCATTCAATGATTTGAACTTAACAATTTCGTCAGAAAATGAGTGTTAGACTCAATCAGTTTTCAGAACTAGAGCCAAACTCTAATACATATAAACTAAAACAAACATTTATTTTAATCCTTAGTCAATGGGATTTTGTAAGCATTTAGCAGTTGGTATTGGTGTAATGCATATTTCTTCCTTGAGGATGTGAATCTTTAACAAAATCTAGTTCAAGTAAAATTGAAGTGAAAAATGTGAGGTTGATAATTTGGCATGGTGTATAGAGCATGAAAGAAGAAAATTAAGGCAGTAACAATATACATAATAGATTGGTTGCTGATATTATGGTGGGTGTAGTCTCGAATATGAGGAGAATACATCTACACTCAATATTTATGGGTTATGCCCAAAACCTGTTGTATATCTATATTACAAATCAGAATGATATTTCACTATTTATGAGATAAAAGAAGGCTAAGATTGAGAATTAGGAAGATCTTGAGGATTGAGATTTGTTCTCTATAATAACATGTGTTATAATCATAAAATATGTAGAAGGGCAAAAGGTTGATGGAATGTACATGTAACGGAGAGAGAAATTTTTGTTTTGTTTAGTTTTTGTTTTTGTTTTTATTTTTCTTCTGAAAATTAACAATTTACTTAATTGTCGGATTTTTATAAACCTAATATTGCTGGAATGCATTTTTGAAGATATTTTCAGTGAAATCAATGAACAATAGAAAAACTTAAGTTTTCAAAATATGCATTTGACGTCTCATGAATTTCATATCGTAGTTTTCAATATTAATCAAAGTACGAGACGATCATCTAATGACACACTCAAACAAAGGTCCTGAACTTCATATTTTGAAAATAAATTGTTGTGGATTGTCAACGGCATGGGGAATGTCCTAGTCTATATTCCAAATCAGAATGGTATTTGAGATTAGAGATAAAAGACGATTGAGATTTACCCAAATATAATAATCTAACGGATCACATAAAACTTAAAACACCAAGAGATAAGTTTCTAGCTAAACATAGTTCATGATTGAGATTGAATTCATCTAATGGTTGAGAGTTAAAGCTAACATTTATGTCTTACCTTCAATCAATCCCCAATAAGAGTGCAATAAAAATGCATGAATTCGATTCTCATAACCAACATTTTGATAATTATTTATCTTGATATTTAAAGTAGAATAACTGTATTTATCATGTTAAACTTTTATCGTGCCAACGACACTTGAAATACCCTAGTGTATATACATATTATATATGATTCTCATCGGAGGTTGAAGCGATCATGTGAAGAAGAACCAGGCCAAAAATTATGATACATTCCACGAGTCGGGTTTGCATATGAATTTTGAAATTAAGCATAATTGTTGATGATGTTAAACATCATAATGATTCAAGGAAAAAAGAACCTTTGTTATTGAAAATTTTTTGGCATAAGCAGAAATTTGTAGATTCGTCGGTACATTGGACTGCAGCTTTGATTTAGTATACACATTACTTGAAATTTTTGTGGCTTAAGCAAAAAATTTAGATTCGTTATGGTGCATTGGACTCCAGGTTTGACTTAGTATACACATTACTTCTTGTTAGGGAACCTGCAAGGTACTGAGTGCCACATAAAATTTTCTATAAGCAACAACTTTTACACTACAAATTTTGCTGAAGGACACCACCATCCTTACTTTCTGATGCACACCACCTATATATTCACCACCACCTCTCTTCTCTATCAGATAACAACAACGGTGCATCGCCTTGTCCACCATCACACCACTTCACCTCGCCACTACTGCCCCTCCCGCCTATCGACCAGTCACACCTCTCATTTCTTATCTCACACACATCCAAAAAAGGGTGTCGGGGTGTCTTTCTGCAAAATTGATGGTGTCAAAAAGTCGCTGCCCATGCATGCCTTCTTAAACAATTTTGACCTAAACTTTGCAGTACGACAAGAAAAGGCGCAGGAACTTTATGCAAGTAGAGGGAAAGGTTCACAAAATCAAGGTTTAGAGAGTGGTACACAGAGAACACTATGAGTCGAATTGAACAGTCCGGACAACCAGATGTAGAAACACAATGGTACAACATGCTATAATCAGTAATTCATTATTGGGAGGTTAAAATATTGTTATACCCCACATTACTAATACTACCAAGCACCTTTGTTGAGGGAAAACAATCACTCAAATTGGCTATACATACTGAAAGTAAAACAGGTCATGCCCCCTTCTAGCATTTACTAGCAACGCTGGGCCACTGGCATTTATACCTGCAGTGTTGATGCATATATGATACCTGCAACTTGGCTTGTTTGTGGTACTACCATGTAGCCTAATCTGGTAACTTCTTCTATCTAGTATACATACATCAAAGACGGTTGAATGGCTTGTATGTCATAAAGTATTGAGGAGCAGCCTTTGGATCTAAATCTGAATGTATCCATCATCTACATGAAGTGATCTCCCCACTGTTTTCACCTGCATCACGTCTGTTAAATGATTAGGAAATACATGAATTGATCATTTTTCTGATAAGAGAAACCTAGATATAATGAGCATATATACCTGCTTCGTTTGCTCATTGCGACAGAAGAGGACTGCCAATTCCTCTTTCTCTGGTCGATGAACCAGTTATTAATCTGCTTTAGTTGTAAGCCTGTTTCCTGCACCAACCTTGCCTTATCTTCCTCCTGAAACATAAAAGCAAAACCAATCTGGATATATAGAATGGATGGGCCGACAAAACCAATTCAATGACAGTGACGAGGATAAGTAATTACCGTTGGATATGGTCACTTAGAATGCGACTCCCACCAAGCCTTTAAGTGGGAAGTGTGTCCCCTGGGAGTTTTCCTGCTCTTCTCTTGCATAAAATCTCCTCCCTTATGTTGAAAAGTTTTTCTTTATGACCCTGAAATGTGAATAATTAGAAGCCATGGTTGGGTAGCAGTTCCTAACCACAAAGGTGCAACTTACTTGTTTCAGGTTGTATTTTAGTTCCGGTCTGACGCGCTCTGGCAAGGATCTTTCAGTTTCTATCAAAATCAGAGATCCAAACCCCACGTTATCTGACCCATCTAAGCTTCCATCATACAAATTTGTCACACTATCAAGGTCATCTTCTTCATCTGACATCGTTGCACCTGTCCCTTCACCTGGTGAGACAACTGATAAAATCATATTTATTTATTACAATATAGGCTATATTATAAAGTAGGGATCTTGACAAGAAAATATTACACAAATGGAACACACTGTACATGTTAAAAAAAAGCTGGTTGCTTCCTGGGATCTCTGGTGCTCCAGAATCTGTTAGAAATCGTTTGTTACTCAAAGTCAGTTTATGACTCGTCTTTCAAGTTGTTGCTTTCTGTTTAATAAAGTTCTAGTTTGTAGGACTCTAGATCAGGTTTGTTTCATTTGGTTTAGGCTGACCACGTTTTTAGGAGTTGTAAACGTGGTTGCTGCATTTTAGAACTTTCTGTTTGTAAAGGCTTAGAAAAGCCACAGTTCAGTATTGAATAAACTATATAGTTCAAACTCATTCTCTGTGTTACAGTCCCTTGATAATTAACATCTGGTATCAGAGCGATAATCAAAGGGGACTGATTAGAGTGTAAGTGAAACACGAGTGAGATCGAATGAGTGAAAGGATGGCAACAGAGGGAGATGGACTGCTAAGCATTCCCAAGTTTGATGGAGACTATGAGCATTGGGCAATGCTTATGGAGAATCTGCTGCGTTCCAAGGAGTGGTGGCACCTGATAGAGACAGGAGTCAGAGAACCAGTAAGAGGGGAGATTTTGAATGGAGCACAGAGGGCAGAGCTGGCAGATTTGAAGCTCAAAGACCTGAAGGTGAAGAACTATCTCTTTGCCTCGATTGAGAAGACTGTTCTCAAGACAATCCTTCAGAAAGCCACTGCAAAAGAGTTGTGGGATTCCATGAAGAGAAAGTTTCAAGGCAATAAAAGGGTTCAAAGTGCACAGCTGCAGCGCCTGCGGAGAAACTTTGAGGTGTTGGAAATGAAGAATGGTGAGTCCATCACTGACTATTTTGCTAGAGTTATGCTTGTGGCAAATGACATGAGAAATCTGGGAGAAGATATGCCAGATGCGAAAGTCGTAGAGAAGATTTTGAGAACTCTCTCTGAAAAGTTCACATATATCGTGTGTGCTATTGAGGAATTGAAAGACATCAAAAGTCTTTCGATTGATGAAGTCCAAAGCTCGTTATTAGTACACGAGCAGAAGCTGAAAAGAGGAAGCAGTGGAGAAGAACAAGTGTTGAAGGTTTCAGAAGGCAACTCTGCAGACAGAGGATATGGAGGGAGAGGATCAAGTCGAGGAGGTTTCAGAGGCAGAGGTGGAGGTCGAGGAAGAACCTTTTTCAACAAGGCTTCGATTGAATGTTACAAATGTCACAAACTAGGGCATTTTCAGTATGAGTGCCCCACTCTGCAGGAAGGAGCCAACTATGCAGAACTTGACAAAGAAGAGGAACTGGTACTGATGGCTCATGTGGACCTGCACCAAGCCAAACGAAAGGAGGTATGGTTTTTAGATTCTGGTTGTAGTAATCACATGACTAGAAATAAAATGTGATTCTCAACAATGTTAGTGAATCGTGAATCGTATTGTAAATCGTAACGTGTAAGATTTAGATTTAATCGTAAATCGTAAATCGTAAGATTTATTAATAATATTATATATATATTTTTTGTTATATATATTATATATAATGATATTAATTCTATATATTTTTTTGTTATACATTATATATTAATAATACTATATATATTATATGTTATATAAATTCTTTTCATGCAAATAATTACTCAAACAACTTTTCTTAAAAGCTTATTTAATACTCTCTCTCTCAAGTCTCATCTAGACCCTATCTATCTCTAACCCTAGTTGGTCAAAAAGCAACCCTAGCCCTAGCTACATGTTAATTTACACAAAATATTGGGAAGAAAACCACGCTTTCTTGGTTTTTGTTAGTCTTGGATGGGACACAAAAGATGGGCTTAAGAATAAAGATGGGCTTAAGATGGGACACAAAAGATGGGCTAATAACACCTCACCTTGATAAAGAAAAATCTCTCTCTCATCTCTTCCCTTCTAGAACTCTCTCAACTTTCTAGACAAAGCACAAAAGATCGATGGTGTAGGATGAGATCTCTTCCCCACGTTCCAGAACTCTCTCAATTCTCTTCCCTTCTGGACAAAGCAAGCAATCATCGATCTCATCGATGAGATCTATCGGCTTGTGGATAAACAAATCAACAAAAGAGCATCACGATGAGACAACAGTTCTTCCCTTCGAGACAACAGTGAAAGTATTTCTGTGTTTCACGATGAGACAACAGTGAAAGTTCTTCCCTTCGAGACATAGTGAAAGTATTTCACGATGAGACAACAGTTCTTCCCTTCGAGACAACAAATCAACATATCAACTAGTGAAAGTATCTCTGTTGGAGACATCGATGAGATCTATAGCGTGGGGTGTAAATCGATTCCCTTCGAGAAGGAAAAGTCGATTAAACGGGTATTTCTCCCTCTTTTCTCAGTTCTTCCCCATTTTTTCTTGATTTTTTTGTATGTATTCATCTTCAACACAATCGGACGATTTGTAACAATCGCGATTTGACGATTTACTCCTTAAATCGGGGGTGATTTGCATCGATTTGGGAGAATCACGATTTAATCTTTGATTCAAATCGATGGTGTACCGATTCGAATCAAATCGGCGATTTGATTCGCGATTTGGAACGATTCGTATAACACTGGTTCTCAAGTCTAGATGAAGGGTATAGACAGACTGTCAGGCTTGGGAATAATTCAAATATGACTGTGTTGGGTAAAGAGAGTGTTAGGATGCAAATTGGAGGCATTACAAGGGTTTTGACTCATGTGTACTATATACCAAAATTGCAAAACAATTTGTTGAGCGTAGGGCAATTGCAGGAAAAGGGAGTTGCCATACTTATTTAGAACAATGTGTGCGAGGTGTTCTATCCAAATTGAGGGCTCATCATGCAATCAGAAATGTCAGTCAACAGGATGTTTGTGATATTAGCTTCACCTGTAGTTGATGAACCAAACTGTTTCAAAACAGCCTCTGAAGAAGACACTCATCTGTGGCACTGTAGATTTGGGCACTTGGGCTTTAATGGATTGAGAACTCTACCCTACAAGAAGATGGTCAAGGGGCTGCCTATGGTGAAAACTCCATCCAGGGTGTGTGTAGATTGCTTGAAGGGGAAGCAGCACCGAGAAGTGATTCCCAAAAAGAGTTAGTGGAGAGCAACACAAAAACTTCAATTGGTTCACGCAAACATCTGTGGACCGATTACACTAGAGTCCAAAAGTAAAAAGAGGTATTTGCTCACTTTCATTGACGATTTCAGTAGAAATACATGGGTGTTTTATTTATCAGAAAAGTCAGAGGCACTTACCATGTTCAAGAAGTTCAAAAGCTTGGTTGAAAAGGAAGCAGACAAGCAGATAGGGTGTTTAAGGACTGACAGAGGGGGGGAGTTCACTTCAGCTGAATTCAATGAGTTCTGCAGTTTCAATGGTATAAAGAGGCACTTGACAGCAGCATACACTCCGCAACAAAACGGAGTTGCTGAATGAAAAAATAGGAGCATTATGGATTTGGTAAGGAGTATGATATCTGAAAAGAAAATTCCAAAAGAGCTCTGGTCTGAAGCACCATTTACGTCCTTAATCGAAGTTCAACCACTGCAGTAAAGGATCAAACACCTGAGGAGGCTTGGAGTGGACACAAGCCATCTGTGGAGCATTTCAAGGTATTTGCCTGCGTTGCACATGTGCACATTCCTGACAGAAAAAAGGACTAAACTTGATGATAAAAGTATGAAGTGTATTCACTTGGGAGTGAGTGAAGGAACAAAGGCATACGGACTCTAAAATCCAGTCACAGAAAAAAATTGTGATAAGTAGAGATGTTGTGTTTGAAGAAACTGAAAGTTGGGATTGGAGCAAAGTGGAGCCAAATGGGACTAGCACTGGTGCTCTAGCATGGGAAGAAGATGAAAGGAATGAAGAAAGAAGAATAGATGATGAAGACGATGAGGGAGGCAGTGGAGTTATTAGCTCAGCCTCATCAGACACAACACCAATTGTGGAGCAAGGGAGGATTAGGAGACAACCTCCATGAATGGAAGACTATGTGACAGGAGAAGAGCTATCTGAGGAAGAAGAAGCAAACAATCTAGTCTTATACACAGAAGCTGGAGATCCTAGCACGTTTGAGGAGGCTGTTGGCAACTTAAAATGGAGGAAAGCAATGGACAGTGAAATACAAGCCATTGAGAGAAAAGAGACTTGGAACTTGACCTCTTTGCCACCCGGAGCGCGAGCCATAGGAGTAAAGTGGATTTACAAAACCAAGAAGAACGAGAAAGGAGAAGTGGAGAAGTACAAAGCCAGGCTTGTTGCAAAAGGGTACTCACAGAAACAAGGGATAGACTACCAAGAAGTGTTTGCACCAGTAGCCGGATGGGATACAATCAGAATGATTCTTGCTCTAGCTGCACACAACAACTGGTATATTTTCCAATTAGATGTGAAAAGTGCCTTTTTACATGGAAAATTGATTGAGCATGTTTACATTGAACAACCTCAAGGCTATGTGAAGTTAGGAGAGGAACAGAAGGTGTTGAAGTTGAATAAGGCATTATATGGGTTGAAACAAGCCCCTCGGGCTTGGTACAGTAGAATAGAGACATATCTAGCTAAGGAGGGGTTCGTAAGGTGTCCTAGTGAACATACCCTGTTCACAAAATGTAAGAATGATGGGAAGGTGTTGATAGTTAGCATATATGTAGATGATTTGCTGTTTACAGGAAACGATGCAAAGCTGTGTGAAGAATTCAAGTCCTCAATGAAACTTGAATTTGACATGTCAGACATGGGAAGGATGAGACACTTTTTAGGAGTGGAGGTGGTGCAGAACAAGGAAGGGATTTACTTTGATCAGAGGAGGTATGCACAGGAGATATTGGAGAGGTTTGGTATGTTGGATAGTAATGGTGTGAAGAATCCAATTGTACCTGGATGCAAGGTGATGAAAGATGAAGAAGGTGCAAGAGTGGATGCTACGCAATACAAGTAAATGATTGGCAGCTTGATGTATTTGACTGTGACAAGGCCTGATTTAATGTTTGTTGTCAGTCTAGCTAGCAGATTCATGGAGAAACCTGCCGAAATGCATATGCAAATGGTGAAGAGAGCTTTACGTTATGTAAAGGGTACTATGGACTTGGGGATTTTCTACAAAAGAGGGGGAGATGGCAGTGAACTGTCTGCTTTCTCGGATAGTGATTATGCTGGGGACATTGATGACCGCAAGAGTACTTCAGGTTATGTGTTTTTAATGAATTCAAGGGCTGTGTCATGGAGTTCAATGAAGCAAGCAATGGTTAGTCTTTCCACAACTGAAGCTGAGTTTATTTCAGCAGCTTCATGCTCTTGTCAAGCTGTATGGATGCAGAGAGTGCTCAAATGCCTTGGCTGGAGTGGAAGTAAGTGCACAGTGATACATTGTGACAATTCATCAACCATTGCGCTGTCAAAAAATCCTGTGATGCATGGGAAGAGCAAACACATTGATGTCAAGTACCATTTCCTTCGAGACCTTTCAAATGAAGGAGTTGTGGAGTTAAAATATTGCTGTTCTAAGGATCAAGTAGCTGATGTTATGACCAAGCCTTTAAAGCTCGATGCTTTTGTGAAGATGAGAGAGTTGCTTGGTGTGTGTTCTGTGCCTTCAAAGTAAACTGATTGCTACTGCAATGCAGTTTAAGGGAGGAAATTGTTAGAAATCGTTTGTTACTCAAAGTCAGTTTATGACTCAGTCTTTCAAGTTGTTTCTTTCTGTTTAATAAAGTCCTAGTTTGTAGGACTCTAGATCAGGTTTGTTTCATTTGGTTTAGGCTGACCACATCTTTAGAAGTTGTAAATGTAGTTGCTGCATTTTAGAACTTTCTGTTTGTAAAGGCCTATAAAAGCCACAGTTCAGTATTGAATAAACTATAGAGTTCAAACTCATTCTCTGTGTTACAGTCCCTTGATAATTAACAGAATCAGCGTTAAGGAAATTGTTATCATAACAATTTTGCCACAACAAAGACTTCGTCTACGATGAACCCACAAGAGAGTCCAGCAGTACTACTTAAGAGGCATGAATTGAGCGGTAGTCAGCATAACGGTCTTTGTCAGATAGAAAACAGTGAGTGAGAGACAAAGAAGAAGGGAGAAGTGAGGAAGATGGAGATGGAAACCCTTCAACTTCACATTTTCTCTTAATATCTGCGATGGAATTTTAAGGGAACGGGTGGGGAGATATAATTATTCAATGGAAACTAAAAAAGCATGATCTTGTCTCTCTTCCCTCATCAGTCTTCTTTTTCCCTGTTTTCGGTCTGTTTATAGCCTGGTCAAGGTAAATTTTATCTTTCGGTGTTTGGTTAGCCACATAAGGAAAACAGTTTTTGGAGTCCACTTGATTTTCTTGATATTTTTATTGGAAAACATTAAGAAAATTTTATTACAAAAAACTCTCAAAGTCGTATACAACAAAACTTGATTTAAGACTAAGCTTTGTAATAATAAAATTACCAAAATATCCATGGGAAAATTTTCTGAGTATAACTTTTGGGTACAATCAAAAAGTACAAAATCTTTTCCTAGTAAAGTAAAATTCCTTGTCCTTCTTTCTTAGGAAAGTCATTTTCCATCGATAAAGACTTTTCGGGCTATCAACACATCAAATAACCAAGGGTCAATATTGGAAAAAATTGGGGCTATTCCCGTGTCCTGAACTTGTAAATACCTAGATGATTCACTGAATGAGAAACCTGAATCAGTAACGCGGGTGCACTGTGAAATTTGTTGATTAGAGCACATTCTTGATTTATACAAGTATCCAAGAACTTTCAAAAAACGTTTTTTTTTTTTTTTTCTCGTAAAGTTTGTACCATCAGAGCAAACTTTGAATTTGATCACATGTTTGACACATTTCTTAATAGGTTGGTCAAATTGATTAAATGTAATTAGAATGTTTAGTAATATTAACTATAGTAGTTTTAGACAGTATTAGGAATTCTAGTCTCATTGTAACAGAGTTTTCAATTAGGGTTTTAACGTTCTTTCCTATCAGGTTTTTAGATGTTACTTGAGTTATAAAAATGGTGTAGGTTTCTCGTTGTTAGTTAGTTGATTGATTTAGAGAATATTATATTTATTAGTTATTTTCTTTTATTTTATCAGTGTTATTTCAAATTGTTTTATTTATTTTAGTTATTGTTTAGTTTATTTCGATTATATTTATTTAATTCTATCGATTGGTATTAGAGCCAAACGATTTTTCGATTTAAAAAAAAAAAAAATGTTTGAAGGAAGATGAAAGAAAAAGGATTTCAGCTGTTAGCGAAAGAAATGCAGAAGATCGCACAGAGGATGGATGTGATGATAGGGAGGATGAACAACTTCCTGTCAGGTAACACAAAGGCCTCGGGATAAATCCAAGTAGCACCACCGTCACGGCAGCAGCACCATCATCATCGATGGTGCCACAGGCCAACAAAACCAACCCAAAGGAAGAAAAAATACAAAAGAAAATAGCGAAGAATCACTTGGTGAGGAAGAGAGGACCTGCGTACCTGATTTTCGCCGCTGGTGTTGTTCGCCACTTCCCAGAGGTCATTACCACACCCAATCGCCAAACAACACCAATTGCTTGCTCCCTCACTCTTGCAGCCACCAACCAGACACAACAGCTGTCCATCGCCCTCATCTCTCTCAATCGCCACACACAATCTCAACAGAGCAGAGCACAGGCCAATTAACTCTCTCACGCCGCCTCCGCCTCACTCCATCTTACAGTCGACCGCTCCACAAACCTAACCGAGAGTGGCAGTTTCATCTTTCACTCATTTGCCGTAATCGCCACCCCTGGTCAATCAAACCCTCGCCACCTTTTGTCCTCAATCGAAGCCCCCTCCCTCCTCCATCGAAGTCCCTCCTTCAGTGGATTGCAGTCGATCGACCTCTCCCAAATTCCCCCTCTCTGTTTCCTTCAGTGGATTTGCTTCCTTCAGTGAAAAGGAAGAAGGTAGAGTTTTCACCCCCAGTCCCTCCTACCTTGACCAGTCCTTGATCACAAATTTTTATTTGCGTCTTTTGGCTATTTACATCCCCTCCAACTGTCAGTACCACCACAGGCTGCTGTTATAAATCAAGATATTTTCCACACCGACACATTTTCGGATTCAATTTTGGAGAGAATTTTGCACGCCATTTTCAATTGATGAAATGGGTTTCATTTGCGACATTTGAACATTACTTTTTGCGAAATCTTGATTTGATTGTTCATGATGCATGCAATTATAAACGGAAACTTTGCAGTCGTCTTCTGTTAGTGCACATCACATTGTGTTCTCTCAATGGTAGCTTGCACTCGTTTGACTTTATTGGCTTCAAGCTTGAAGACGAGTTTCTTAAATTCGGGGAGGTTAATGTAATTAAAATATTTATTAATATTAACAAATAGTAGTATTTTAGGCAGTATTAGGAATTCTAGTATTGTTGTTGATGATACACCAAAACGGTCACATCCCCGAGTCATACACGTGTCATGATGATCTCGAGAAATTACGGGCTCAGTTTCAACCCAACATTGATCTGGCCCAAGCAGTTCCAACCCGCCCAATGCAGTCAGTCATACGGACCTGAACTCTTACAGCCTGCTAGGCTCATATATCTCACAACTATCCTCAATACCCGTGAGCCCTATTAAAGCAAATATCTCGATGATCATCTTAGGACAAACAACTACAACAGCTCTCTGCTTCCAACTAAGAAGCAAATTCTAGAGTACATATTACATATAGAAACTTCTTCTTACGGAATACCCTCAGATAGGGAACTATCTCCCGCGTGTCTAAGAGCACAGGGCTAACATGAAACTTTCCTCCTGCCACACGACTCCTAATTAGATAAGGATCTCTACAAAGATCTTTTTTCTAAACTACGTCATCGATGATCTGGTGAAACCATGACTCCTACACTATAAATAAGACATGAGATTGGTAAGGTAAGGTACGCTACAAATTTCATGTTTACAACATTACACATTCCTTATATCCCTGTCTGACTTTAGCATCAGAGTGTCATTGCCACCATAACGGCGATCTGTGGCTCACACGCGTCACTTGTGTAGGTCAGCAGGACTAGGTTAAAATTGGGAACGAAAAATATTTGCATCAGTTTGGCGCCGTCCGTGTGGATGACAAAGTTCCTAACTTTTCACTAGCACCGTCTCCCTTCGAAACACAGAAAGATGGTGACTAGATCACGCAATAAGGAAGATCGAGGGGTAGCATCGAGCGCTCAGTCGGACGCTGCTTCACTACCCTCGATAACGCGGATAACGCATGAGCATCAAGTTGGCACTCCCAGAACAGCGACAACACCAATGGACACCGAGTCAGATCCACAATCGCTTTTCATAAGCCAGGCTTTGTCAATGATGATGCTCAAATCAATGAAACAAATGCCTGAAGAAACACTAAAGGCATATCTGACTCACTTTAACAGTGAGTTAACCACCGTCAACATGTGCAACAATGCAACAGTCGTTTCAGCCTTCATTAATGGCTTGAGGAAATAAGAGTTCTACAACTTTCTGACACTGGACCCTCTAGCGAGCGTGACAGACCTAATGAAAGAAGCGTAGAGCTTCATCACCCTATGAAAATAGCGAACAACCTAAAGCAAAATCGAACCCAGGGAGAAATCTGTCAACAAGATATGCGTGATTCATGGAGTCCATTCCGAATCTGAACTGTCCAACGGATCCAGGCAGGCCTAATGTCGGACAACCTGACAGCGCTCTCAACAACAAGGTTATTCAGATTGGTTCTTGCTTGAGCGAAGAATTGGTAAAACAACTCACGGAGCTGCTACAACATAACCAGGACATTTTCGCCTGGACCATGCGAGACATGGTGGGGATCGACCCGTTGATAATCACCCATCGCCTAAAGGTAAACCGTTAGGCAGAAGAAGAAGTTTGTGGCGCTCGAAAGAAACGCGTTCATAAATGAGGAGGTACAACGTTTACTCAACGCAGACATGATTAAGGAAGCACGATACCCCATCTGGCTGGCGAACACCATTTTTATAAAAAAGAAAAATTGAAAATGGAGAGTGTGTGGACTACACAGACCCGAACAAAGCTTGTCCGAAAGACAACTTCCCACTCCCTCGCCTCAAGCAGATCGTGGACGCAACTTTCGGGCACAACTTACTCAGCTTCATGGACGCATATTTAGGCTACAATCAAATATTGATGCACCCCCAGATCAAGAGAAAACTTCTTTCGTGACCGAAAGGGGTATATACTGCTATAGGATGATGTCATTCAGCTTAAAGAACACAGGCGCTACATACCAATGGTCAGTCAACCTAATGTTCAAAGAACAGATCGATAGAAATATAGAAGTTTACATATACGACATGCTAGTCAAGAGCCTCCGCAACCCCGACCACATGCATGATCTTGCCGAAGAGTTCAACCAACTAAGGAAATACTTGATGAAGCTCAACCCATAAAAATGCATGTTCGGAGTCGAGTCTGAAAAATTCCTAGGCTATATAGTGAACAAAAGGGGAATCAAATCCGACCCAAAACAAATTCAGGCCATTCTCAACATGAAAGCCCCAACCAACATCAGAGATGTTCAGAGACTGACTGGGAGGGTAATGACACTTAACATAATTATACGAAGTCATCCGACAAATGTCTTCCTTTCTTTAAGATATACTACAAAAAAAAACTTCAATAACTACAGATACTAGCGACGGTTTTTTGATATCGTCGCTAATTAAAAGATTTGTGACAGCAAAAAACCGTCGCTAATGTTTTTACTAGCTGGCTCAACCCATAATCATAAAAAACCGTTGTTAATTATTTTGCGACGGCACAAAACCGTCGCTAATGTTTTTACTAGCTGCGGTTTTTTAGCCGTCGCTAAGTTTTACAAAAAAACTTGGCAGCTACGAATTTTAGCCGTCCCTAAAAGATTTTTTATTAGCGACGGCCGCTAATTAATTTTTTTGAAAAAAAATTATCCACAAAAGCATTTAGCTACGGCAAAAAACCGTCACTAAGTTTTACATTATTTTTATATTCGCGACGGCAAAAAACCGTTGCTAATTGATTTTTTTAATTATACACAAAAGCATTTAGCTACGGCAAAAAACCGTCGCTAAGTTTTACATTATTTTTATATTATTAACGGCAAAAAATCATCGCTAATTGATTTTTTGAAAAATAAAAATTAACATTATTTTATATTAGCAACGGCAAAAAACTATCGTTAATTGTTATTTTTTTTAAATGAACATTATTTTTATATTAGCGATAGAAAAAAGCCGTCGCTAACTGATTTTTTGAAAAAAAAAATTTAACATTATTTTTATATTAGCGACGGCAAACAACCGTCGCTAACTGATTTTTTGAAAAAAAAAATTAACATTATTTTTATATTAGCAACGGCCAAAAACCATCGCTAAGCGATTTTTTGAAAAAAAAATTAACATTATTTTTTTATTTATACACAAAAGCATTTAGCTATGGCAAAAAATCGTCACTAAGTTTTACATTATTTTATATTAGCGACGACAACAAACCGTCACAACAAACCGTCACTAATTTATTTTTTTAAAAAAATTATACACAAAAGCATTTAGCTACAGCAATAAACCGTCGCTAAGTTTTACATTATTTTTATATTAGCGACGGCAACAAACCGTCGCTAATTGATTTTTTGAAAAAAAAATTTAACATTATTTTTATATTAGCGACGGCACAAAATCGTAGCTAATATTTTTTTTTGAAAAAAAACCATGTCACCGATCCGCGTGAAACCTCATCTCAACCATCAATAACACATAAAAACTTTAGTTCAATCCAACGCACTAAACCAAACCACGTCATCGATCTGCGTGAAACTAACACAACCAATCCCCTTCAATTACCTCTCTCTATATAAATTTAAATTTTCTCTACCAACTAACTTAAACAAAAAATTTCTCTCAACAAAAAATTTTCTCTCAACCCTCAGAGAAGAAACCCATATAGGAGAAGTCTGCCGCCTCCCTCGACACCGATCCCGGCCGCCTCCTTCTCCGCCTCCCTAGCTGCAAGAGATCTGAAATCTCAGATATTCTATAGATCGAATTTTATTTTTATTTTTTGTGGTTTTTGTCATTTTTGTATGGATTCTTTGTAATTTTTGTATGATATTCTAGAGATTCTGTGTAATTTTTGTTATAATTTTGATCAATTAAGTCTCCTGTCATGTTTTTGATCAATTAAGTTTAGTTTTGGTAGTTTCTATTAATTTTCAGAATGGACAATCATCAATAGCTAATTTCATTATAAAAAATGAATTATCATTTGTAATTTGTAAATTTCATTTGTCAATATAATTTGCAACAAAGTTGTCCCTAAATAGCCACGGCAAATACCGTGGTTGTTTGTCAATTAGATTTGGAATTTAGCGATGGCAAAAATCGTCGCTATTTTTAAATTTGCGACAATTTTAGCCAAAATTTTCAACAGCTTTAGCGAAGGAATTTTTCAAGTTATCGACGGTTTTTAGCCGTTACGAATTAGCTACGGGATAGTTTACCGTTGCTGATTCAAATAGCGACGATTAAAATAGCCACGGTATTGCGATGGTTGTTGAGCCGTTGCTAATTCATTTTAGCAACGATTTTTTGAAAATTAGCAACGGTTTTTAGCCGTTGCTGAATTGTCTTTTTTTTTGTGATACTAAGAGGGTGCAAAATATTTTCTTAGAACGAAGAGTGGGAACAAGCCTTTTAGAGCCTGAAAGCGTACATGGGGAGTCCAGAACTACTCTCAAAACTTGCGATAGGGGAAACACTCTACTTGTATTTGTCTGTTTCCAGACACGCTGTTAGTTCAACTTTCATGCGAGACGACCGAGGGACCCAAAGACCAATGTATTACATCAGCAAAACCTTCGTAGAAGCGGAATCACACTATTTAAACCTAGTTGGCTTTGGCACTTGTCGTATCCTTCAGGAAACTGAAGCTATATTTTCAAGCCCACTCTATAACGGTCCTGACCAAGCATCCATTTCGCTCGGTATTACATAAACCCGAGCTATTGGGTAGGATGGTGAAATGGTCAGTAAAGCTCAGGCAGTTTAACATAAACTACGGTCCAAAAACCGCCATTAAAGCCCAGGCACTGATAGATTTCATTGTTGAGTTCACCAGGGAAAAAAAGTCGAAAACATACCACCAGCCTTCTGATTTGAACGTCCAAGAGTGGATTTTGCGCTGCGAAGAGTATTTGATTGGGAAGGCAAACGGAGCCGGGATCACGCTCCACTCCCCCAGGGACTTCACCCTCGAAAAGACAGTCAAGTTTGGCTTTTTCGCTTCAAACAACGAGGCCAAATATGAAACCCTCATGTCCGGCCTAAAGCTAGCATTAGGGATCGATATAGATCACCCAACGGCATACAACGACTCAAGATTGGTGGTCAACCAGGTCAAGGGAGATTTCAACAGCAAAAACCCCTGCATGATAGCCTACTGCGACAAGGTACTTGGCATAATGGGAATGTTCAAGAACTGTGAACTCATACAGTGCCCTTGTGACGACAACAAAAGACATGACGCTCTTGCCAGATAAGCCTCAGCCTCCAACGAAATCTCCATCGACCTCATTGAATACCAAGAACAATTAAGCCTCGACGAAGAAGAACATAGAGATGTCTGCACCGTGAAAATATAGCCAAATTGGATGACTCCGATACTAAAATACATAGCAACCAGAACCTTACTAATTGAGAAGGTCGAAGCGAAAAGACAAAAAAACAGAGCAGCAAGGTACACTCTCCAAATCAAAAAGTTATACATGAGATCAATGACAGGGCCCCTACTCGGATGTCTATCACCTCCAAAGACAAGCTAGGTCCAGGAAAGAATCCACAGCAGTATATACGAAAATCATCCGGGTGGACGAACCCCCTCGCCCATAAAGCTTTAACGCTAGGATACTATTGGTTGATCATGTAGCAAGACTCTAAAGATATTGTCCGCAAGTGCGAAAAATGCCAGAGGTTCGCGCCGTACACGCACATGCCTACCCAACCACTAACTCTGATGACTAGTCCGTGGCCATTCGCGCAATGGGGAATGGGCATCGTCGAACCGCTCTCTGCATTAGCCGGTAAAAAGTTCCTTCTTGTGCCCGTCGACTACTTCACCAAATGAGTAATAGCCGAGCCCCTATCCAAAATCGGGGAGGTTCAGATCGGAAAATTCATATGGGCCACCATTGTCTGTAGATTTGGCATCCTTAGAGTATTGATTAGAGACAACGAAACTCAATTCGAAGGTTGCAAGGTAAAAAAACTGTGCAAAAGTTTGAGTATTGATTACCACTTCTCCTCGCCAAGACACCCCCAAGCCAATGGCCAAGCAGAGGTTACCAACCGGATGATCCTAAAGGCAATCAAAAGAAAACTTGACGCAACCAAAGGAAAATGAGTTCCAGAGCTACTAGGAACACTCTGGGTGTCACGACCCGATCCACATAGTACTATATTTTTCACTTTTGGTCAAAGGTCCTCATGGCTTTAAAATGCGTAGTACTTTGTAGATTCAACCTCGTACATATATAATACATCACCTTCCCGCACTTAGACGATGTGGAATTATAATGTCCCATTTGTAGCTTGCCAACCCTCTTGGGATCCATGGGCTTTTGGGCTTCTCCCTCACCCTCCCCCTTAGGTCCGCTCACACAAGGGTATCACAGTCCACCCCCTCGGGAGCCCAACGCCCTCATTGGTACACTTTCGACTGGGCTAGGCTCTGATACCATTCTATCATGACCCAATCCACAGAGTACTATATTGTTCGCCTTGGGCACGACTTTAAAACGCTTAGTACTTAGTAGATCCAACCTCGTACATATATAATACATCACCCTCCCGCACCCAGGTGATGTGGGACTATGATCTCCTCTTTGTAACTTGCCAACCCTTTTAGGATTCATGGCTTCTCCCTCACCCCCTCAGGTCTGCCCACACAAGGGTATCACACTGGGCATATCAAAAAACCAAAAGAGTCTCTACCGAAGAGACACCCTTCGCCCTAGCATACGATTCAGAAGCTATGGTTCCGGTAGAACTCGAGGTGTCAACCTTCTGAACGAAAAAGTTTAGATCAGACGGCAATGACGAAGCCTTGCACGTGGGCCTAAACCTCTTCGACGAAAAGTGAAATCTAGCCTCAGCCAAGATAGCCGCCTACCATCAACGAATGACGCAATATTATAACAAGTAGGTCAAACAACGTGAATTCAAGGTGAGAGATTGGGTATTCAGGAAGACCCAGCAGAACACCAAAACAATCGATGCAGAAAAGCTAAATCCAAACTGGGAAGGACCTTACAGAGTTGCCAATGTCAACAGGTCGGGAACGTACTAGCTAGAAGATCCAGATGGTGATGAGCTAAAACCATGAAATGTAGAGCATCTAAAAAAATATTATCCTCGAGCAAATAGTAGTATTTTAGGTATTATTAGGAATTCTAATATTATTGTTGATGAAACTTAAAATGGTCACATCCCCGAGCCATACACGTGTCATGATAATTTCGAGAAATTACGGGCCCTAGCGTCAGCCCAGCACTGATCTGGCCTGGCCCAAGCGGTTATAAGCCCGCCCAATGGAGTACGTTCACTAGACGGACTCGAACTTTTACAGCCTGTTAGGCCCATATGTCTCACAAGTCACAACTATCCTCAATATCCGTGAGCCCTGCTAAGGCAAGTATCTTGAGGATCAGCTTCGGACAGGCAACTACAACAGTTATCTACTTCCAACTAGGAAGCAAATACCAGAATATATATCACACAAGGAAATTTTTTCTTACAAAATACCCTCAGATAAGAAACTATCTCTCGCGTGTCTAGGACCACAAGGCTAACATGAAACTTCCCTCCTATAGCACGACTCCTAATTAAAAAATGATATCCATGAAGATCTCCTTCCTAAACTACGTCATTGATGGCCTGGTCGAATCAGGACTCTTGCACTATAAATAAGACATGAGGTTGGTAAGCTAAGGTACACTACAAATTCTCTGTTTACAGCATTACACATTTCTCAGATCCCTGTTTGGCTTTAACATCGGAGTGTCATTGGCCACCACAACGGTGGTTCGTGGCTCACGCACGTTACTTGATGTAGTCATAATAGGTTTTCCAAGTAGGGTTCTAACATTGTTTCCCATTAGGTTTAGGGATTGCTTTAGAAGTTAAGTTAGTTATAAAAATGACATAAGTTGCCCATTGTTAGTTAGTTGATTGAGAGAACATTTCATTTCTTAATTAATTCTCTTTATTTCATCATTGTTATTTAGAATTGTTTCAATTATTGTTCAGTTTATTTCAATTATCATTATTTAATTCTATTTTTTATTTAATTATATCAATTTTGCTAATTCAATCAAATGGTTAAGATAATCATACATAGTTAGAATTCATTTTATCATTTGGCATAGGTTATTTATTTATTAATTGCATCATATAGGAAAAAAAAACTACAGGTTCTGAAACTCGTCTATTTTTATTGCGAATTTTTGAAAATCTGAAAAATAAACTAATGTTACCCATTAGGCTCTGTAGAGATCGCTCAATGTCCCAGCACGCCATTGTTGGAGAACAATAAGAACAATGCATAAATGTATTTGAAATAAATAATATGACAATACAAATACTATTTGCATTATAAATTGATTACAACGAAATCAAATAAAATAAATAAATCTACTAACTTGTATTGCAGATAGAGGCTTGCGAAATCACTATCTTGAATTGGCGGAATTGGTACGTCTTGATTTATAGATAAAGGCCAGCGGATACGCTATGTCCTATAGATAAAATTTGCCCCTACTCGGTGTTGTAGTTCTTTAGACATCTGACTACCAGGATTCAACTATCTAATACCAACACCGTAGAACAAGGGTGTTGGCTCTGACAAATTTATCAAATGCAGTCTCTCTCAAAAGTGAAGAATAATGAATTACTCTAGAAAATTAATGTTTTTGAAGAACTTGTTTTTCTCTTCAATATATAGAGAACAAAAGGGTGTGTTGATCAGACTCATCCTTTATTAATTCAAAAGATAAATCTCTTCTCTTCAAGTGCAAAGGACACAACTTTTATCTTCAACGTTGGTTATTTGCTATACAAACTCCAACAATACCCCATATGTGTATAGTAAATATAGAAACTGTCTTCTGGAGAAAAACTTAGACATAATATACATTGGGAGATATGTCTTTTGGACTTGAACATTCCTTGGTGAATACTTATCGGATTTACCGGTGATGCAGTGTGTATAGGAGACATTGAATTGTTCACCATGTTTAGTAAATCAAGACAATGAACATCACACATATTATATCTTCACATTTTTCAATTCATACAGTTGTGTTCATTTTGGTCTTGAACAAATTCTGGATTCATGAGAGCTTTAGAGAACTCAGCCATATCATTATCATAAATGCGACCCTACATTTACTCCCATACAGGTGACACTTAGATTATTAATATCCTGTTGTATTCATCAAATCTCTCAGGAGATTAGTGTCATTAAGAATAAATAAATATTCACCCTGACCATCACAGGTAGTATACATTTCTTATCATAGGAATGAGTAAGTGTGTACACTTTATTCTTTAAGTTTTACCTAACTAGTTTGCCTTTTTGAACCTAAGCCTTGAAATTTTATTTGGCTAGGTTAGGTTTTCGCTATGTATACTCCTCATTGGAATGAATTTAAGCCCATTCCCCTCGATAAATTTTACACTTGATCTTTTGGTATACCCTCTGTAAGTTGATCTGCAATATTCTCCTTTGACTTCACATAGTCAATTGAAACGATTCCAGTTTAGAGCAATTGTTTTTATAGTGTTATGTCGTCGTCTTATGTGCTTAGACTTGCCATTGTAAATGTTATTTTTTGCTCGCGCAATGGCTGCCATGCAATCACATTGAATACATATAACAATCATACGTTGAGGCCATAACAGAATATCTTCTAAACATTTTCTCAACCAATCTGTTTCTTCAGCAGTCTGATCTAAGGCTATAAATTCATATTGCATTGTGGAACGTGCTATATACGTTTGTTATTTGTGATTTCCACGACACTGCTGGCCCACCAAGTGTAAATACATATCCACTTGTGGATTTCGCAGTTTTCTTTTTCTAAATGTTGTACTTAGGCTTGGACTTGTTTCCATCCTCAACAACATTGGCTTTGGCGTTGAACTCAAAAGTGTTCATTCTCTCATTCTTGCGGTGATCTTCTTGAACCCTTAATTTGAGAACCAAATCCTCCATTGTCATATCAGTCTTCTTATGTTTGAGATGAATCTTGAAATCGTTCAAAGATGGAGGCAATTTCTCAATGACAGCCCGACTGCAATTTGGTGTGGCAATTCCATTTTCTCTGAAGCAAGTTCTAGAATCATAATTTGGAGTTCCTCCATTTGGTTCACAATAGTCTTCGAGTCTATCATTTGGTACTTTAAAAATTTTCCAATGATAAACTTCTTTGAACCAACATCTTCAATTTTATATTTATTCTCCAGGGAATCCCAAAGTTCTTTTGCAGTGTTGTATGATCTATACACATCATACAACGTATCATCGAAACTGTTTAGGATATAGTTCCTGCATAAAAAACTTTCTAGGTTTCCATGCATCAATTGCATTAAACTGATCTGTTGAAATATCATCTCCTTCAGTGACCAGAACATCTTCCTTGACAATATGAGCAAGGTTCAAGGTTGTTAGATAGAACAACATCTTCTGTTGCTAGCATTTGAAATCCATACCCTTGAACTTGTATGGTTTCTCAACATGGGGTTTGACGCCATTAACTGATTGTTCCATAATTCTGTCTATAGATTGTTGGAGAACAATCAGAACAATGTATAAATTTATTTGAAATAAATAATATAACAATACAAATACTATTTGCATTATAAATTGATTACAATGAAATAAAATAAAATAAATAAATAAATCTACTAACTTGTATTGCATATAGAGGCTTGCGAAATCACTATCCTGAATTGGCGAAATTGGTACTTTTTGATTTGTAGATAGAGGCTAGCGGATACGTTATGTCCTATAGACAGAATTCGCCCCTACTCGGTGTTGTAGTTCTTTAGGCGTCCGACTACCAGGATTCAACTATCTAATACCAACACCGTAGCACAAGGGTGTTGGCTCTAGCGAATTTACCGAATGCAATCTCTTCAATATATAGATAACAAAATGATGTGTTGATCAGACACATCCTTTCTTAATTCAAAAGATACATCGTTTCTCTTCAAGTGCAAAAGACACATCTTTTCTCTTCAATGTTACTTATTTGCTATACAAACTTCAACAGCCATCACTAGTTCCTTTGCATGCACGCGAACATGTTGTTGCAGCTAACCTTGAAGGAACAAAACAAGATAACATAGTGGGTCTACATAGCAGAAAGAACAGATCAGTTAGATCAATATGATCCACATTAGAGAGGTGGAAGCATACTAGTTAGACAACCAAATCAGTCATTCGCGCTTGTCGATGGCTTATATTCCATAGTAAACCATTATCTATGTTAAATTATAATAGACATGATATGATGCTTGAGTGAGGTCGAAGTTGGCTGCTCATTTTTCATTTGTCTAGGAAAATTTACAAGGTTAAAAGTTCATATTCAACCTCAAACTCTGTGGGTGGGTAAGAATGTTGGTCCATCCCGGTTTGACTCGAATCGGTATGGTCTCGATATGTTTCAAATCCAAACTAATCGGTTTCTACAATTTTCATCCCGGTCCATCCTGGATCGTCTCGGTTACTGTAACATTTACAAAGCCCAACCCAAACCCAAATCAAAGCCTCAAAAGGTGTAAGGAGTTCTCTTCATCACTTGTGTTTCGATTGGTCTTAGTTGTATGATTATGCAAGGCAATATATGAAAAACAAGAGAGAAAAGATGGTTATGATTGAAAGTTGGAAAATGTATTGAATTTGAGGGTTGAGATTCATTTCCTATGATGATATAGTTGTAAATATAAAACATGTAGAATGGCAAAAAAAATAAAAACTTTTGAAAAAAGTTGGTGAAATGTACATGTGGCATAAAGAGAAAATATTGTGTTTTCCTTTTAGCAAAATGAAAATTTACATAACTATCTACATCGTTGTTAGATTTTAGTAAACTTAATATCGTTGAAATGCATTTTTGAAGAATTTTTTCAACAAAATCAGTGATCAATACAAGCGTTAAATTTTTAAAAAAATATATTTTATAATTAAAAAATATAATGTATTTTACATCTTTAATATTTTTCAAAGCAATGAGACGAGTCGATCATACAAGAAAAAAATGAGTCGGACATCTTAATGTGCATTTAAACAAAAACTTTAAACTTCATGTTTTGACGAATTCAAATATTGAGGGAGAACTCATTCTCGACGTTTAAATTTTTTCCCAACTGATTCAAATTTGATTAAGTTTAACCTTAAATTTATAATATATATATTTTTATCTTGTAATAGGCTTACAATTCAATACTGATTGAGAACGAAAATAGGGATAGTGACAGAGGTATTCAATACAAAATATTTAACAAAAATAAATATTTTAGTGTAATGATAAAAGAAAGACTATTGTTCTAGAAAATCTAAAGAGTTGTTGAATTGACACGTTGAGCAAAGACAAGATATGATGCTTGAGTGAGGTCGAAGTTGGCTGCCCATTTTTCATTTGTCTAGGAAAATTTACAAGGTTAAAAGTTCATATTCAACCTCAAACTCTAGGGGTGGGTAATAATTTTGATCCATCCCGGTCTGACCTAAATCGGTATAGTCTCGATATGCTTCCAATCCAGACCAACCAGTTTCTACAATTTTCATCCAAGTCCATCTCGGTCGTCTCGGTTACTGTAGCATTTACAAAGCCGAATCCAAACCTAAATCAAAGCCTAAACCAACCAATTTACAAAGCGAAAGAGGGGTTTAAGGAGTCAAAGGAGTTCTCTTCGTCTTTTGTGTTTTGATTAGTCTTGCTGCTGCTTCTAGGGGTTTGGGGTTACTGGGAGGTGCGTGGAAGCCCTTGGGCATCAATGCATGTCTTCGTGCTCGTCTATGTGATGAAATCCTTCCTACTGGACAAGATTAGTTGTATGATTCTGCAAGGAAAGAGATGAAAAGCAAAAGGAAATGCATAAGGTTGACATAATAACAGCTGAGAAGCGAGCTAATACAACTGAGTTGATGAAGAAGATGCCTTATATGCTTCTGGGTTAAAGGAAGTGCAAATGGGAGAAGAAGATGAAAGAGGAAGATGCAAAGGATTAAATTTGCACTGCAAATATGAAAAAACCTCAATTCAAACAACTATGTCTCTTCTCCTCTCCTCTCGTCTTTCTTTTTGTTTCCCTTCATTTTCTTCTTGATGGTTTTACAGGTTGATCTAGGAATTCACTCAATCGAGCAAGCTGGAGGGATGAGATTTCTTCTTCGGTGATTTCTAGTGTGATCTCAGGGCACCCAAATCAACAACAATTCTTCCACTACCACACAAAAGTATGTTGTTGATTTGCTTTGTTTTAGGTTTGTGAGCTTTCAAATTATTCATTTCTTCTTGATTTTAGTTTCTGACTTCTCTAAAACAATTTTTTTTGTGTATTTAAGAGTTATTTTCAGCCCTCAATTACACCAATCGATTTTTTCCTCATTAGATGGAGAGGTTTATAAACTGGAGTTTATTTATAGAATCAAATCATCGATTTCTTTAGCAAAATAATTTCCATCACTTGACTGCTTAGTTGACTACTTGGAGTTTTACTGTCTCCCATGGATTTGGGTGAAGTATAACTTTGTTTTTCAATTTTCAATTCGTGTACAGTTGCAGCTGCTAAAGAAATTTGTAAAAGAAATTGAATTGGCATGGCATGGTTTGTTCTCGGTTCAAACCGGACCAGGACCAATTTGTTCAGCAAAAAAAACTCTATCCCGGACATAAAAAAACTCTATCCCGAACGGTTCCTTCCCATAAAAAACTCTGTTCCGGACGGTGCCCACCTCTACACTCCATTTTTGGCTTTATTCTTTTATCTCAAAAACCAAACCCACCCTTAGCATTGGTTCCTTCAATTCTTCACATTCAAGAATCAATCATCTATATGACAGGGGTGGGATGGTCCGGATTGATTCCAATTTTGGAAGAACCTAACTTGAATCGTTAAAATTTAATGAAATTTGGTCCGGTCTGGATTCCCTCATGAAGATTGGGACCAAACCTAACTCGGACTGTTTCGAACGGTCTGATTCTTATGATTCCACGATAGTAAATCATAACAAGTTTAAAAACAAAAAATCAATTGTAATAAGGATTCATACTTGTGTCCACAAAAAGTAAGACAAACTTCGATGGGGGTTTTTGTAACATACACGTGCTATGCTAAGACAACCTTAATTTAAAATCAAATCAAGATTTGTGCTTGAAAGCAACCAACAAGTGCAGTCGAATGTTAGGGAGTCAGGGAAAAGATGAGAAATTAACTAGTAGAAATTGCATTTGAGGCTACTGTTCCATTGGGCGTAAGATTCAGGAACTATGAATCTTGAAAAGAATTCGGAGAGAGGACGAGGCGGAGACGACCAATCTAATTTGCGAAGCGCGTCGATTAGATCTTATGTTGTTACATTTCCCCACTCCATCTTTGATTTCTTTCTTTATCTCTTGTGGTAGAGAAATCAAAATTCAAGAACAAGAAACACCGATGAACTAGAACAAATTGGGAGAGCGAACTTTAAAACGAAGTTGGAAGAGAATGAGAAAGATCAAATGGTAATCACTCCATCATATGTGTTCTTGTGAGAACTCTATTCTTTGTAATTTTGTAACTTGTGTGAGAGTGAGAGAGAAGAAGGATTTGAGCCTTTAGCTTTGGAATTTTTAGGGTTCAAGTAAAACTAGACGTGTTAATAGTCTTATGTTCAAAACAACAGGTTAGAACCGAACCGTTTTAATTCAAATAATTGGAATCGAACTCGAATCGTTTTATAACGGATCTGGACTGTTTAATAATTTACACAATAAGAACCAGACCATTTGGAGCAAAACAATCCAGTTCGGTTTGGAACTGCAGTTCTTGGACTCATTTGCCCACCCTTAAACAACCTACAAATTATATCACAACATGTGCTCCGTGTTTCTATTTCTAGTATGCTCACTAATCAATTATAACCCTATACTTGCACTAACCTAACTTTGGAATTCTTCATTCCCTTTCCTCACCCTGGTTGAAAATTTCCAAACCATGGCCTAACTAGTTCCTAAATGCCATATTGAAGTATCATCCTAAACTAGACCTATCTCAATTAACAACAATTCTAGTCAGCTTTGTTTGCTAGCATTTTTATATATTTTTTTACACTTTTACCCCTTCTATAGATAGTATTTGCGGTTGTGTTTTAAAGAGAAAGCGTAAAAAGTATAAAAGCACAAAATGCTAGCTAACATGGCTGACTAGACTTACTCCTCAATTAATGTCAATTATACTTTGACACATTTACTAACTTCAATTAAACACAATTACAAAGTAATCAAAGAAGTATACGCTAACTATGAACGAATCAAGCTCCTTATCATCCCCAACCATGACTGATGACTCCAACTCTATAGACTAGGCAACCACACGATGCACTTGATCAAGCTGGGCATCAATCCTGGGCAACTGATCAACAAGTGTAGCAATGCGCAAGCAATTAACATGAGCTGAAAGCATCTGATTATACAAAGGGTGACCCAAGATCTCTGCCTTGAACTTGAACACCTTCTTGAATTGCAAGCCCTCCTAACCCTTCACATCTGATAACTCCAAGACATTTCCACTACTCTCATGTCTTTTTTCTCCACCACCACTAGGGCTGAAAATCGAACCGACCTAGGTCGGTTTTAAAATTTTCAAATCGAAACTGAACCGACCATTAACAAAATCGATCCGAAACCGAATCGATTCTAATTTATACAAACCGTAACCGAACCGACTAAAATCGAACCAAAATCAAAATAAAATCGAACCGACCGACTATTTTAAACATATTATATTATTTATATATAAATATATATTATTTATTATATATATTCGGTCGTTCGGTTTGGTTGGTTAAAATCACATAGAAACTGAAAATCGAACCGACCACTTCGGTTTTGAATTTTTTAAAATCGAAACCCATCCGAACCGAACCAATCAATTCGATTTTGATCGGTTCGGTCGGTTTGGTCGATTTGATCGGTTTTTTGTTCAGCCCAAACCACCACCTCCTTGGTTGAAACTGTCATTTTCATCTCTGTTGTTGTTGAGCCAAGTAGGCCCATTCCCCCACCACCAACACTACTAGTGAGGTGGTGGTGAAGGGTGTTTTGGGGTGGGGAGAAATTGTTGGGGAAAGACATTGAAGAAGAGAGAAATGGGTGCAATGGATGGGAAGAAGCAATTGCTGTGATGATGGATGGATATAGAAAGAGTGAGAGAAAAATGTTGATTAGCTGAAAGCATGCCTACTACGACTACTACATCACTACTAACCTACCTACAATGTTGTTCACAAGATCGATAAGAGACATCTATATTACATACAATTCAGGATGGTTTTACTATTCATTGCTGACTGGGACAAAGTCAAATCGTAAGGATTAGAGATAAAATATGGTTATAATTGAAAGTTGGAAAATGTATTGAATTTGAGGGTTGAGATCATTTCCTATGATGGTATATTTGTAAATATAAAACATGTACAAGGGCAAAAATAATGATTTTTTTAAAAAAAAAAGTTGGTGGAATGTACACGTGGCATAGAGAGAAAATATTGTGTTTTCCTTTTAGCAAAATGAAAATTATCAAAACTATCTACATCGTTGTCGGATTTTGGTAAACTTAATATCGTTGAAATGCATTTTTTAATATCTTTTCAACAAAATCAATGATCAATACAAGCGTTAAAATTTTAAAAATATATATATTTTATAATTTAAAAAAGTATAATGTATTTCACGTCTTTAATATTTTTCAAAGAAATGAAACGAGCTAATCATACCAGAAAAAAAAATGAGTCAGACATCTTAATGCACATTTAAACAAAAACTCTAAACTTCATGTTTTGGCGAATTCAAATATTGAGGGAGAACTCCTTTTCGGCGTTTTAATTTTTTTCCAACTGATTCAAATTTGATTGAGTCTAACTTTAAAATTTATAATATATATTTTTACCTTATAATAGGCTTATAGTTCAATGCTGATTGAGAGCGAAAATTGGGATAGTAACGGAGGTGTTCAATACAAAATATTTAGCAAAAATAAAATTATGTAGAGTGCCAACGACACGGGGTATATTTTAGTGTAATGATAAAGAAAGATTGTTGTTCTAAAATGTCTAACGAGTTGTTGAATCGACTCGTTGAGCAAAGGCAAGCCCTGTTTAACACCATCAAAAGTATTGGTCCATGCCACCATTCCAACTTTTTCTCTACCACACCACACTTTTATTTCTCACCCCACCATCTCTCTTCAACACCACTAATAAAAACCTAAATTTTAAAATTCTCCCATCTTCTTCTTCTTCTCCGTTCTCAATCTCTTTTCCACCAGACACCACCATCACCCCGCCGCCATCACCACTACTCCGTCACCATCACCACCACCCCGCCACCTTTACCTCTCTACCTCTCGCCACCACCACCTTTCTCCATCAAGCACTTGCACCACCCCTGCCACCTCTCTCTCCCTCTTTGTTCCAAAAATAGGGTACTATCCTTGACTTTGGTTTAATTTAAAAGCTCAATTGGGACCAATTCTCAAGCGCATCAAAATGTGAAAATTGTACTATTCTTAGTCATGTAATCAATATAATTTGAATGAATTAAAAACGTTGTGAATTGAGTAACTTATGGCTATTTTACTAAACTCGCTCAAAATTGTAAAAAAAAAATGGTATTGTCCCTGCTTTCGGCCAGTTGATACGCTCAATTAAGACCAATTCTCAAGCTCCATAAAAATTGTAGTACTCTTAGTTACCTAATAAACACAATTTGAATCAGTTGAAAATATTATGAAATGAGCAAGTTATTGTCATTTTACTAAAGTCACACAAATTTGTCTTGGAAAGAAAATGAGGTAGTGTTCCTGACTTTCGGCCAACTTATACTCTCGATTGAGATCAATTCTCGAGCTCATCAAAACACAAACAATGTAACACTCTGAGTTATCTAATAAACACAATTTGACTCACTTGAAAATCTTTTGAAATGAACAAATTATGCTCATTTTACTAAACTCGCGCAAATCTGTCTTGCAATGCAAAAGGGGTAGTGGCCCTAACTTTTGGCTTAACTTATACTCTTTATTGAGGCCGATTCTCAAGATCATCGCAAAAAATTGTTGTACTTTGAGTTATCTAGTGAACAATTTGAATCACTGGAAAATATTTTGAAACGAGAAAGTTATGGCCATTTTACGACAATCACTCAAACTGTAAAAAAAAAGGGTGTGTTTTCATCCATTCATATTGGGCAATGCGAGGAGTCTCAAATTCGCCCAAGCCAATGCGAAATGAAGTCTACAATCGGCTCAGATTTATGCGAACGTGAGATTTTCACTCACTCGAACCTTTGTGAATGTGAGATTCCTACTTGCATTTTCCAATGTGAATGGGTGAAAACAAATATTTTTTTCTGGACAATTTGAGTACTTGTTGTAAAATGATCATAACTTTCTCATTTCAAAAAAATTTCAAGTGATTCAAATTGAATTCATTAGATAACTCAGATTAATACAGTTTGTGTTTTGACAAGCTTGAGAATCGGCTTCAATAGAGAGTATAAGTTGGCTGAAGTTTGAGACACTACCCCGTTTTCATTACAAGACAAATTTGCGTGATCTTAGGAAAATAATCATAACTTGCTCACTTCAAAATATTTTCAACTGATTCAAATTGTGTTTATTTCATATTTTGATGAGCTTGATAATCGGTCTCAATGAAGCGTATAAGTTGGCCGAAAGTCAGGGACACTACCCCATTTTCTTTTCAAAACAGATTTGTGTGATTTTAGTAAAATGACCATAACTTTCTTTTTCCAAGTTGAAATGATTCAAATTGTGTTTATTAGGTAACTCAGAGGACTAAAATTATTATGTTTTGATGAGCTTGAGAATCAGTCTCAATTGAGCGTATCAATTGGCTGAAAGTTACCATGTTTTTATGTTTTGAATGAGTGATAGCTAGGCTGTTTTGCAAGAAAGGAGAAGATGGGAGGCTGGAAGTGGCGAGGAGCAGGGTGGTGCTACTATGTTGTCTGTTGATCTACGTAGAACAGAAAATCTGAATGGTGGATAGTGGGGTGGTTTTAGGATGGTTTTCTTCTCACGTTCATCGTTACTGTTTTTTCCAAAAACAATTTTTTGGGTGATGTGGATCAGTAGGTTAAAAAAATATGAATGGTGGTGTAGGATAGTACTTTTGGTGGTGTTAAACATGGCTTTCCTTAAGTAAATTAATATAGGAACATAAAATGATTGGTTGAAGATAGGTTATCCAATTCCCATTTTTGCGGGCAGCATATATTTTTCCAAGGATTGGAGGATGAAGATGACATGTGCAAGGGTACTTAAATGCAACTCGAAATCGAGTGGATCCTAGTTGGAAACCTAAAACCAATAATCAGGTCATTTTGATACGATTTATTATTATTATTAGGGTTTTTTGGGTTTGGTATTCATTAGTTTATATCTAATTGAGTCTAGCCTTCATTTTTTATTTTAATTGAGTCTAACCTTCATTTTCTAACAGATTTGTTAGGTTAACCATGTTGACTGTGCAATAATGATTTAATTACTTATTTACCCACCCTAAATGCACATGCCTTGCATGTGCAAACTCAACGAAACACATCCAATGGCTAAATAATTTATGTTAAAATCTTACCCATCTTTTCCACCTCTTCATTCTCCTGCAAAACAACCATCCATCCTTCTCCTCCTTGTCCTTGCTCTCTCTCCTCCCACCACCATCAAACATACTCACTTACCTTCCCTAATCTCTCCCTAATGTTATTTGTTGAACAGTTTGAGCCCACTTTAAGATCTAGGTTAGTACGTTGTGTTATCAGTTAACACATTACAGAATAAGAAATGAAAATATAATAATTTAATGTAAATGATTCCTCCTACTTCAAAGTTTGACATAAACCTTAATTAGATTGTAACTGTTTGGTCAATCAAGTATGTAAAGCTAGAAAGAAAAATATGGTGCTTCAGAGGTTGAGGTTGTTGTCAGTAGTGGTAAAACTCGAGACGATTAGGTAGCTTGGTTTGTTTACGTTTTGAGAAGTGTTAGTCGTTGCCTTGAGACACAACTACTACTTAATGCCTTTTAAAATTGTACACTTGGTGAATCTTAATGTGGCCAGCAAAGGATCTAATCCAATAAAATTTCTTTGATAAAAAAAATAAAATCCTTAAGTACAAATGTTTCCCTACAGTTTTGAAAACATCTCAAGCTGAATGCTAATTGCCAAATGTTTCTAAGAGATTATATATACATTTAGCTTGATAACTATTATATGTACTAAGAAACTCCAAGGACTTGGATGTGAGGCACATCTCTTTCCTTTATTTATTTTGGTTTTATGTCCATTGATACCATTAGATGTGTATACCATTACTTCTACATGGTGAGAATGTGAGGGAAGTGGTTGTAACAAAGATCGAGATACAGAGATTAGGGAAGAGGTGAGTGAGTATGTTTGATGGTGGTGGGAGAAGAAAAAACAGTAACAAGGAGGAGAAGAGTGTATGGTTGTTTTGCAGGAGAATGAAGAGGTGGAGAAGATGGGTAAGATTTTAACATAAATATATCTTAGCCACTAGATTGCATTTTGTTGAGTTTGCACATGCATTCAGGTGGGTAAATTAATCATGATCATCATAGCCCATTACCGATATTTCAATGTCGGCTACATGGATTTTGGTTCTCCAAACAATGCGGTCTTCCAACATATCTTCGCCTAATCCAAGCTCAAGGATGTCTTCATTCACCGCCTTCATTTAAGTTTTCAACAATCGTTCCCTTCATCTACACCCTTCATTAACTTGTCAATCTAGACATTTTCTAATTGACACCGTACTTGGTCTCCTTCGCACGTGACCAAACCAAGTTAAACATCTTTATCTAATTTTGTCCTCTATGGGCGCTACATCTAAGTATCTCCTAATTATTTCATTCCTAATTTTATCCTTACGGGCATTATCACACATCCACTTAAACATACACATTTTGCTACTGCCATCACATGCATTTAGGGTGGGTAAATTAATAATTAAATCAATTTTGAACAGTCAACATAGTTGACCTAACAAATTTGTTAGAAAATGAGTGTTAGACTCAATTAAAATAAAAAAAATGAGAGCCAAATTCAATTAAATATAAACTAATGAGGGCCAAACAAATAAATCATTATTATTATTATTAATTTATTATTATTATTATTATTATTATTATTATTATTATTATTACTACTAAAGGAATATTCATGCGGATGCCCTCATATACTTCGTGGATTGTGAATATAGAAAATCTCTATATCTCCTCTAGAAATTGTTTTCTAATAGGGGTCTTTTTGCAGAGATTGTTTCCTATTAGGATTCATTAATTGCGTAGCAATCCTTGTAGCCTATATAAATGCATGCTCTCTCCCATTATTAACACATATCATTAAGAGACTATTTTCTCTCTACTTACTGTGTTTATTATTACGTTATCAACATTGTTCAAAGGCTTGAAACTTCCTTATCTTCTTTCTTATACGAGTTTAGTGAAACAAAAGGTAAACTCTAAAACTTGTTTCTCTTAAAAACATAACTGTAGATCAACCATTGTGATTGATATACACCTCGGATTTAGGTGATTTAAATTTCTATTGGAGAAAATGTAGACCATAGGATTAAAGTTGCTTGGACGAAATGGAAAATGACGTCAAGAGTATTATGTGATAGAAGGATACCTGCAAGGTCAAAAGGAAAATGCTATAAGACAATTGGTCGATCGACCAAGTTACATAGTTTGGAATGTTGGGCTACTATTGGAAAGCTTACGCATAGGATGACGGTAGCGGAAATGCATATGTTAAAATGAATGTATGGTAAAACCCATACGGATAAAATTATGAATGAAAGAATTAGGAGATACTTAGGTATAGAGCCCGTAGAGGACAAAACTAGATAAAGGCGTTTAACGTGGTTTGGTCACGTGTGGAGGAGACCAAGCACAACGCCAATTAAAAAATGTCTAGATTAACAAGTCAATGGAGGGTGTAGATGAGGGGATGACCATTGAAAACTTGAATGAAAGCGGTGAAGGAAGACATCCTTGAGCTTAGATTAGGTGAGGATATGTGGGAATGTCGCATTGCTTGGAGAACCAAAATTTATGTAGCCAACCCCAAAATTATCAAGAATGGGCTTTGATGATGATGAGATATTTTTGAAACACCCTAAATTCATATATTATACGTATTATTTGAGTAATACAAAAATTATTCTGGAAATTATAGACATAATAAAATCATGAATACTTATAGGTATCTGTTGGATTTAATTAAATTAGGTACTATCTTCCCTTTTTCTTTTATACTTGTTTTGTCGTAAACATTTTTTTTTCTATTTTTTTTTTCAAAACTTTTTTTTTTGTCCATAGTTTGCATATTTGTTTCAAAGTTTGGGTCTTTAGTCAACTTGGGACATATGATGTCGATTTTATGCATAAATTTGGGACTCTTTGTCAATTTTGTGCGACCATTGGTTTAACATGCACATATTTTGCATGTTTTGTTGAATTAGGGACATTTTTCAACTTCGAAACATGATTTTTTGGAATTTTCATCAATTTTTATGCAACTAATGGCTTAACATGCATATACCTTACATATTTTTTTTGAAGTTTAGGACTTTTGTCAACTTCGAAGACACAAAATCTTTGAATTTTCATCGATTTTGTGCAATTATTGATTAAATATGCATATACTTCACATATTTGTTTGAAGTTTGAGACTCCTATCAACTCTGAAACACAAATTATGAAACTATATTGATTTTGTAAGGCAGTCGCAATACAAATTTTTTTTGAATTGCATATGACAAATTTCTACAATACTTAGGGTATATAGATGGGATTTAACATGAAGCAAACAATTTGATTTATTTTATGTGTAACATTTTTCTTTGAAGTTTAAGCACAAAATTTGGGACTTGGATTGATTTTGTGTGACCATTGATAGTACAATGCTTATACATTTTGAAGTTTAGAACTTGTTAATTCCTATCCTTGCCAATGGGACACTAGCTTAGCTGGTAGGCTTCTGACGAATGATATCAAAAGTTCAGGGTTCGAACCCTGCTCGTGTCATCTTCATCCTCCAATCCTTGCTAATGGGATACTAGGATCCACTCGATTTTGAGTTGCATTTAAGTACCCCTTGCACGTGTCATCTTCATCCTCCAATCCTTGGAAACATATATGCTGCTGACAAAAATGGGAATTGGATAACCCATCTTCAACCAATCATTTTCTGTTCCTATTTCAATCTACTTAAGGAAAGCCCTGTTTAACGCCACCAAAAGTACTATCCCACTCCACCATTCAGATTTTTTTTTAACCTACTGATCCACATCACTCAAAAAATTGTTTTTGGAAAAAATGGTAACGATGAACGTGAGAAGAGAACCATCCTCCTCCACTGTTTTCTTTGTCTTTTCGTTTCACTTATCTGTAGATCAATAGACAACGAAGCAACACCATCAGTTTTGATATGATTTATTATTATTATTATTATTATTATTATTATTATTATTATTATTATTATTAGGGTTTTAATGGGTTTGGTACTCATTAGTTTATATCTAATTGAGTTTAGCCCTCATTTTTTTATTTTAATTGAGTATAACCTTCATTTTCTAACAGATTTGTTAGGTCAACCATGTTGACTGTTCAATAATGATTTAATGACTCATTTACCCACCCTAAATGCACATGTCTTGCATGTGCAAGCTCAACAAAACACATCCAATGGCTAAATATTTTATGTTAAAATCTTACCCATCTTCTCCACCTCTTCATTCTCCTGCAAAACAACCATCCACCCTTCTCCTTGTCATTGCTCTCTCTCCTCCCACCACCATCAAACATACTCACTGACCTTCCCTAGTTTCTCCCGAATGTTATTTGTTGAACAGTTTGAGCCCACTTTAAGATCTAGGTTAGTACGTCGTGTTATTAGTTAACACATTACAAAAAAGGAAATGAAAATATAATAATTTAATGTAAATGATTCCTCCTACTTAAAAGTTTGTCATAAACCTTAATTAGATTGTAACCTTTTGGTCAATCAAGTATGTAAAGATGGAAATAACAAATACGGTGCTTCAGAGGTTGTTGTCAATAGTTGTAAAACTAAGGACGATTAGGTAGCTTGGTTTGTTTACGTATTGAGCAGTGTTAGCCGTTGCCTTGAGACACAACTACTACTTAATGCCTTTCAAAATTGTACACTTGGTGAATCTTAATGTGGCAAGCAATGGATCTAGCTTGATAACTATTATATGTACGAAGAAATTCCAAGGACTTGGATGTGAAGCACATCTATTTCCTTTATTTATTTTGGTTTTATGTCCATTGATACCATTAGATGTGTATACCATTACTTCTACATGGTGAGAATGTGAGGGACGTGGTTGTAACTGAGATGGAGATACATATATTAGTGAGGAGGTGAGTGAGTATGTTTGATAATGGTGGGAGAAGAGAAAGTAGTAACAAGGAGGAGAAGAGTGTATGGTTGTTTTGCAGGAAAATGAAGAGGTGGTGAAGATGGGTAAGATTTTAACATAAATATATCTTAGCCACTTGATGCATTTTGTTGAGTTTGCACATGCATTCAGGGTGGGTAAATTAATCATCATCATAGCCCATTCCCGATATTTCAATGTCGGCTACATGAATTTTGGTTCTCCAAGCAATGCAATCTTCCAACGTATCCTCGCCTAATCCAAGCTCAAAGATGTCTTCATTCACCGCCTTCATTTAAGTTTTCAACAGTTGTCCTTTTCGTCTACACCCTCCATTAACTTGCCAATCTAGACATTTTCTAATTGGTGCTATGCTTGGTCTCCTCCGCACGTGACCAAACCAAGTTAAACGTCTTTATCTAATTTTGTCCTTTATGAGCGCTACATCTAAGTATCTCCTAATTCTCTCATTCCTAATTTTATCCTTACGAGCTTTATCATACATCCACATTTTTGGTACTGCCATCACATGCATTTCGGATGGGTAAATTAATCATTAAATCAATTTTGAACAGTCAACATAGTTGACCTAACAAATTTGTTAGAAAATGATTGTTGGACTCAATTAAAAAAATAAAAATGAGAGCCAAATTCAATTTGATATAAACTAATGAGGGCCAAACTAAATAAACCATTATTATTATTATTATTATTATTATTATTATTATTATTAATGGAATATTCAAGTGGATGCCCTCATATACTTCGTGGATTGTGAATATAGAAAATCTCTATATCTCCTCTAGAAATTGTTTTCTAATAGGGCTCTTTTTGTAGAGATTGTTTCCTATTAGGATTCATTCATTGCATAGCAATTCTTGTAGCCTATATAAATGCATGCTCTTTCCCATTATTAACACATATCATTAAGAGACTCTCTTCTCTCTGCTTACTGTGTTTATTATTACGTTATCAACACTGTTCAAAGGCTTGAAACTTCATTCTTTTCTTTCTTATACATGTTTAGAGAAACAAAAGGTAAGCTCTAAATCTTGTTTCTCTTAAAAATGTAACTGTAAATCAACCATTGTGATTGATATATACCTCGATTTGGGTGATTTAAATTTATATTGGAGAAGATGTAGACCATAGGATTAAAGCTAATTGGATGAAATGGAAAATGACATCAGGAAGTATTATGCGATAGAAGGATACCTGCAAGGCCAAAAGGGAAATGCTATAAGCAATTGTTCGATCGACCAAGTTATAAAGTTCAGAATGTTGGGCTACTATGGGACAACTTACGCATAGGATGACGGTAGCATAAATCATATGTTAAAAATGGATGTGTGGTCACTACAAGAAATCTGGCCATCAATAACATTTGATAATAGTGTGTTTTTACTTTGTGCTATGAAAAACTCAGTTTTTATAGCATTGTAATATTAAAACGTTGTGGAAAAAAGGGCGGGAGTTAAAAAGAAAAAAACAGATCTCGATTTTGTTCAAAATTTTCAGTAAACCTCTCTCACCAAAAGCAAAAAAGATATCTCCCTCCATCTTGCTCTTGTAAAACATAGCAAAATCAAAAGAACTCAACAATCCTTCACTCCATCTTCTTCTGCAAGCAACAAGTATGTGCTCCTTCAATCTTCTTTTTCTCTCATCCAACGCCATTATCTCTCTCTGCTTTGGTTCCCTTTAGATCTGGATTCTACCATTGTTTCATCTCTCCAATTTCTTTTTCTCACCTCTCCATTTCACTCACTCAAGAACAAACGACTCTTCAAGCAAGCAAAGTGAAGAGAAGGTGAGTTGATTTGAGCCAAAGCGAAGGAGTTGTGACGGTGAGAACTAGCGAGTGATTGTGGTGGCAGAATTGGATGCATTGGTGGTGCGCCATCAATGTTGGTTATCAGATATCTAGGGTTTCCAGATCTTAGCTTCATGTTCTTCTTCTTCTTCTTCTTCTTTGTGTCAATTGTGAGTTTAGAAGCTTGATGTCTTTAGAAGCTCAATCTCTTATTCTTTGACGCTTGATGTCTTTAGAATCTGAACTATATAAAGAAACCATGCTTTGTGCCTTTTGGTTAATATTCTAGTCTAGTCTAATTAGGTTTGCAATATGATCAGTACGTTTTCTTGGAAATGTAGTTTTTTTAATTGCTTATGGGGAGCGATCAATGTAACTCCCTCCCAAATAGTTCACATGGTTAGCATTTTCAAAGTGGCTTTGAACTTTTGTAAGGGTGACCTCCATGATATATAAACCATGTCTGCAAATTTAGCCGAGTTTTAAATTTCTAGCAGACTGGGGCCATCAAATTATCTGATGAAATTAATGACGAAAATGCATGGACAAGAATTTTTTTAACTTATTTATTGGGCTACAAGTCTAAGAATGTATTGAATTTTTGTGATAGTTACTAATGATCTAGATATTCAGGAGATCACCATTTACAATGTTTCATGCTAACCATGTAATTTTGGGGGTTTAGGTGGTAAGTAATAAATGAGAGGCACGTTGGTGTCTTTGCTTCTCTCTGTGTTTTTATCAGGTTTAAGGTGGTTACTGCTTGAAAGGGTGGTAAAGTTAGGTTGCAATATGGTTATTTAGTTATGCTAATGGTGTCAATCATGGTGGTTTATCTGTATTTTAATGGTTGTTAGCACGTTTGTTTTTTGTTGCAGATGAATGGGGTGCGTCAAAGACTAGCAGAAATGAGCGGAAAAGGGACGGAGGAGGCCAGGGTGGTTCTCTCCCTATAGGGTTTGATCCTTGAGGGCTCACATCGATCATCAGGTGAGCCATTTTTTGTATACTATATGTTTGTAAATGACTATTGTATTCTTTTACAATTAATTCATACCATAGCAAATATCATTTTTGTACTAGGTAGTATTATTAATGACCATAACAATTGTGCGTGGTTACAAATATATTTGTGAAATTTGTTATTCTACTTAAAAAAGATTGATTATTAAGGCATTATCATATGGTTAATGTATATGAATGAGAATTTATAAAGATAATACAGTGAGCTTGATTAATTATAACAGGTGTTTGAAATGCTATGATAAGTTGTTTATAATATTTCTTACTAAACTTGGTTGCCTTTGGTAATTGGTAAAGCTTCACTGAAATATTGTTGCCTGCAGAGTTACAGTGAATCAAACTCATAAACCCTTATGTATGTGATATGGAAATGTATTGGTATTCTTGTTTCTGACTCATGATCAAAGGCTTCCATTGTCATGGGTTCTAGATGATGGATTATGTTTACTGTTTAATCATACATTGTTTTCCGGTGACCGTTTCAATAAGGAATTTTTGAAAAGAGATATTTATTTTTATGCAGGGAGGAACTGTTTCAGCTATGACAGTTAATACGGGAATACTTTTAGGATTTGTTCCCTCTAGTGACCCTCAGGTAACAATGCACTTTCCCCTATATCATGCATAAATGTTACAAATGTTCTTTTACTCTTTTGTCTATTTTCAACTTTTTTGTCACGATTATGCAAAATTACTCTATGTATGAGATAAGGGAAGTGAGCCTCAGAAGAAAGGTGAAACAAAAAGAAACGGGAAAAATATGCCCAACCATCATTACTGTCTGGTGTAACACAACAGTAAGGACTTCAGCACAAGTGCTTCTCTTGACATCCTTAGAAAAAACAGTGAGAAGTTATTTCTTCATGGATTCACCGTGAGTTTACTTTTGATGCATATAGCTTTAGAATTCCGCTCAACTTTTTAGGCTATTCCAATCTAAGAAAGAGCTTCTAATGTCCTGACAAACTAAATTGAAGTCCACACTTCATTCAGGTTCATCCAGTCCAACAACATAAGTGGTTCCCTTAAATTTCATTGCACAAATCAGGTAGTGAAAAACGATCCCCTGGAGAGTACCCAGAAGTTTCTGAGTGGTTCAATGGATATGTAGAAGTGCTTCCTCGGATTCTTTAGGCTATTGCACTGATAGAAATGTTGGTTGATAGCTCACCTTCAGAAAAGAGCCACCACATGAAATAAAAATCTCTCCATGCAATTATGTCAATTAAGCCACGGCTGCAAGTACATGGGTTTCTTGTCCACTGTGACCGAGTCATGCAGATAAATATTGGCATACTGTCCATAATTTAAGTGCTAGCATCCAGGATGTCCAGGCCGCTCCAGGTCAAGACACGTGTGCTTGAGCTTGGCTTGGTCACACGATTCCCATGAACCTATTAGCTCAAATAACCACTGAGAGATTTTTATTTTCATCTCATGCTCGAATTTAAAGTTTGGTCCTTATAACAGTGACCGTACAAAACTGAGTTGCATCTGTTTTGCTGTCTCTCTAAATAAAATGTCACTGTTCATTCTAGTTTGTAAGTTCAAACTATTTGAAACTTGAAATTTAGCTTGTATGTGTCTATCCTTCATTGTGATACTTTCAAAGTTATGTAATAGTAAACCTTTTGCTATTGCTACTCCACAAGCTTCATTATAATTCTTCTTTTGTAGAGATTGTCATCAAAACCCTTTATATAATGTAGTTCCTCAATTTAGTTATGTGAATAAGCATGCTTGGGTGAAGGATTGAGCATGGTTACAAGGAGTATGGGTCATGATGGTGCATTGGTGCACTCCAATGTGAGGCCCATTTTTTAGTTGGTTCTTATATTGCAGGATATTCTGAATACTATCTCTCCCAGTCCAAACTTGAAGCTCTTCAATTTATAGATAATGTTGGAAATATGCATAATTTCTTAGAATTCTATACAATTGAAACTGATCATTTTTTTTTTAAATTTTATTTTATTATTATTTTGTGTGTGTGTGTGTGTGTTTATTGTTTATTGTACAATGAGAACACACTTTTTGTTTTTCGGTATTAGGTTCTACTTAAGTCGGGACGGTTTAAAGGGGAAGAAAGATTCAGGTAAGGATATGTCTTTAAATATATATTCATTTTCGTTTCTTTGGTTGATACTTTAATACATTACTGTTGCTTTCTCATGGCTGTATGACATTTGAAACCTAAGCCAAGTCATGAATATAACAATTTCCTATAAGATTTTTCTATTTTAATTGTGCTGAAAAGTGTATATAGGAAATGGAAAATGTCCATGGAAGGACCTATTTTTTCAAATGTCGCAACTTCGGGCTTGAATGCTCATATCTTTGTTCAGTTCAAAAAATGTAATAGTTTCATTGCAATGTATGGGTTAATCATGTCACATATTGAATTTTCTGATGATTGTTTGATAATAAAGGGTTGATGAAGCTGAGCAACCAAAGCATGCTAATGGGACACATACAACTGATCCTTCTGTAGTTCATGTAGAATGTAACTTGGGAATGGGAAGTTATGCAAAAGGGGCGTTGTATGCATTGCAGAGAGTTGGGAACCACCTAACTCAGGTTGTTTTGGCTGTTTTTTTTTCCTAATAAATTCCTTTAAATTCTATTGGTTTTAGTTATAGTCTTATAAGCTTATAGTGATGCATGTATACTCTTAAAAGCTCATGACATGATCGATTATATTATCTCTTTTTGTATATTTTTGTTCAGCCTTGGAACTTATTATCATTTAAAATCATATCAGTAATTTATTTCCTTAAAAAAAGAAAAGAAGAAATAGTCACCTTATTGGTCTCTGTGTTGTTGTAGGGCATCATAGGGTTTATTTGCGGTTCTAAGGGACTTGGTAGTCCAGGCCTTAGCTCATCAGCTGCTGTAAGTTTCTTGTGACTCTAAGTGGAAGGTGCTATGATTACTTGATCTTGTAAATAAAGATATGAGTTGTCTCTTCCTGATAACTAAGCCAATTCACCAATTTGTGGCATTTTATAATAGTACTGTGTCACAGAAAAGTAAAATTCAAATAAAAAAACAACTAATTGTGTGGAAACCTTCGCATACTTCTCTCTATATCAATTAGAGCTTCAGAACTCACGAGTATAGCACTTCATGGAAGATGATGGAAATGCAATGCTGCAAACATCTTCTAGTTTGATGGATTTGTGCACAAAAGACAAAGGGGAAACTGAAAGTGATCACAAGGTGTGCATTTGGATTTTTCTACTGTTTTTTTGTCATCATATGACATGGAAACTTTATTGTCAGATCAGATGCATTTCCAATTGCTGTCAGGTGCTGTTCTTATTCTGTCAGTTCTTATTTGGAGTTCAAATTGCATTTCCAATTGCTGTCAGTTCTTATTTGGAGTTCAAATTGTTGTTCTTATTTGCATTTCAAATTGTTGTTCTCGTTTCAGGTGTTGTTCAAGTTTGGAGTTCAAGTTTGGTTACAAGGTGGTTAATTTCCAATTGGTATTATTGCTTCAAATTTTACTTTAAAATCAATTGCAGCAGAACCAATTCATGTCCAACTGAATCTGGCAACATATTTCATATGGCTGTGCTCATGGCTATTGCTTGGTTATTCTATCTCATATGGCTGTGTATTTCATTTAAAGGTAATCTTTTATTGAGCACAAATCAGTCACTGTTTCTCTTGTGGTCCGTGGGGCGTTAAAAGCTGAAACTTTATAACTTATAAAAGTGGTTTCTATATCTGCTTGTCAAGAGAGAATGATGGAGGTCACTAGACGGGAGAAGGAGGCTGAAATTGTCCCAAATGCCGATGTAGATATTTACATGAAGGTATGTTTAGCAACTCTTTTCTTTGTTTCCTTCATGGCAAGGAAATATCTGATTTGATGCACTGTTATTGTTTCAACTGTTAGTGGCATATAGTACGATATAGGTAGCTAATGAACACATTAAAACAAAAGTTCTAAAACACTATTTTTAAGTAAATATTGGGAATATGGTGGGTCACATATTTAAGGATTGATGAGTAGTGACTAGGGATATCTTTTCTGGAAAATGCACGTTTTAACTCGATTCCTGACAAATTTGCCTGGGCAAATTGATGACCAAATATTTCTCGTTTCAAACTAAACTCAGGTGTGTAATTAATTCTTGCTAACAAGTTTCTATCAGGATATCCAATAGACATGTATCCCACTAAACCTACATTGTCATCGATGGTTTACTTCCCAAAAATGGTTTTATAGAATAGTTTTCTTTTAAGTTTATTTATTTGAGGGTTAATGAATACATGATCTGTAAATGATGTTTTATTGTATTAAATCAGACCCTGGACCTTTTTGGTCAATTATGCAATATTTTTTAGGCTTGATGAAACACTCCTATCAGTAAACGACAAAAATTAGTCAACCATTTTAATGATCCTTTATACTTCTGTTATTTTACCTACGTAACATGCTTGTTCTCTCTTTTTAAGTGTTAAATGATAAGCTTATCAAATGAAGAGAGTATACATCTATAAGTTCTTGAGTACCAGAACTATTAAAGAAAGGTTTACCATTGTTAATGCAGTACCAATGTTGTTGATGTGTAGTTTAACTACTATATGTTTTCAAAACATTTCTAGTAATACAATTGTATGACTAAATTTAGTTTCTAAGAAGCAATTTTGTTGATTATCGTTATAATCTAAAAACTTTTTATGTTGCCTCCCAGTGAAAAACTTTAAGCACATAGATGGTAAGCGTCTGTTATGTTATATGTTTGGATGAAAATGAGTTGTTTTCTTGTATTGGGTTTCATTGATTTGCTATGTTTTTGTGTGTGGGTGTTGCAGTAAGAGATTGATCAAGCTTGTGTTATGTTTTCTTGTGTTATGTTCTCTTGTAGTAAACAACTTACAATAGCGTTTTTAAAACACTATAATAGACCCTGTATCTATTATAGCTCTGGCAAACACAATGTTTGCTAAAACGCTATTAATGACCCTGTTTCTTGTAGTGGGTAAAACCCATAAGGATAAAATTATGAATGAAAGAATTAGGAGATACTTAGGTGTAAAGCCCATAGAGGATAAAATTAGAGAAAGACATTTAACGTGGTTTGGTCACATGCGGAGGAGACCAGACACAACGCCAATTAGAAAATGTCTAGATTGACAAGTTAATGCAGGGTGTAGATGGAGGGGATGACCGTTGAAAACTTGAATGAAAGCGGTGAAGGAAGACATCATTGAGCTTAGATTATGCGAGTATACGTGGGAAGGCTGCATTGCTTGGAGAACCAAAATCTGTGTCGCCAACCCCGAAATGATCAAGAATGGGCTTTGATGATGATGAAATCTTTTTGAAACACCAAAAATTCATATATTATACATATTATTTGAATATTACGAAAATTATTCTAAAAATTATAGACGTAATAAAATCACGAAAACTTATGGGTATGCTAGAATTAATTAAATTAGGTACTATCTTCTCTTTTTTCTTTATACTTCTTTTGTCGTAGACAATTTTCTTTTCTGTTTTTTTTTCAAAACTTTTTTCTGTCGTAGACAATTTGTTTCCTCCATAGTTTGCATATTTTTTTCGAAGTTTGGGTCTTTAGTCAACTTGGGACATATGATGTTGATTTTATGCATAAATTTGGGACTCTTTGTCAATTTTGTGCAACCATTGGTTTAACATGCACATATTTTTCATGTTTTGTTGAATTAGGGACATTTTTCAACTTCGAAGCATGTTTTTTTTGGAATTTTGAAGTTTAGGACTTTTGTCAATTTCGAAGACACAAAATCTTTGGATTTTCATCGATTTTGTGCAACCATTAATTAAATATGCATATACTTCACATATTTGTGTGAAGTTTGAGACTCCTATCAACTCTGAAAACAAATTATGAAACTATATTGATTTTGTAAAGCAGTCGCAATACACATTTTTTTTTGTATTGCATATGACAGATTTCTACAATACTTAGGGTGTATAGATGGGATTTAACATGAAGCAAACAATTTGATTTATTTTATGTGTAACATGTTTCTTTGAAGTTTGAGACTTTTGTTAATTTGAAGCACAAAATTTGGGACTTGGATTGATTTTGTGTGACCATTGGCAGTACAATGCTTATACATTTTGAAGTTTAGAACTTGTTAATTCCTATCCTTGCCAATGGGATACTGGCTTAGCTAGTAGGCTTTTGGTGGATGGTATCAAAAGTCCAAGGTTTGAACCCTGCTGGTGGCATTTGGGGTAGGGGTTAAGGGATAAAAAAATTCAATTTCTATCCTCAAATTTTTAAATTTTATTGTCAATTTTGTGAGACCATGATTGTTGGAGATGCTTATTAGTATGTTTTTTTCTTTTAAACTTTCGAATTTTTTTTTCTCAATTTCGATCCACAATATTTAGAATTTTCATATTCGATTTATGATCATAATTCTTTTACTACAGGTTATTTGAAAAACATGCATGTTTTCCCGAAAGTTCAAAAGTCTTGTGAAACTCGAAACACATTTGGGAATTTTGTCAAATTTGTGATACCAAATTTGATATCTTGTTTGATTTATTTGGAGTTTATTAATCATAATATAATTAACAATGTCTTAAAGTCGTAAAGTAAGTATCTTCATCTTATGTATATGATATTTATTTTATGGATTTATTTGAGCATATATTTTTTTAATCTTTGTTATGAACTCATAAAAAATATTATGGATCTTCCATACGTACTACATAAACTTTGGGGCTTACATATTGCTCTGACAGAGGTATACAGATATTGAAATCTTATTCTTGTGAGCATTTATTGTTTATATAGTCATATCATGTTGTTTTTTTAATCCCTTAATTCCTTCCATCCTAAATGTCGCCAGGGTTCGAACCATAGATCTGTGATCCCATTTGCCACGGGCATACTACTGAGCTTGTACTCCATTGGCCTCATCACACTGTTGACTGTAGAATTGTTGATACAATTCTCATACATATTATCAACTTCGAATGATATAATATGTAATAGTTGTGAAATATGAGTATTATGCTCCCAGGCTTGCAATTCTGATGTTATGAATGTTGTTGGTGTGGATGGTAAAATCTTGATACACGAGTTAACAATGGTTGTTATAAGTGTAGGCGTTAAAGTTAAAAATATATTAACTGACAATTCTAAAGAGAGTGAATGCTATAGGTGCGGATAACCAAGATACTCCAAAATGCAACTTATACTCTTTTTTTCTTTTTCTTTTTGAAAGACGAGCATGCCGCTGGTAGGTATACTTTTATGTTTCTCATAGAAGCAAATGAAATTTTTTGATTAAAACTCATTTCAGTAATGAATAAAGTAGGAAATGATATATTTTCCTATCTTACTTGATCCTCATTGGGATGAAAAATTGCATGTTTAGAATTTCAATATATTGATATTTTGAAACAGTAGTTTAGTTTAATGAATCGTCATTTTTTAACCAACTTTTATGAGGTGATTTTAGATAGTTGCATAACATTGTTTTCACAGTTGTATAGGTACAAATTTTTTTATCTATCGTTGCATAATGAGATATAACAATGTTTTTATATTGTAGAAGGAATAATGGATATCTATTATTTTGGATTAATTTCTACATTGCAGAAAAACAATATCATCAGTGAATTTCAGGAAGCAACATTGAAGTTGATTATTTTTTACATATTTTTAGTGCATGATTATATATTTTTGAGTCTTGGGATTGCGACTTTGAGATTAAATAAATATAATATAAATATAAGTAATGCAAATGGGATTGAATATCTTGGTATTACAATGATTGTCTTCATATAACAACATACCATTTTAGTTACTCTTATTGTATATCGACAAAATCTAAGGAGATATTCTTTCTTTAGGCCTCTTTTTAATGATGAATGTATTACAGTTTACATGCATGCTTATGATAATCATGATTTTTCCGGATTATAAATATATTGAGACTAAATCAGGTAAGATATATTTTTTTTAATCTTAGGACAGAGATGTTAAACATCTTGTATAACTTGGACCGGTTGGATCATTGGTTAACTTATTGATATTATTGTTTATGTTTAACACATTTATGTATAAACACATTATCTTTTACAAGCATTATTATATGTTCACCTCCCGAAATGGTATAAAGGTTCCCCCTTGTATATGTAATTTTGTACTTTTGGTCACGTTGTATAAACTTGCAACAGAGGTAGTGTATTTGTTTCGATAATCATAAGTTATAAAACAGTCACAGGTGCTACATTTTATGAAGACTATAACTTTGATGGGACAAAATTCTTATCATTAGGGGGAGATAAGCCGAAATAATGGTATGAATAAACTTGGAATAATCCAAGATTATTGTCTCATCTAAATCCGTGTATAGATCAATATGAAACAAAAGTACATTGGACACGCTACTTTTATAGCATAAGAGATGCATATTGATGGTGAAAGTAAAAGTGAAATGGTATTTCATACTTAATTGAAAATGCTCCATCACGTGTGATTGTGGGAGGGCGTAATACATCAAAAATATGTTTGAAACGTGAAAAATCTTTAGGGTGTAATGACGTAACTCCTAGAAAATGGAGAAACATTTCTACTAAGAAGATTGGACATCACAGTTGTGCTCCTAATGAAGATATTATTCAAGAACAATTGTAGGTGAAAACATATTTCTAGGGGAGACATCCTTGAAAGAGATGATTAGTAAAGAACCTACCGAAAATGAAATATGCGAACTATCAAGTTTCCCCAAGAGCGTGCCATCTGGTCTAAGATAGAGTCGATGGTAGACTCAAAAATCAAAAGTGAAGACAACTCGTTAAATTATGCTCATAGTGAAAATTTGTGGGATCATACAATTATCGTCATGAACGACACATTTTCTTATATAATTGTCACTAAATCTTGATTAAGGGTCATGAAACGCTCATAGTGGAAAAGTGTATGCACAAAGACGTGATTGACCATCATGAAAAGTAATCCAAGTAGAATTGGATTCCCTTATGAAGCATAAGTTTTGGATTGATATTCCAAACACCCCAAGGAGATTAACTTGGTTTGTTATGTGTGAATGGTCGTAAGGATATAAGCGTGAAAGATTGTTTTGTATCAAGCTTGACTTTTAGCTATGATTTATTTTTCATGCACAAATTTTTTAATCATCATCATGTGTAGATGGTGTAAATTTGAGTTGAAAATTCCTTCGTTCGAGTTTTAGGATCTTGAGGGAACTAAGTTTGCCTAGATCTGCAGTTAGAACATAGAGTAAGTGAAATAGTTATCCGTTAGACAATGTATATTGAGTAAATGTTGAAAAAGGTTCAATATGGATATATCACACCCACGTAGTTCTCTAATAAACACTTACTATAATAAAGAGTTTATTGTCCCAAGGAAACGGACAAAACACAATTTTGGTTTCTTATAGTGTTATTTGGGGCATTATTATTTATGATTTAATGTACTAACTACTCTTAACATTTTTTTTTTCTAGTGAACTTGTTAATGGACAAGTGTGAAGTGCATTTTCTAGCACTTTCAATATAGAAATATTTCGTTGTATGTTGGAAAAAAGTAAAAAATTTCAAGAATGTGTCAAACATATAGAAATATGCAGAAAAGTAAGATACAAGTAAATAATATAATAAACACATTAAATATATTAAATGAATCCTAAATACACAAGTATTACTATAAATGTAATTTCTTCATAATTTTTTTTAGTTTTACACGAAAATATCAAAACCTACAAAAATGAAGAAATATTTCAACTGAAAAAATGTAATTTGCTTCATAACTTTTTGAGTTTTACAAGAAATGCCTAAATTTGCGAAAACACGAAATATTTTGAAAGAACTCATCAAAATAGTATGTTTTTCAGTTTGGGTGATTAGAGGATCCCCCTATCATAATAGACTTATGAGAGTCCGACACCATATTATTCAAATATAAGTGGATCCCCCCACTTTTTGGTCAGTGTAGGTTGAGTCATCCTGGCTGTCATAAATGCACACCCACGCACATGTGCCATCCAAAATTTCGTAATTTCTGAACTACCCTTCCTACGTGACTCGAACGCATTGTGCAAATTAGAGTAACACACCACATTTGCTACCTAGTGAATTTTCAGGACCCAAGAAATCCTTCTGCCTCCTTTCAACCCTTCATCCCAACGGCTAATTTGGATACAAGTCAAGATGATTGATGGCCATCCATCAGTTCCTCCTAGGGTGGGCATCCCATTCCGCGATCCCGTTCCCGTCCCGATTTTTTCAGGTCTTAATGGGATTGAATAATTTCATCCCGATCCCGTCCCGTCCCGATCTAGAATGGGATGGGATGGGATGAAGATTTTCAATCCCACCAATCCCGTCCCATCCCGAACTAATTTTTTAATATTAATTATTAATATTTTTATTTACTTATTTATTTATTTTATGAACATTTGCATAAAATGTTCAAGCTTTCAGGCTTTCAGCAGCAGACCTTCCAGGCTTCCAGCAGGCCCAACAGGCTTCCAGTAGGCCTTCCAGGCTTCCAGCAGTCCAGACTCCAGACTTCTATTTGATATGTCCAAATTAGCAAGCTGATCCCGTCCCGTCCCGTCCCGAACCCGTTTGGGATGGGACGAGGTCGGGATGAGGTTTTTCCCATCCCGTCCCGATCCCGTATGAACGGGATGAGATAGGGATGGGCATATCTCGTCCCATCCCGTCCCGTGCCCACCCCTAGTTCCTCCCATCAAATGTCATCAAACCTTTATTTATAGCTCTCCTTCTATCCATCCCCAGTCACAGTATTTTAGAAATCTAGCATACCCACAGTGATAGTAATACCCATTTTGTTGAAAATGGGAGGCGGTAAAAAATCAAACCAATGTATGAAAGTAATGTTCGAAACATTCTATAATCATCTTGAACTGTCATATTTTGGCTTTTGAATTAATAGTTGCAGGGTAGGTTTCCATTAGAAACAGTTGGCATCAATGACAACAGATTCGGGGGAGGGGGGTGGGTGAGGGGCTAACACTAATTTATCTATAAAAGTGGAGGTGCATTTTCTAGAAGTATATTAACAATATGGATGCCATTCTAATTTTTTAAATGTTGTTTTCATTGTAGTTGCCAAATTTATGATGATTGTACTCACACAATGGTGAAATGTCCATGGTTGTACACCAAATGCCTAATTCCAAACTGTGGACGCGGTTGGGTCGCAAACACGGAAAATAACAAGTGGAGGAAGTTCTTGAGATGCATGGGTTCTACTTGCAAGGGGTTATGGTAGCTTGAAAGCGTTGTGGTGAACAATTCGAACAACCCTTTAAAAACCCCACCTCAAGTTTCAAACTTGCATTTGGTTTATCATCTTCAAAGGGTGTTTGTTTCCAGTGTATAATGACCCTAACTATTGGATGAAGGATTAACCATGGGTAGGAACTTCATGCCCCAATTTGGGTTTTGATGACATAAGAGACATTGTTACTTCAACTGAGTCTAGCACCAAAAGAAATAAGTATGTGGCATGTTGGAAATGCAACAAAGGTTTTCAATGAATTGAATATGATGGACACAAGAACGATGAGAAGAAGCGTACCTTTAAGATCAAATTGTCTGACCTTTGTGTTGTGCTTGGGAAGTCAGTAATTAAAGAGTAGTTTGTTTAGTTCTATGCTTATATGTGTTGTCCATCTATTAGATTGTACTCATTTCCATCTATCCCTATCTACAAGGATTGGGATTTCATTTTTCGAGTTAATTTCGGTCTCTTTATTTCAAGAAATTTTTCGTTTTGTGGAGACAAATCGTAAAATTTTTGGTTATAAGTTTGATTTAACAATATAAGTTTATGTATTTTAAACTCTTAAATACTAGATAGAAAGTCTCACATGACTCATAGAGTCATACAGATTACAATATCATTATAGTTGGTAAAAATATACAGACATTGAAATATTTATTTTTTTGGTTAGTAATTCCCCTGAGAAATTTTCAATTTAGAAAGATATTTTAGTAATCCCAAAATAGGAAATATATCGTGAAATTTCAACATATTTCATGAAATAAATTCCTTGCCTATATGTAATGAAGGTACCACTAACAAAACAAAGAATGCTTCCATTTGTCATCATTGAACAACTGATATATATTAGCAAGTATGTCAATCTACAGTAACAACTATAGCAACAACAACCATAATAACTTACAAGTTGACCGCAATCACAACAATGAGAACAATATCACTAACTAACCCACATAACATCATTATCATACCAATATCAGAGCACATTGTTTACTCGATGGTACTTCCTTCAAAACACCAAACCATAACAACTAAATAGCAAACCACATACTCTAACATTGCAAATCATAACAACTAAGTAACATCACACATTGGATTGACATATTTACTTGAAATCAACTCTGACATAACAAACCATAACAACTAAGTAGCATGAAGAAAGTACCATGGACTGACATTTTTATTTGAATCATACTCTGAATGTATCCTTGACATATTTACTTGATTTGAACTTTGACATAGCATACCATATATAGAAACTAAACACAATGTAATACCATAACAACTGTATTTCAACCTGCAGTAACAACTATTACAAGAACAACCATAGCAACTTGCATGGTAACTACTATCACAATAATGAGAACTACATAACACTAGCTAAAACACACAATACCAAGCAACTAAACAACAAACCACATACCCTGACATAAAAAAACCATAACAACTAAGTAGCATACCGTAGAAACTAAATAACAATTAAGTACCATGAACACAGAGGATTGTATCCCTGACACAACTTGAATTGAACCTTGAAAGTACCATTAACAATCTTATCAAAAGAAGTGAAGCATTCCACCTCCTTATACAAAACATACTAGTTTTCATACTTTTAGTCATGTAATATCATCAAAACAAGGTAACCAATTTCACATCATACAAAAAATTGACTAGTTTCAAATATCAAGTTTGTTCATAACGAGTTAAGCAATCATGAATGCCAATCCCCTACTTATATGGTGGTCTGAAGAGAGGCCATTTTGTTGCTCTTTGGCCACATATTAGTCCTACAGCAAATGCTTGATATCTTGGCATGTAAGTACCACTCCCTTTTCCAATAGATATCATGGTTCTTGATTGCTCTAATAATGACATCTATCCACTGCAAACATATGGAGGCTGAGAGGGTGTTGTTGCCTGATATGTAGGTGGTGGTGGTTGACATGGTAGTGGTGGTGGTGGTTGTGCTTGAAGCGAGAGTGGTGGTGGTGCTTGAAGTGAGGGTGGTAGTGATTGAGAACTTGATGCCTCAGATGGGACATTTAATTGCATTCATGGTAGGAGACTTAAATTATCTAGTACTGTTCTAGCTTGCCTACACTTACTACACTTCCTTGTTAGCTTATCACCTTTAGTTGGGTCTCTCCTTTGTTTCTTAGGCCTACTAGGTGGTCTCTTCAATGGAGGGGGAAACCACATATTGAGGTTGCATATTCATATCAAGGCATAGTACTTAGCATGCATGTCATTCAATTTTGTCATAACTACATGTACTACCATTCACACTATGCAAAAAGTTAAAGTGTACTACCATAACTACATGTATTACCACCATCACATGGTGGAATTTGTTCAACATCACATGGTGGAATGGCTTGAACTGATGTTGGTGGTGGCTGAACATAGATGGTGGATGTCATGTTTGAACTGGTGGTGGTGGTGGTATTACACCACCATTACTTGATGTTTTTGTCATTTTTGTATCTGCCTTTTTAATTGTTCTCTTTGCCATGGACTCGGTAATTATCGATGAATCACAACTTTCTCTAATCTATTTTCTTCGACTTGTTATGAACTGTCTTGGAGACTGCACACTTGAAAACACCCCAACAATAGCAGGCTGTACACTTGGAGATGTGTTCACAATACTTAATTCTCCAACCTTCTCTTTTGCAATTGCCCTCAATATCCTTGCAAATAGTGCAGCCTGAGCCTGCACCTGCAATGCCATCCTTGGGGTAGTATTCATAAAATCCCTTGCAGGGCATGTCTGATGATTACCAACCTTGAATATGTCATCCAACTTCCTCTTTCATGATTTGATCCTTTAGGGTTGTTAAACATATGTTTCTTCCCATGGTGATGTGGGCTGAGGTTGGGAATGATCAGGTTGTAAAACCTCAAACACTATTGGTTGTATAACTTCCTTTTCTGAGGTTTTAACATCTAACAATCTCTATGAAAATGAGCAAAAAACCTTGTGCATCAAGCTTACAATTACACCACATCTCAATGACATGCTTGTCACTCTCAAAAGGCATCATTCTTATGTTCTTCACCCAATAAAATTCAAACACACAGTCATTCAAGTAATGATTTGACCTAAATACACATGTGGACAGTTCCATGACACTAGCAACTTCTCCATCAAGCCTCAATATGTCAATAAACAATCGATTCTAGTACTCTTCATGATTTTATAATCCCACCGGTTCACAGTCCTCCAGGCTGCAACATAATGAATTCTAATATTCCTCCTACCTTCAAGCTTCTTGGACCTACATTCAATCCAAATGAAATCATACTTCAATAACTTCACTAAATATTCAGTAGGATATCTTATGTAATTGTTGGACAATCAATATGAATAAAATGACTAACTTCAGTCTATGAAAATTTGACTTGTTATGTAAGTTCATTAACTCTACGGGTGTGTTTGGTTGCATGAAATCCTATGCCATGGGAATCCATGAGGGATTCCCTACATTTTAGGTGAAATTGATATATCACTCCACATCCACCATTTGATTTTGTGATCAATGGTGGGAATGAAAGTTCCATGAGCATGAGAATCCCATTCCTTGGTCCCTCAAGGTATGTGATTCCCATGTTCATGGGATTTTCATTCCCACTATTAATCACAAAATTAAATGGTGGATGTGGAGTGATACATCAATTTAGCCTAAAATGTAGGGGTCCCTTCATGGATTCCCATGGCATAGGATTCCATGCAACCAAACACACCCTACATGTCAAGAATATTAAACATCAATGAAGTATCATGTAGCTATAGTAGTGTTCATGTCCATATTTTCATACCTATCAACTTACTATATTCTGACATGAACAACTTACTATATTTTTCCAAAATACTCTTACACATATAATCTTTTACGCAAACACTTTAGTTTTTATCCTAAACACAAAATTGATATCATAGAAGATACAATATACTAACTTAGATGATTTTCCCTAAAAAAAAAAAGTTGACACACTAAAACCCTAATTGGAGACAACATACTGAATCCATCATCTACTTAAAAATATAGTAACAACACATTGAAATGAGAAAGAACATAGCAAAATAAGCCTTCATACACACAAAATTGGCTAAATCCATAAACAAATCAATTGATTTCTTGTTATTCAACCACAAAATACCAACAAAGCAAAAATAAGCCTATAGATGCACAAACTAAGCTAGATTCAAGCCCTAAAACGAAGAACATCAAGTAAGACAACTTACTTTTTCTTGCGGTTTTGATTTCTAGCCATAGGAGCTTCAAACTTCAGCTGTTTTTTTGCAAGATTTCATGATTCCAACTTCCTAGACCATTGGTCAATGTGGATCCGAACAGAAATCGAAACGTGTATGAACCTTCTTTCCCGTGTCCTCTCCTTTTGTTTCCTTCTCCCTTTTTTTTTGTCTGAGTGTGATTGTCTAAAAAGAAAACCAATCAATGGGCAAGAACTTGATTGGACGTTATCTGACAACTCAATCCTAGCCGTCCATCTTGTAACCTCTTTCATTTGGATGACTAGGATATGTTCAATTTATTTTCAACCGTTGGATGTAAACAAGGATAAATTGGAAATGGCAATCAGTGTTTTTCGCACAACATGTATGAGTCATGCGGAAAGGGTAGTTTAGAAAATATAAAAAAAATGGATGGCACGTGTGCATGGGGCGTGCATTTTACAATAGTCGAGACGACATGACTTCGCTGACCAAAAAGTAGGGGGATCCACTTATATTGGAACAATATGGTATCAGACCCTAATTAGCATATTATGGTGTCGGTACTTCAAATTTTGGGATCTAAAAAAAATGAAATATTTGGTGAAATTTCGTAAATTTTAGCCAAATCATGATCCTGGTTTAGAACTGCCCCATCGGCTCTCGCATCTTGCAAATGGTTGTGAACATACCACTATGGTATTGTTTTTCACGCCCTTAGTAGTGCAACATACCATGAGGTTAATTTTCATGAATTGGTTTCCCTTTCCGTGGATCGGTTTTCTTTATCACTTCAAAACCTAAACTTTTGGGGATTTTGATTTTGGTAAAATCTTTAGTTAAAAAACTTATTATTTCTCCTTGTAGATAATTATTTTGGTATTTCTCCCTAGATTTCAAGAGATATTTCCATTTGTTCAATAGATTTCAATACTATAGTTTGCAGTTTTACTAAGATAGAGAAAAACAATATTGTGAAATGCCACCTGGATTTGTCTAGGGTTTCCATCCTTGGAAATTTAATTGGATTCTCTGAAGCTGAAGATGGATTATTCAATTTTTACACCATCTATTACGCTATTGGATTCCACGAAGTGCACTAGGATGTCGTGAGATTTATTTTACGACTTCCAAAAGTAGAGTGTGTTGTAGTGTTATGTGTGTTCTTCATCACCGATGAATTCCAAAAGAAATGAGGATCAACATCAAAACGATCTAGCGAATTTATCTACAAAAATGTCACTTCAACTTTCAAAAAACGCGTCTTCAACATTTTAATACGAAAATTCATGATCATACTTGTCGGCTTCAAAGGGAGTATTCCATGGGAGAATACTATTGCATCTTACAAGGACTTAATGTGTTGCCATTGCAAAGGTTTTGTCAAAACATATTTAAGTTCCCTATAGATTTCCTTCGCATAGGTTTTATCTCGTTGGGTTTTCCTGACAAGGTTTTAATAAGATAATAGACTTAGCATATTTGGACATTCATGGGAGAGTGTTATAAATGGGATATTAATGTGGATGCCCTCATATACTTTGTGGCTTGTGAATATAGGAAATCTCTAGATCTCCTAAAGATTGTTTCCTAATCGGGATTCTTGTATATTAGGATTCATATTAGAATTCATTCCTTGTGTAGCAATCCTGATAGCATATACAAAGGCAGTTTCTCTCCTATTATTAACACACATCAATAAGATAATTCTTGTTGCTAGTTTATGTGAGTATTTTTACTGAGTTTTTAACTAATAACATATTATTATTATATTAGACAACTTAACTAATATGGACTTAAACCAATACGATGGTTCTTTTACACACCTAGGGCATGAGTACAACCCCGTAAAGAAATTAAAGGGGTCGAAATATTGACATCCATGATTCGGATAATGGTCCCCTTAGAATCAAAACACACGTTTAAGTGAGCTTGGGTCCATAGGATTTTCTGTGATATATACGGTTTTGTATATGATTTTATTTGGTTGGAAACATTATCGAGCCTAGTTTCTAGAACACTAAACGGTTTTTGTGGTTTGCTTAACTCAATTTTGAAAACCAAACAATTCAAAGAGTGGCTTGATTTGCCCAACTCGGTTTTGAAAACCGAAAATCCAAAGAGAGGCTTGGTTTTTAAAACAAATATATAACTCGATGATCGAAAATCGACTCAAAGAGCAAAAAATAGTTCTATTCAATTCTAAATACAAAACTCATTCACTATGTACTTGTAACGACCCGATCCGAACAGTAAGATATTGTCTGCTTTGGGCCCAACTGGCCCGTGGATTCCAAGAGGGGTTGGGCTAGCTACTAAGGGGGATCATAGTCCCACATCGCCTGGGTGCGGGATGGTTATGTGCTATATATGTGGGAGGTTGGATCCCCATAGTAAGAGGCCTTTTAAATCCGTGCGGGCCGGTTAGGCCCAAAGTGGACAATATCTTACTGTGCGGATCAAATCGTTACAGTACTCCTTTTTGTAAAATCGAGCCTCTATGAAGACTTTTGTTTTATAAACCGATTCTCAAGGTATAAAAAAGTTATTTTTCAAATACCCATTTTAGATCAATAAATTCTTTTTTTTTTGTTTTCTCGGCTCATTTTAAAATCAAAGTGTGACTTGAGAATTAGTTTCTTAGAACTGGCTAATAATGACAAAATATGATTTCATTCTATTCTAAATTACTACTTCGAAGCAAATAGAATTGATTTGTTGAAATCAAGTATTTTGTTGTTGGCATTGATTTAAAAATGAATATATTATAAAGGTCTTTGACTTATTTTTCAAAGCTCATCCCCAATAACTCCATAATCAAAAGTTAAAGCTTGCTTATGGCTTCGCGGTAGCCATGGTATACTTTAACTCATGCGGGATAATAGAGAAATCGAAAACTAGCTAGAGCTTGTTGGGGTTCATCAATAGCCATTGTTGGTATGAAGATAGAAGTGTGAGAAGTGTTGGAGAGATAAAAGTACTTTAAAATAGGTTTGACAAAAAATTTATAAATCGAAAGATTTTTAGGGATAAGTGATCTCAAGACTTCATCAATTCCACCAATAAATCAAACAATTCAAATACCCAACCGAACAAACAAATTTGTGGAAAAAGTGATAGAGGATGTGATAGTGTGAGAGATTGATAAGAGATACACAGAGATAGAGAAGTGTGGGTTGAAAACGAGATAAAACGGCGTGAAAGACAAGAAAACGGGAAGATGAAGAGAGAGATAAAGACGTTCATGGATGATAGAAGATGTAATGAATAAAGTTGGGGAATTAGAGATTGGAGAGGTGAATTTGGGTTTGGTTGGACAAGATGAACAATAACACAAGAGAATTTGGTAGTCAATGATGTTTGACTTTATCAAATTAGGTTGTGCCCCATAGTGGGTGCTTTTGGTCAAAATTCCACATAAGTGTTGTGTCCATATTTATTATACTAATGTGGGGTCAATATCACGAATCTTGGGTGTCAATATCAAGGATCGTGGGTGTCAATATCACGACCCAAATTAAAGGTGCTGGTAGGTGCCAAGAATCAATTGCTATTTTGTTTTGTACCTTCGAGAGAATGAGATTAGGATGGATGGTGATCATTCGACCATTTGTTTTATAAGTTCAACCGATTTTGTAGTCTAATTTTTTTTTTCTTTATCTTACGAATGATAGATATTTCACCTTAAACTGAAACTCGCATAGTGCTCAATGCTAGTGTGATTTCCTTATTCATGCATGATAGTTGATTGCTATGTATTGATTGTAGTTTATTGATTTTGATAACCTACTTGTGACAATTTTGGGTTGGTATTTCCGCAAGATAAGTTACTAGATATTGATCGCTTGGGAATTTATTTTAAGAAGTAAAGAGTTAATAATTAGTGCTACGAAACTTTGCAAGAGTACATAATCAAAAGCTTAGTGACATACCATATGAAAAACACTAACATTGGTGAGAAAAAAAATTGTCTATTGATTGTAGCCAGGAAGGTTGTTGGAGGATGTGATGGTAAATTTGTCTTGTTCAGAAAGATATTTTCTCTACTTGTTTACTATTTTTGTATTCTACTAACAAAATTAATAAGTGTTTTGTGTGTGTATTTTTATCCATTGAAAGGTTTCATCCCCTTGAATGCTTACATCATATAATTGTCTTTTATCAATAATAATAATAATAATTCTATCAATATTTTTTAAACTTTGGTGAAGATTTTGTAAAATCTTTAAATTTGGGGTTCATAATAATAGGTTGTTGTTATGCTCTTACAACTATTCATTTGTATTTTTTATGATCTTCACACACACACACACAAGTTATCATTTCGTCTTAATTTTTCATGTTTATGCTTACTTTATTCAATTTCGGTTTTTTTTCAAGTTTTGAGCAAATAAGAGGTGAAAGGAAGCATTTTGAAAGCCAAAATAGTAAAATGACATGTGCTACCAAGGGGCGTACCTATGCAAAACAAAAATTGTAACTACAATTTTGGGTGAAGGTCAAAAAAGGAAAGAATGATACAACTACCAAATATTAATGCCTAAAGTCAAATAACATATTTGGATGATCTCTTCTAGGCAATTAGGCAAACCTTCTTTTTTTGACATTTTTAGAAACTTTTTATCCCGTCGCCTTCTGAGCAGATTTCGATATTTTGGGCATATCTTAGGCTATAGATGTTGAAATCATCAGATTGTTGTAGCTATTAAAAGCTAACATATAAAGCTACAATTGACCGTCCAATTTTGCCTAATTCATGGAGAAAATCAAGTCATAGTTTGACAGCCTGGCATAATCTGAATCCTAAGAGACAACCTTTAAATTTCTTTTTCTCCAAGCTAGAGTGAACAAGATTTGGGGCAATAAATAACAGCTTGAAGGCTTGAACAAGGAGGAGGAGGAGATCATTGAAGGTGGAGACTGCGCACACAAGGCGTGAGAAACAATAGTTTTCGGTTTTCTCCCTATTTTCATCTTCTTATTTATCTTTCTTATTGTAATGATAAATTATGATTTGTTTTCCTTTGTTTCAAATATGAACTAATTTATTTTGCTATGGCTAAGATGTAGGCTAATTATGAGTGCTAGATTTATTATTCAATGCTAACTCTGAGTTGGTTATTCCATATTGAGTGTTCATCATTGTTTTTTTAATGCTTTTAAATATCAGGCCAATACTTGAATGTTTTGATGATAATAGTGAGACTGAGAGGTGATATATAATGCTTTGATGATAAGAGTTAGACTGAGAGGTGATATATAATGTTTGTTTCAAGTGACCAATGTCATAAATTGAATGCAAGTCAAAGATGTGATGTGTGATATGTGGTTATTTTTCTGCAACAATCCAATTAACGTATTGTGTTTTTGTATGTTTAAATTCACTAAGAGATATGATGGGTTAATGTATGAAAGTAATTTCAATGATGCTCGAGAATGATTGTTGAATAATTTAGGAAATTTGAACTGTCAACATGGATAATTAATCTTAGTGTACATTGTTTAATAATCTCTTCTGGATTAGTTAGGTGAAATCAGATGCTCTACTGCTTTCTTCATTGATTTTATCTCATACTTTATTGTTTGTTTTATGTCTTAATTTCATTTTGTCATTCATTTTATTAACTCCATTATTTATCAATTTCTCCAAATATAATTAAGGTGGTTTTTCGGTACTTAGTTGAATTATTAATCTCTGTGGGTATGACACTCTTCTCATACACTTTTATTATTTGCACAATTTCGTGCACGTGCGAATAATCACATCAATTTTTATTAGATTAATTAGAAAATGAGTGCCACTCAACAACTATAGCCTTTCTATACAATTTTTAACAAAAATTGAAGGTAGATATAATTTACGGAGTTGCCAGAAATCCTTGCATGAGAAAATGAGTGTTTGAAAAAACACAATCTTATTCTCATGGTTTAGAAACTCCATGAGTTTGACTATATTGAAAATGACACAAACACACCTCTCTCTGAGATGGTGGTCGTCTAGCGCGGATCTGATTTCATAAAGGCAATATAGAAATTTCAAAAAGTGAAAAGAAAACTCCTATATGAGTTGACTCGATTAAGACATCTTTTAAAACAAAAAAATAGAAATCGTCTATTTGTTCAGTAAATAGGGGTGATGTGGGTAGGATTTCTAGAATGGATAATTACAACCAAACTTTTTGGCATAAGTTGACATGAAATTAAGGGCTTTTGAGTAATTACTTGTATGATTTATAAGTTTGTATACGAGGCTACAAGTTTTGCTTGATATTTTTCCACCAATTTCAAACTACAAGATTCACTTGGGTCCAATATCCACTTACATTCAATCAAGGTTTTTTTTTACACTTGGTGTAAAGCATCTTGGAGAATATCTATTGATCGGTTGACGTGGTATGTGAATAGCTTTGATGACCGGTATGCAAGATATTGTGAAATCTTTGTTGCAAAGAATGTTTTTTAAATTATTGATTGAGCCTGCTTTCACAAATTGTGATGAAAAGCTTTCACAAGTTCTTGATTATTTTAAATAACCTCAAAGAATAAGAAGTCACAAACGTTGCTGAAAATATCGAAGTGTTTTTTCTTCTCATCTCGCCGCAATGATATATTTGTTGTTTCGATGCATAATTCAAGGGCGAGTTATTACAAAAAGAGTATACTAATGTAGAACGTCTTGTAAAATATCTTGGAAATTGATGTAAGTTAAACCGACGAATAGATATTCTCCAAAATGTTCTACATCACCGCCTTCTCCTTTCCAATTACTAATATGAAATTAGGCGTACCCTAGTGGAAGATAGGATGTCAGATCCCAACTCGGAGGTATTTTAGCTTTTTATTTTGTTCCGGTTGTAATTGACAAAAAACCAATGTAACTCATGTGTCTTTTACTTACCCAATTATAACTTCACATTGCATAATTAATCTTGTAAGTTAGATCCAACTGTTACTTTTGAAGGCAAACTATTTGTCAAGGTCTATTGAAACCAATCCCCTTTGTTAAGATAGAAGGACGACATACAGTTAAGCCTCTATAAATTAATAGTCTTGGGACCAAGGAAAGTTTATTAATATATCAATTAATTAATAACTTATTAATTTTTTATGGTATTCCTTATTTTCTTAAATAGTGTACATTGTATTTAGTTTCCCATTTTACAAACTACAATTCTATGTATTTGTTTAACCAAGTAAATACCATGAATGTACTTATTTGGGTTTTTTTGAGTTTGACACTCATTAGTTTATACCTATTAGAGTTTGGCCCTCGTTTTGAAAACTAATTGAGTCTAACACTCATTTTTATACGGAACCGTTAAGTCCGCGTCATTGACTTGTCAAGACTAGTTTTTTGACCATTTTGCCCTTCTTTCTTCTTTCTCCCTACAACTCTTCTTATCTTTGCCAATAGGAACCTCACCCCCAAATCCCAATCCCCATTGCTACTACCACCTCCATACTGATAGTTCTTACCTATGGGTATGTGATGAATGAGGCTGTTTGAGGTTGGGGTATGATGTTTATTTTCTCTACTGCTGTGATTCCTTGATCCCCAGTCAAATCTTTCTAAAGAACCTTAGTCCTTGAATAAGATAGTAGAGATAGTTGCCCATCTTCTCCGCCACTTTTCTTCTCCGCCCTGTGCCTCCATCCTCTCCACCCTACACCTTCATTTCCTAACACACAGCTCCGGTGGGTGAGAAAGAGTGAGTGAGAAAGAGACGGAGAGATCTGCGAGGCAGAGGAGGAGATCTGAGGAGCGATGATGGCTTTTCTTTTACGAGGAGATTGAGAGATTTGCGAGGTGTTTACAGTTAAATTTACTACCAAGAGAGAAGTTCACAGGGGATGAATATTTTCCCTTCTGAATGACACACTTTTGATATTAGCAGGTACATAATTTTTTTTTCTTAATTACAGCTCTTAATTCATCGACTTATGCATTCCAAGACTGTAAACCGAGAAGAATAACTAAAGAGAATAAAAAGTGCAGGGAGAAAGAAGAAAGTAGGGCAAAATGGCAATGGTGGTGGTGGCAATGGCAGTTGGGATTTGGGGGTGGGGTTTCAGTTGGCAAATAGAAGAATAATTGCAGGGAGAAAGAAGAAAGTAGAGCAAAATGGTCCAAAAATTAGTCTTGACAAGTCAATGAAGTGGACTTAACGGTTTCGTCAAAAAACGAGTATCAGATTTAATTAGTTTTCAAAACAAGGGCCAAACTCTAATAAGTATAAACTAATGAATGCCAAACTCAAAAAAACCTACTTATTTTTCCCACAAATAGATTGTACATTATAGTGTTGTCAAAGTGAGGCAAAGCGATTGCTTAAAGCGAGAAGTGAAGCTTTTGTGACAACACATTTTGCCTGAGCCAAAGCAAAAAAAAGAAGAGGAAAAACAAGAATTTTCAATTATTTTAATTTTTTAATTTTTTTTATTTTTACAAAATAAATTTTTGTAGTGAGGTATATTACTAGGATTGTATATTTTTACAATAGAGATTGGTTCTAATTTTCAGAATACCATAAAGCCCACACAAATATCATCATCGTCTTTTTATTTATTATTTTATGGTTATTTTTAAAGTATTAGCATACAACTATATTTCTAATTTGTTACATAGTATACTAATATAGAAAATCTTTATTAAAATTATTAGTTACTTAGATAGCTTAAATTTTTTACATATTATATTATTTTAAGTTTAATTAGGAGATTGAATTGATTGAGGAATATAGATGAAATTCTAATCATTATTATAGTGCAAATTCAATAGGAAATTACATGACTAGTTATCTAATATAACATTATAATTTTAATTTTCTATTTAAAAAACAAAATATAAGTAAAATGAATTTATTTAGATTTAATAATATTTTATTATGATTTTTGTATGACGTTTGCTTTACATTCATAAAGTTCTTTTCTGTTAAAGCGGTAAGAAGGATCATCACTCACTTTTCTATTTTGCGCGACTTTACTAAAATGACCATAATTTGCTCATTTCAAAATATTTTTCAAGTGATTAAAATTGTGTTTATTAGATAACTGAGAGTACTATAACTTTTGTGTTTTGACCAACTTCAGAATCGGTCTTGATCGAGCACATAAATTGGTCGAAAGTCAGGAACACTGTCCCATTTTTATTTTTCAGACAGATTTGCGCGACTTTAGTATAATAACCATAACTTGCTCATTTCAAAACATTTTCAAGTGATTCAAGTTGTGTTTATTAGATAACTCAAAGTACTAAAACTTTTATGTTTTGATAAGCTTGAAAATCAGTTGAGGTTTTAAATTAGTTTGAAAGTTACCCTATTTTTCATTTTTTTCGTTGAGTTTGGGTTATTATGTTAATTTATGCATATTTATTGAGTTACGGTTAATGGTTTCACCTTTAAAGAGATTTTGAGAGTTTTCAAGGGAGAGATAGGATATTTGCAAGAGATTTGAGTGTGGGGAGAGATTTGGAAGAGAATATTTTGAATGGGGGGGGGGGGGGGGGGAACCATTACCTTGTCGATTTGAATGGTGAGGGAAAAAATGGATAATTTTTGTTTATATAGGTGGTGTGAGAAAGTAAAAAAAAAAATCAATCGTGGTGTGAGCGAGAGGATATGGTGGTGAGAGGTAGTCGTTGCCCAACTTGAATCACTTAAAATGTTTTGAGTTGAGTAAATTATTGTCATTTTACTAAAGTCGCGCAATCTGTAAAAAAAAAAATTGTTCGCAGATTGCATTGCATGATATCCAGGATACCCCGCATTGTGCAATGCCGGATATCTGAGATACCTCGCATTTCACAATGCGAACATGGATTTTTTTTCCTGTTTGCATTGTATAATGCAGGGTATCTCAAATACCCCACAGTGCACTCTGCGAACAAAAATTGTTTTTGCGTGAATTTAGTAAAATGACTATAACTTGCTCATTTCAAAACATTTTCAAGTGATTCAATTTGTATTTATTATATAACTAAGATTACTACAACTTTTGTGTTTTGATTAACTTGAGAATCGGTTTCGATCAAGCACATAAGTTAGTTGAAAGTCAGGAACATTGTCTCGTTTTCATTTTTCGAATAGATTTGCGCGACTTTAGTAAAATGACAATCACTTACTCATTTTAAAACATTTTCAAGTGAGTCAAGTTGTTTTTATTAGATAAATCAGAGTACTACAACGTTTGTGTTTGGATCAACTTGAGAATCGGTCTTAATCGATCACATAAGTTGGCCGAATGTAAATAACACTATCCCGTTTTCATTGTAAGAAAGATTTGCACGACTTTAGTAAAATGATCATAACTTTCTCCTTTCAAAACATTTTCAAGTGATTCAAGTTGTATTTATTAGATAACTCATAGTACTACAACCTTTGTGTTTTGATGAACTTGAGAATCAGTCTCAATTAAGGGTTTAAATTGGTCGAAAGTTACCCTATTTTGCATTTTTTCGTTTTGAGTTTGGATTTCTCTATTATGCATATTTATTGGTGGTGTGAGAAAGTAAAAAAAAAAAAAAAAAACTCAATGGTGGTGTGGTGTAGTCATTGCCTATAAGAATCTAACAGATCGTATTAAAATCAAAACATTAAGAGTGCATGTGTTTGATTTCCATACCGAACATTTTAATATATATATATTTTTTTCAATTGTTGATAGTGGTGATTAAACATATAAGTATAATGGATGAAAACTTAAGGGTAATCAATAATATATTTGCTTAATCAAGTTTTGACAAGTTATATTGGGGTGTTATAAATAAAGTAGAATGAATTGTATGTATCATAAACTTGATTACTAATAAAGTAGAACAACCTCTATATTATAAATCAAGATGGTGTTTGAGGTTGGAGATAAAAGAAGGCTGAGATTTATCAAGATATAAGAATCTAATAGATCGTATAGAACTCAAAGCACCAAGAATGCATGGATTCGATTTCCATACCCAACATTTTGATATTTATTTATTTTTCTTCAATTGTTGATAGTGGTGATTAGGTATGTAAGTATGATGGATGAAAACTTAAGGGTAATTAATAATATATTTGCTTAATCAAGTTTTGACAAATTATAGTGGGGTGTTGAAAATAAAGTAGAATAAACTCTTATGTATCATGCTAAAATTTTATTGTGTCAACGGCGGACAGAATACCCTAATATCAAACAACTCATAACAAGAGAATCCTGCATCAACGAAATTGAGGATAGTTTCTATCTTTATAAAGTACGTTGTTGCCTCTTGTTGGGCTGAACTGGACTGCAGCTTCTGACTGATTCAGTGAAGGATTTTTCTCTTGTTTTTGGAATGCCTTGTCCCACTTTTACCAAGCTTGCCTACCTATATGCTGAGGATTTGGTTCAACCAGCTGAAATCACCTTGCATTTCTAGCATGCCAGATACATCAATAAACAACACCAATCTTACTAATAACCAGGCCTATATCGAGTTAATTAGTAATGTGAAATTACCAAATGAGTTCAAAGATAACAACAATATTGCTTATATCAACCAGTAACCAACAGGTAAGGGAGACAGTAACAGGGCTTGAATACAACAGGACACCTAAAGAATATGTGTTTCATAGTTTCTGGTGCTTGGTTTCAGAGAGGGTAACTAATGTCCACCTGCATATGGTTTTCATGAAGGTTCTGAAGTGTAGGAAGGTGGTTGAAGAAAGTGGATGCAATAATGCTAATAGGCAAAGCTAGTAGTGAAGTTTCCTTTAGTGGAATATTTCCATACAAGGCCGGGTATCAACATGATTACCTTGTTTTATAGGAGTACCGAGGATGACATGAGCTAAAAAGGGGGAAACACGCCACTCACAATTTCTTTCTAGACTCTTTTACCTCCTTCAGTCATAATTAAATCCTAAATATCATCTACCACCATGGTTGAAAGATGAGTCATATGATTCTTAAAGAGGATAAAACTGCTCAACCCATCTATGATTCCACAAATCACAATTCCTCCCATCAGCTATGACCAAGTGATCCCTTCCACAAATTCCTCAACTACATTACCAAAAGATCTCCACACATAAGATATGCCAGCCTTATTAGAATCAAGTGGGTGTGTGAGGGTAATAGGTAGATTTAAGCATCCTATTCCAAAGAGAATCAAGTTCTCTAATCATCCTCCAAAGAAGCTTTGAAAACAAGGCTTTTATTTCACTCAAACATAGACAGATTCTCAGACCTCTTTTCTTTATGTCCTTCAAAAGATAATTCCAAGTAATAAGATAGCAAGCCTTTGATCATCACTACCCTTCCGCCAAAAAGTCCTCATCAACTGGTCCATCTGCTCACACAAAGTTTTAGGGAACAAAAATGACTGCATAATATAAACAGGGATAAAAGAATATCACAGAATTAATCAATGGAGTCTTACCTGTTTGTGAAAGTAAATTAGCCTTCCACCCTTGAAATCTGTTTCCCATAGTATCCAATATACAAGTAAAGTCCTTAGATTTGCTTCTAGAAGTGAGGAAAGTGGCTCACAGGTACTTATCATTATTTTTCATGAACTTCACCCTCAATAATCTCTTAACATCTTCCTGTGCCTAAGATCACAATTAGAGCTACAGAAAAGGGATGATTTGGCAAAGTTGACAGCTTGACTAGATGCGTGACAACAACAAGAAGAACATCGTTGATATTGGTAAATTGGTCCAGAGAGGCTTTACAAAAAATTATAAGGTCATCAGCAAACATCCGGTGAGTAATAGGAGGAGAAGAAGGCTTAGGTCTAAAACCTGCGATAAGACTAGGGGTGGGCATCCCATCCCGCGATCTCGTTCCCGTCCCGTCCCGTCCCGATTTTTTCGGGTCTTAATGAGATTGAATAATTTCATCCCGATCTAGAATGGGATGGGATGAGATGAAGATTTTCAATCCCGCCAATCCCGTCCCGTCCCGAATTAATTTATTAATATTAATTATTAATATTTTATTTAATTATTTATTTTAGAATTGTGGATGCCCATACAAATATACTGATGTATATAACATATTTAATTTTTTAGCATCTTCATGAATATCTCACACATCTCTAAATTTGTAATACTGATCTCAGTATCTCACAGTTCTCAATGTATGGTTCCTCCTGTGATACTGGGATCAACCATCCAAATCAATACTTCATTGAGAGTCAAAAGATCCTTCAACAAAAGGTAAATGCATTATGTTTTATGTCAACATTGACCTGCCTCTTACATAGGTATATATATCTGGAATCCAGATCCAAATTTGACCATGCATGTGGTTCCATGCAAGTGTGGATATGCCAATAATATTTTTTTGCTAATGGTAACCGGACCTTTCAAACTTGATTAGTGATCTTGATAGTTAATTATATGTTCTTTTAAATGAACGGAAAAGAATACTCCCAATGTTGACATTTTACAAGATATCCTGACTGTTACCCACAAGGTTGGTCCTGTATCCATTGCCTGTCAGCAATTGTTGCAATCTGTAAACCTTCAGAGGTCATGATGTTAGTTCTTTTAAAATTTATTAGACAAGAAAATCCATTTTAGATTCTAATTAATTTTTGTTTTGCAGACCAATCCCGAACCCCTTGGTGTTCTAATTAATTTCTGCTTTTACAGGGTATTGTATAAGCTCACTTTCTCGGCCTTTCTAAATTAGGAGTGCTGGACATATCATCAAATTCGTTGGTAGTGAGCAACTGAGCACCAGCCTTGACTGGGTTCCACCATTTAAGCTTTATATTATACTCATGGGTGCTTGCAAACTGGGGCCTGCAAGTGAAGAAGATTGGCACGCTGATCCCGTCCCATCCCGAACCCGTTTGGGATGGGACGAGGTCGGGATGAGGTTTTTCCCATCCCGTCCCGTCCCGATCCCGTATGAATGGGATGGGATAGGGATGGGTATATCTCGTCCCATCCCATCCCGTGCCCACCCCTAATAAGACTAACATCCTCACATTTGCTAATCATTCTAGATAAAGCCTCAGTAAGTCACAACGATAATGAAATGGAAAGGGGACAAATGGTCACCTTGCCTCAGTTCTCTAGAAGGATTGAATCTAGCTTGGGGAATGCCATTAATAATTACCTAGAGCTCAACAGTGGAGAGACATTGGAATGAGCAATTCTAGGCAGCCTGAGGGTGCAATTTTACATTTTTGCCCCCTCTTTAAATTCTTTTCAAAAAAGTGTTTAAATGGGGGGAGGGGGGGGAATGTAAAATTGCACCCCCAGGTAGCAAAACTCAGGCTGCCTAGAATTTCTGCATTGAAATATCAAAGATATCCAAATCTCAAAGTACACTAATACTCTAAAAATGTGAAGAATGAAACCTCATTCAGCCCTATCATAAGCTTTAGCCATGTCCATTTTAAGAGCAAACCAATATGGATCAAATTGAAGGCTTTAAACATGACTCTGATGTGAAAGAATTTTGGGACAAAGGGAACAAGCTAATGGCATGACAGCTCAACGGTTAGAGCTTGGCGGATGGTACCACTAGGTCATGGGTTCAAACTCAGCTTGCGACATCTTTATGGGTTCTGAGATCCTATAAAAACCCTGCTTTCCTTTCAAAAAAAAAAAAAAAGCTAATGCTTGACCAATGACCAATAGTGTTTGTAGAGAAAGCTTGGAAACCATCAAGTCCAAGTGCCTTCCAATTGCCAATACTTTTAACAGTTGTCCAAATTTCATCTGCATATGGAATAACACAAAGGAAGAGATTGTCTTGGTCAGAATAATAAAGGAGAAGAGTTTAAGGATAGCCAATGGAGTACTACCTTAACTCGTAGACTTGTGGCAGATGATATCACAAATCCAGGATTTGAACCCTATCAGAGGCATCTAATGATTTTTTATCTAATTAAAACCAGGCTCGCCTTTCAAAAAAAGATAACAAGGATAGATTGTCCCTGAGAGGGTCGATTGAAAGAGATTATTAAAATAAGAGGTGGAAATGTGATTTTTCCATATACATCTACACCATATATAATGATAGTATAATGAGCAAATGATGTTATAGTCAAGGAATGTGATTTCGTTTTTCGAGTTCATTTGGTATCCTGATTTTATATTTCGGTGTGCAAAGAAAAAACATAAAAAAATTCGAGGATACATAAAAATAAAAATAAATTTTATATACAAATAGAATTTCGAGGGGTGGTTTTAAAAAATCAATATATAAGTAAAAGAAACGATAATTAGAAAATCATGGGGGTGGTTTTAAAAATCAATAAATAATTAGAAGAACTGATAATATGAAAAAACCTCGAAATTCACGTAAAAAACTCCGAAATATACGAAAAAAACCCTTGAAAAATGTAATTTTTGGTAACTGGGTTTTGTATTTTAATGAAAAACACAATTTACGAAAAAATCTCGAAATTTTTCGAAAAAAAGCCTCGAAAAAATGTAACTTTTTATTTCGCCCTTTTTCTTTTCGTAATTTCAAAAAAATGAAATTTTCGTTGAAATTTCGCGAAATCACATTCCTTTAGTATATACCTCTACACCATATAAATAAGACAAATTGTGATTTTCCAATCCATCCATGTAGAATAGTTTGTTGTTGAAACAAGCCAACATAGAATTATGAAAAGTAGATTATTAGAATCAACAAAATAATAATTGTAAATAGCAATCAAACAATGTAACACACTGAACTACGAAAAATAGACTTTTTTTAACAGGGTTAATTGCATTTGGGTCCCATTGATATCAATTTTGAGTCTGGATCTCAAGTTTGTTCAAGTTTGAATTTGGGCCTCAAGACCACGTTGATAACTAAATGATTTTGTTTAAATAATATTCTTTTCGGTATAGATAAATTTAGATCCCACAATTTATATCAGCTTTTTGTTTAGGTCCTATATTTGTAAATGAGAGGTTACGGTCAATGGAATTCTGAGACTTAGACTCAAAGTTGGACAAATTTGAGACCTAAACTAAAAATTGTTATAAACTATAGGACCCAAACACAAATTAACCATTTTTAACACCATGGGTAAGGAAATAACACTATGGGAGTCGTCTTCTCCAATATAATGAAACAAATTATACTTGTGTTGGTTTTTCTTTATCCTTTAAACCCTCCCACCCAGATGGCATCAATAAAGTTTGAACTCTGTACCTGTGATTTCATCTGGCACAGGTCAACTGCTGAGTTGGTACTCCATTGGCTTCATTTTTTTTGAAAAGGCAAGCGTGTCGTCGATGGGCATCGAACCCAAGATGTGGGGGTTAAACCACCACAACCTTAGCCAACTAACCAGGCTACCATTGGCATTATAACTTGTGTTGATAGTGTGGAATAAATTCCTTTTGCGCGGTTACTTTGTTTTGGTTCTTTTATTAAGAATGAAAGTTGGCATTATTTGTTCCTTGTTTTGGTGAAACAAACGCAATATTAACCATTACATCATTTTTTGATTTTGTAGTACATTAATAATAGCCAATACAATGGTCAACTTATTTTCCTTATATAGTCATTATTCATTAACGCCATGAACCCTAAAGTTGGTAGATAATTACAATTTATCCCTTGAAGTTAGAAAATTATATTTTCTATCTTACTTTTTAAACTTTTGTTACATTTTCTACCCTAGTTTTCTATGATACTAATTTTACCCAAATTACACAATCAAACCACATTTACATTTTCTACCACTTAAGTTCCTACTAATAGCTCAATCCTCATGATGCAGTCGATTTTTGCTCCCTGCTTGGCATTGACTTGTTGACCTACGCAAGGAACTCACGTGAGCCACAGACCACCATTGTGGTGGCCGATGACACTCCGAGGCTTAAGCTAGACAGGGCTTTGAGGAAGGCTTAAAGATGTAAACAAGGAATTTATAGCGACCATTATTCACCAACCTCCTGATTTATAGTGTTAGAGTCCTGATTCGGCTAGGCCATCGGTGGTGTAGTTTAGGGAAAGAGATATTCCTGGAGATCCTTCTTTAATTAGGAGTCGTCTAGTGGAGGGAAATTTTCATGCTAGACCTATGCTCCTAGATACGCGGAAGATAGTTTCCCATTGAAGTGTTGTCCATACACGAAATTTTTCACGTACGACATATACTCTTGTACTTATTTCCTAGTTGGAGACAAAGTACTGTTGGTTGCCCGTCCGAAGCCAATCCCCAAGATACTTGCCTTAATAGGCCTTACGGGTATTGGGGATGATTGTGAGACATACGGGTATTCGAGTCTGGTTGGCTAACTGCACTTCGCGTGCTTGATGCCACTTGGACCGGATCAGTGCTAGACTGATGCTTGAGCCTATTATTCCTTGAGATCATCATGACACGTGTATAATGTAGAATAAATGACGTTTCAGTGTATTATCAGCTCATATATCATTTGAATTTGGATTTTTTGACAATGTCCCCAAAACATATTCATAATTAGTGTTGCCCCCAAAATAGATTGCGTGGAATTGAGATTTTCTTTGTTTTTTTTAGGGAGTTGCTATGTGTACGCGACTGTTTGGCTCGATGCCGATGCCCCCAACTTTATCTTTTAGATTTAGCTTTTAAAAATTGCTTGTTAATGTTACAATGTACAAAGTACGTTACTTATATTGTGTATTAGGGAATTTGTATAAAGGATTCCTAATGTAAATGTTTTGCTGTCGATTTTTTTTAAGGTTTTGAATGCAATTTTTTGGAATTTGATATAATAGTTTCAACAATTTTGAAATTTATGTACTGATTTATATATTTTTAGTTTTAATACTTATTTTTTTTTTGAAAGGCAGTTTTAATACTTATTGCTTTTGTCAACCCCTGCATGTGGTTAATGAACACATTGAAATTTAACGAATGCATGATTGAATTTTAGTTCTATAGTTTATAGATGATAGTTACTATTGTTCTTTAATTCAATAGCCAATTAATGCTCATAAAAAGAGAAAATTTTGCACCAAATGATTTTTATTATTACAAAAAAATGATAAAGTCGGCGTTACATACATTAAGTCGGTGCAACAAAGTCGAAATATCTCAAACTACTAGTACAACAAAAAATTGGTGCAACCAAACCAAATAGTCGAGTACACATAGCAGCTCCCTAAAAAAATCTCAATTACAGACAATCTATAAACAAGAAGATCAACGTATCATTCTCCACATGAAACTACCCATTGGATTAGGCTTATTGATGGAGAAAGGGTTTAGCAAGTGGAAAATCAAATAGAAATAAAAGTCAAAATCTATACATAATAAGTAAAGGAGATTAAGAGAGAGAAAGACATAATCCTACGTGGTGCTCTATGATGGCTCCAACACTAATGTTGCATGCTTGAAAATTGATGAAAAAAATAGAAAAGAGAGATGGATAATCATGTCACAATCGAAAATACTAGGAAATCAGGTTTTGTAACCAGGGTGATGTAGCGTGATCTTGAAAAATGATGAAATCTCCAAAATGTGTATGTGTATATCGAGGTTGTTAAAAAAACTCCTCTAATGATGCAACATCATCTTGGTTAAAGAACCTAATAGCAAAATCCGGTTCCCTAGCCTCATTCTTCCTTACTTTCTTTTCATGACAAAATTTATTATGTTTTATATTACATTTTAAACCATTTGACGATAATTTTTTATGCAAATTGAGCAATCTAACATGCATAATCCAAAACCCAGTCCAGCTACAATTCCTCCTGAATTTACTTAATATTGTGGCCAAATTCATTTGAACACATGCGCATTAATCCCTATATAATAATCCAATCCAATTTCAGTTACAAATCCTCCTGAATTTAGTCAATATTGTGGCCAAACTCTGTTTGATCACATGCATAATCCACATATAATCCAAACTTCTAATCAAACTCCAAAATCTAATATGTGTATAGTATTTCCATTTGCAACCTATTACATGCAAAACTCATTATTAGAATGAAAAAAAAACCTATGGCTTTGATGAGTGTTGTAATTGAATTTTAATTTTCTTTCTGCAAATTCAATTTTGTAATCACAAGAATTCTTATACCCTCACAAAATCTCTCTCTTCCCTTTACAAAGAGAAAACTACACCAGCGAATAAATGTTCTTTGCAAACCAATGAAGAGAAGTTTTTTCCAATAATAAAAAATCACATGATATAGTCCATCATTATGAAGTATTCTGTGTGTACAAATACAACAAGGTTAAATTTCTAATCGTTTTTTCTCTTTGATTTTCTATGGAATTTTTTTTTTTTTGTAAAACATGATTTCCTACATTTAATTTGTTGAAGATCTAGCTCTTGATTAAAAAATTATTCTTTTTTTGTACAATGAGTTTTCATTGTTATCATTTTATGGTATTTTCTCTATTAATTACTATTTGATGCCCTTGCTTTTCTTTTCCAGATTTTATTTGACTATTTTTGTTTTCACCAATTTTATGATCTAAAAAAAGGGTTATTTTCCATTTGGCCTTCATTAGTTTTTTTTATCCTAGTTTAACACCCATGACCGTATGTTCAACTACATTGACTAACAAATTACATTCAATTTTTTTAAAAAAGACCAACTTACCCTGCATGTCCTTTGCACATGTTTTTACTAAAATGACATAAATTATGTTGCTTGATTTTTTAACATTTGGATGGGTGTCCATCAAATTAGGAAAATAACATTTTGATTTATTTTTTATTTTAATTTTTTTAACAAGAAGGGGTGTAAATTAAAAGTTATATACAAACCTAAATAAGATGCACATGTTTTACTAAAATTACATCAATCATGTTGTTTGATGATCATGTTTAATCCAAGAGTTGAAAAAATATCATTTGGATCTATTTTTTTATTTTAATTTTTTTAACAAAGAAGATGAGTGCCAATTAAAAATTATATACAAACCTAAATCATATGCACATGTTTTACTAAAATCACATAAATCATGTTGCTTAATGATCATGTGTGATCCAAATGCTAGGAAAATAGCATCTAGATCTATTTTTTATTTTTATTTTCTTAACAGAGAAGATCAGTGTCAATTAAAAGTTATATAAAAATCTAAATCGTATGCACATGTTTAATCCAACGGCTAGGAATATAGCATTTGGATATATTTTTTATTTTAATATTTTAACAAAGAAGATATGTATCAATTAAATATACAAACCTAAATCATATGCACATATTTTACTAAAATCACATAAATAAATAAAAAAAATTCAAGTGCGATTTTCTTAGCTGTTGGATCAAACATGATCATCAATAAACATGATTTATGTGATTTTAGTAAAAACATGTGCAAAGCACATGTAGGGAAAGTTTGTCTTTTTTTAAAAATTGGATGAAATTTGTTAGTTAACGTAGTTGAACACACGGTCATGAGTATTAGAATAAAATAAAAGAACTAATGTGAGTCAAATAGGAATAGTCATAAACTAATGGGGGCCAAATAGGAAATAACCCATTTTTTTGTAAGTATTGATTATTTTCTTTTTTGTATTATTGACTTATTTTCACTATTTTTTGTTCTTCATTTATTTCATGACTTTCATAAACTTCAGTTTTTTAAATGCTAATAGACTTGCGATACCTTAAAAATCACTCTTTTGTGAATGATAACTTCTATCAATTGTATTGTTTACGTACTAATCCAACATGGGATGGTGTCTTCCAAGAGTATCCTCAGCTTTCTTATAGAGTTACAGGGCTTTAAGGAGAGGTATTCGGTACATGTACTATGCAGTGAATTTGGTTTTAGTAAGGCTTTGCATTGAGATTAATTTTATTAAGCTACAAGAGTGGAGGGTTTTTATTAGGAGTTGATTCTTTTGTTTTATTTAATTAGGAGTTGCATATTAATTCTCATTGTGCCTTTATTCTACTATCTTTGGAGAATAAACAAAGAACAAGAAATCCATCATTGCTCTCTCAAGATGAAAAAAATGTTTCATTCAGACAATTTAAAAGTGCAAGGACCAAAGCAAGGTTCAAAAAAATATTATGCTTTATGGGATTTTTTTAAATTTTTCTTAAGCAATTCTTTCATGAATTTATGTGATTTATTTCATGTCGTTTTTTATTATATTTTTAGGACTTTCTTATATACTTCCCAATAAAAGTATAGTTCCTAATTACAAGTTGTATTTGTAACTAATATATTCAGCTATTTAAGTAAACTTATTATGATATTATTTTCCTAATAACTCTTTTTTAATAAATTTTTCATGCTCACTCGATAAACAATTTTCTTAGAGGGGAGATTGGAAAAAAATAAAAAGTCAGGAAAATTAAGTGGATCCAAAAAATTGTTTTCCTATGTATGTAATGAATCAAACATGGAAAATGGGATTTTACCTGGGAAATGATTTTCCAGCCAAAATTTCCAGACTATCAAATAGACCCTAAGAAAAATATATTTCAATCATCCCCTCAAAATTTGCATAATTGTTGGGAAATGAAAAGGAAATCCCTACCTTTCCACAATCATATTTTCCTATAGAATAAATGAGGTTGGAAGGGGTTTCCAAGATTGATTATTACCATAATTTTAAAAATATCATAGAACTATAGCCTTCATATTTGAAAAATTATAGCATAGAAAAACAAAAAAATAACAAATATTGTGTGTGCAATTTTCCTTAAAAAGAGAATAGATTGTGAATGTCACATTTGATACACATTTTCTGAACTAAGATAAGTCAGTTATTTACTTTGCTCCACATCCATCGATAAGAAAACTTAAAAACTACAATAATAAGATCATCATTAAAGTGTGCACTTTTGTAATATATACTTTTGGTATTTTAGACTTGAATGAGGAGATTTATATTTTGGTATTAATAGGATGCGCAGTGGTCGAACAATTGTCTGTTGTAAAGCCTTGAAATTCTATCCGTGTTAAATTTTGTTTTTTAAATTGCTGAGCAATTGTTACTGTATTAGAACACCAGCTCATAAAATTGATGTTAATGTCAAACTTTGTGTTTATACCAATTCCTAGGTTCTTATTATCTTTTTTCTTCAAATTCATTTCTAAGTTGTAGACAAATTCTCCTTCCTGCCCTAAAACTCTAATGTAACAAACAACTGGCAAAAAGATCAACTAACAAAATTTACATGATGATAGTGTAAACATCCAAGAAGAAATTCAATATTAAACGAGCCATAAGATAAAGTAAAAGAAAGATAAATTTCAAGAAAAAATGTGAAGTAAAAAGAACAAATGTGATACTGTGAATAAGAAACACATAAAATCCCATATGAAATACAAAATACTTTTAAGAAAATGAAGCGAATGATCATCTGTGGTGATAGCTTTATGATCAACATCCAATTTACACATAAAAAATGTTTGTTTGTTCGTTTGTTTTTTATTACGGAAAATGATTTTTAGGACATACTTTTTCACAAAATAGACAATTTAGATACTATAGTTGATGTAATGACTAAGTTGTGCCTAATTTTATATGTTTATGAGTAACAATGACTTTTTTATTAACCCGAGTTAACCCATAAGGTTATATGACATATTTACCCTTCTAAACAAATAGAAAACCTAATTTTATAATTTTATAACCAACAAGAACTACAAAAAATAAAAAGTTAAAAAAAACCTACGTTAATTGTTATTGAATGACAATTTTAGTCACTCTTTGTTATTGACTAACAACGACTATAGGAAAAAAAAACCTATGTTAATTGTTATTGACCAATTTTAGTTACTTTTGTTAGTTTTATTGATCAACAAGGACTACAGGAAAAAAAAAACCTAAATTAATTGTTATTGAACGACAATTTTAACAAGGATTACAAAAAAAAAAAAAAAAATTAACCTGTTCACTGACCTGAAAATATTAGAATTTATCATATGAAAAATTAGGATTTATAATATAAAATTATTATTGTTACTCTTTGTTAATGACTAACAAGGATTAATGAGGAAAAAAAAAACTACGTTAATTGATATTGACCAATTTTAGTTATTCTTTATTAGTTTTATCGACTAATAAGGACTATAGGAAAAAAAAAACTACGTTAATTGTTATTAAACAACAATTTTAACAAGGACTTTAGAAAAGAAAAAAAAACATTAGCCTGTTCACTAACCTGAATAAAATTAGTATTTATCATATGATTTCCATTATTTTCAAGTCAGTAAACAAACAATTTTTTATTTTTTTTTATAGTCCTTGTTAAAATTGTCGTTCAATAACAACTAACGTAATTTTTTTTTCTTCTATAGTCTTTGTAGGTCAATAAAACTAACAAAGAGTAACTAAAATTGGTCAATAACAATTTTTTTTTCTGTAGTCCTTGTTGGTCATAAAACTATAAAATTAGGTTTTGTATTTGTTTAGGAGGGTAAACATGTCATATAACTTTATGAGTTAATAAGAGAGTCTTTGTTAGTAATAAAAGTATAAAATTATGCACAAATTAATCATTACATCAACTATGATATCTAAATTGTCTATTTTGTTAAAAGTAGGTTCTAAAAGTCATTTTCTATTTTTATTACTACTTTTAAAAAATATTTGGCTTTACACTTTGAGTTGATGTTTTATAACAATGTTTTACAAGAACATAAAAATATAAAAAGATGGATTTTATATAAAATGAAGTGATAAGCTCTTTGACAGCAAAATTGAAAAAATGGTTACGAATTCAACCAATTCATTTTAGGAATTGTAAACCTCAATTTGGTTTTTAAAAATCAAACCCAAGCAAGTATTTACCATAATTTAGAAAATAGAGAATCTCATTTGCAATCATGAAATGCTTACGAATCCTAATGCTTAACACAAATGTGAGTAATTTCATTTAAGTAAATTATTTGTATGGCAGGCACTGTTTCACACCACCTAAAATACTGTCTTACACCACCCCTTTATTTTCCACGCCCCTTAAAAAAGAAAGCAAAAATCTTCCACTTCTCTGCCAATCGACCACTGCAAACCCACTTTTCTCCCTCGAACATTTTTCTCAAGCATATACAGTCAAACTTCACTCCCAATCGACCACTGTGAACCCACTTCCCTTGAAAACCCCCTTTCTCAAGCGTATACAATAAAAAAAAATTCCCTTTTTCTCTTACAAAATTTCCCCATTCTTCCCCCAATTCGCTGAAGACGTTCAAATCACTTGATAGTCGACTCAACACTCTAGCTCCAGGTTCGTTTGTGATCTCCATAGTCGACTCGACACTCCAGCTTCGTTTGCAATCTCCCTCATTATCTAGTTCGTTTGCAATATCGGCTCAGATCTCTCCAATAGGTAATTTCAAACCCTTGGAGCTTAAATCACTAAAAAAAACCCTAAAATTAGTTTCCTTCTAGATTAATTTAAATATCTATTAGAATTTGTCGAGGTGATAGAGGTCATAACCCATTTTGTCCCCCATTCCAAACCTAAATTGAACTCAAATCACTCAAAAACCTTGAATTTGTTAGAAATCGTCGTAACCCATTTTGCCCCACATTATTCCGAAAAAAATTTAAAATTTTGAAAGTTTTTGTTAAAATTTAGTAGATTTTTTTTGTTGCAATAAATTGACTTGAAGTAATTGTTTTAACGTAAATTTGTTCTTTTTTCCTACACTATTTGAAGGTTTATTATGTTTATTTTTTTGTTGGTGTTGATGATGATGGTGGGGATGATCGAGGTGATATAGGTCAAAGACGACCCATGACGGTGTCCCATCGAAAGGTGAGAGCAGAAAAAGTAAAGAAAAGTTTGAAGAATGAAAACAAAAAAGAATGAAAAAAAAGAGAGAAATAAGTGAATAAGAAGATGAGAGATGATGAAATTGGGACTCAAATAAATGCTAAAGAAGCAGCTAGACTAGTAATTGTATCGCAAAGTCAAACCCAATAAAAAAATTGAAGGAGGTGGGATTGGTGAGGGTGTTGGACATGAAGATGAGGAGTTAGAGGAGAGTGACAATATGGTTGTGGATGATGATGAAACAGTGGTATCTAGTGAACCTACTTCCGGTGAAGATGAAAGAGATGATCGAGTTTCTTATCCCGGTGGTCCCTAGTATTGTTCCACATTAGAGGATTACCATGGACATATTTCTCATGCCATTTGGGATGGTGACAAGGTAAGTAAATATTTTTAATTGGTTAAATTATATAAACATGTTATTTATATGAACTTTGAATTACTTTATGTATATGTTTTTTGTATTTGGGAATGAGGCACATTGCAGTGTCAGCATCAATATAGAAACTTATTAGTTTGGAAGTTGAGACATTAGGCGAATGAAGTAAAGATAATGATCTATAATACCTGTCTACATCCCTTGATTTATTATTGTAAGGATCGTGTTGATAAAGATATCATTTGTGTTTTCGTGGAGTGTTGGCAAGCTAAGACCAACACATTTCACCTACCTTTTAGAGAGATGACCATCACCCTGAACGACGTCTATCATATAACTCATTTACCGATTGTTGGTAAGCCGATTATTGTGAAGAAAACCAAAATGAAAGCAGATGAATGTGTTACATTATTGGTAAATGGTTTGAGCATTGAAAAGAAAGAAGCAGATAAGCATGTCCAAAGGAATGAAACATTTGTGGAGATGAAGTTTATTCAGGATAATTGTTGAAGAAAAACTACAAAAACTAATTCTTTTCAAAAGAAACAAGTAGTGTGTAGGGGTTACTTGTTATTTTTTCTGGGTATGACTATTTTTCCCGAAAAAATTGGAACAAAGGTTTAGATTGAATATTTGAAGATGCTTATGAAGGTGGATGATGTTCAAAACTTTGCATGCGGCGTAGGAGCTTTGGTGTTCTTGTATCGTCAATTGAGTTGTGCTAGCAGAGAGAGTACGAAGCAAATTTCAGGATATTTACCTTTTTTGGAGGTATGTTTAGAATTTTATATTTTCTTAATTACCCTTATAATATATACATATTTCTTAATATTTATTTATGTTGTTTTCGTTTGTAGGTTTGGATGTATGATCACTTCAGACTTTATGGTAACGTAAATTTTACATGGAATGATAGACTCCCCACCATGGCTAAGTGGGAATGCCCACAACTTGTAGGGATTTTGAACGATCAAATCACCACTCTTGGAGAGCATTTCGATGATATGTCCCCTGAAGAGGTAAATATGTGTCATCAAGTTTAAAAAAAAATTATTGTATGATGTATCATATATTAATATGTTTGAATTTTTATAATTCGCAGGTAATTTGGGACCCTTACATGAAGTCCAAGCAAAACACTCTCCTTCATAACATCACATGGTTCATAGGATGTTTGTTATGTCTTGACATAGAAAAACTCTATCACCCTGATAGAGTTGTGAGACAAATAGGAAAGGTACAAGTCATCCAAAATCCCCCAATTTGAGCCAAAGTCAAGAATAGAAGTCGATCTGACAAGAACTATTCCTTAAAGCATGAGATATTGTCTTCGTTTGCTGCAACTTGGGAGAATCATCTCGTATCAAATCACAACCAAGGTGCACCCGTGAAGCTTCCATGGGATTCCAATGAGGATTACTTGAAGTGGTTTCATGTCATTAGCCATCATTTCGTACAACCACCGAAGAATAGAAGAACTCATCCCCTAAGAAGACAAATGTTTTTATCGAACAAAAGGGTAATTATAAACATTTTACACTCATGGAAGAACTAATTTTACATGGTTTGTACTAACATCAAACGTTTCCCTGCAAAATATTGTGGTTGTTGAGGCTCTTAAGATGCTCAATGCCTCTATTGAAGAGGGGGGAATGTTGACAAAGTTCTCTTACTTTTAAGGCAAAAAAGACTACAGGATTTGGTAGAAGAAATGTATATGTCCATTACCTTAGAACAATAAGAAGAAAAAAATAGGTTGAACAACTGAGTGTTGACAATAATGAATTTGTGACAGACAAAGTGAGTGTAGAAGCAAATCAAGGCATGAACAAAGATAGAAATGTTGGTGTAATGAAGTTGTATATATCATGACTTCAAGAATATTGACAGTGGTAAATTTTCTTGCAATCTAAAGTGTTTTGTTGCAAATGTTAACAATTGGTTTGATTCTAGGAAAATTTTCATATTACCAGTTTTAATAGTTATTTAATCTAGTATTTTGTTGCAATATAACCACTAAATGTTAATAACGTTGCAAATGAACAATGTAAACTAATTGTGTAAACCGATTAGAAATGTTGGTGGTGGATTGGAATTCAAATTTTGTAAATTGATACGGAATGTTGAAATTAAAAAAACTGATATGGAATCTGATTTTGTGCTGGAATTCAAAAATTGCGGTGATTCTAAATGGCGAGGAAACGGGCGAGGGAAGAGGTGTGACCCTCCATCCCTCTCGAAACATGCGTCCATGTGAATTTCGAGGGGGATGGGGTCAAACCCCCTCCCTCGCCGCCTAGAACTCTACTCAACAAAAACTGATATGAAAACTAAGAGTAATTCTACATGGTGAGGAAACGGGCTAGGAAAACAGGGAGGGGAGGGAGGTGGCGGGGTGGGAACCGTTCACCCCCTGTTTTCCTCGCTTGTTCCCTCGCCATTTAGAATTTCTGGGAAACTAATAAGGAATGTCTGATTTTGGAAACTGATAAAGAATGTCCAATTTTGGAAATATGATATGGAATATGATTTTGGAAATCCGATATGTCTGATTTTGGAAATTTGTTATGGAATCTGATAAGGAATGTCTGATTTTGTAGGGGAATTCGGGTTTTCTTACTGGAATGGTCTCCTTCGCATTGGTGGGTGGATACACTTGCCCCTTGTCTTTTCTCCCTTATTTTCCAGCAATGAAGTACTCCTACTCCCCAGGGAGGGTTCCTTTGTAAGAGGCAGTGCACATGGACTTGAAATTAGAGACAGTAAGAGGGACTAGTTTTCCGTAGAGACCGAAGACGACGCGGCCGAGGGGCTCGGCGATCTTGGCAGGCGGAGAGGGTGTCGCCTAGGGTTCGGTCGTTGCGGAAGTCATTGGGGCAGAGGCTGAAGTCCATGAAGACTCTGTCTATGATGGTGGTGTCTGATGGAGGGGAGGGACAGGGTGGTGGTGGAGATGAAGAGAAGAGAGTGGCGGTTTAGTATGGATTTGAGGTGGAGGGATTAGGGTTGGGAGGTGTAGGAGGAGACTTGGAAGGGTATATGGTGGTGGCGGTGGGTGAGCAACCCATTGGTGGACTGGACTGGACTGGAGTAGGGATGGCAACGGGGCGGATTTGAGCAAATCCATCCCCGCCCCGCAAGGGATTTCGGGTCCTCGAAACCGCCCCGCATATCCGTTTGCCATTTTTTTTAACAACCATCCCTGATCCGGACAAATAGGCGGATATCCGCCCCGCCCATTTAACCCAAAAAAACAGATCTTCCGAAAAAACAGATCACAGATCTTAAAAAAAAAAAAAAAAAAAAAAAAAAACCTATATATTTCATTCATTAGATCAAAAGAATTACAACAAAATTATAACAACAAAAAATTACAAAGGATCCATACAATTATTACAAAAAAAAAATGATCTAAAGAATGATCTCAGATCAAAGATCTAATTACAAAATACAATACAAAAATTTGCAAAAAAAACTAAATTTCGATCTAAAGATGATCTGATATCAGATCTGAGATCTTGATCTTGATCTTGATCTTGATCAGATCTGAGATCACCGTCTACCCTCGCGGCCTTCACGGCTTCACTGTGAGAGAGAAGGGTCCCTTCGCGGCCTTTACTGTGAGAGAGAAGGGTCGTGAGAGAGAAGGGTCGCCTTCGTCTTCGTTCACGGCCTTCGCTGTGAGAAAGAAGGCAGGGTCGGCCTCCGCCACCCTTCGCGGCGGGCCTTCGCTGTTTTGAGAGAGAAGAAGGGACACAGGGGGGACGAAGGCCTTCGCTCTGCTTTGAGAGAGACTGGAGACGAGAGCATGGTGAGGGGAGGGGTTTCTTCGAGTGGAGAAGGGTTTCTTCTTCGAGTGGAGAGGGAGGGGTTTTCTTCGAGTGGGTTAGGGTTTCTTCGAGTGGAGAGGGAGGGATTTCTTCGTTTCTTCGAGTGGACACCGAGGGATTTCTTCGAGATTTCTTCGAGTGGGTTAGGGTTTCTTCGAGTGGAGAGTGAGGGATTTGGGATTTCTTCGAGTGGAGAGTGAGTGATTCGAGTGGAGAGTGAGGAATTTTGGATTTCTTCGAGTGGAGAGTGAGGGATTTCTTCGAGTGGGATGGTTTCTTGGGTCTGAGAGAGTGAGATTTAAGAGTCATCGAATGGGTAAGGTTGGCTTTTGTTTTGTATTTTTTTTTTCTATTTAAAGGGTCAGGGGTATTTAAGTAAATTTCATACTTAAACGGATATCCGTGGGGCGAAAATGGCCAAATCCATATCCGCCCCGAATATTCGACGGATATTATTTGAATATCTGTATCCGCCCCGAAACCCATTTAGCTATATCCAAAGCCGCTCCATACGGATTGGGTGGGGCGGATATCCGTGAAAATCCGCCCCATTGCCATCCCTAGACTGGAGATTGTGATTTCATATGTTCGTTTGTTTGGTAAGCTTAGGCTTTTTTTTTGTCTTGTTTGGGGTTGTTACACCACAAACACTTTAAGGGGTTTGTTTTACACTACTTCTCTTTACGTTTTTACACTACAAGCACCTAAAAAAAACTCAAACAAGGCACAAAAAAACACCTTTCACAAAGGTAGAAGCGTAAAAAATTTTAAACAAAACACAAAAGAGACACCCAAACAAGACACCTTTCACAAAAGGGTAGAAGCGTAAAAAAATTTCAAACAAAACACAAAAGAGACACCCAAACAAGACGGCCTAGAATCTTTATTCTTTTCTTTGTTTGGAGGGTTGGCTGGAGACCACTCAAGTGAGAGTGAGAGTGAGCTTGAGCTTGTCTTTGCCTGGAGGGAGCAATGAAAAGTTAAATTTATTTACTTTTATTATATGTTTTTTAGATTATATTCAAGTATGACACCACAAATAGTAAGTCTAGGGAACCATGTTTGGTGGTCACTTTTGGTTTTTTATACTTTTAACCAATTTTATTTAAAACACAACCATAAACATCATCAATAGAATTAGTAAAAGTGTAAAAAAAAATCACAAAGTGACCACCAAACATGGCTCCATAGAATTGTTGCACCACGAATCTCCTTCAAAGAATGAAGGAGTTGGAAAACAACAATTCTAGGGAGTCTCGTTTAGAGGCATCTTTTGTGCCTATTTGAAGGTTTTTTGACACTTCTACCCCTTCTATGCATGGTGCAAGGATTGTGATTTTGTTTTTTGAGATCATTTCGGTATCTTGATTTTAAGAAATATTTCGGTGTGTAAAGAAAAAACGTAAAAAAATGTTGAGAATACATATATATATAATGAATTTCGAGAGTATCTGAAAATGTGAAAAAATAGATGCAAGTAAATAAATCTATTAAACATATTAAATAATAAAAAAATGAAACAAACATGAAATCAATATATAATTAGAAAATCAGAGTTTCAAAAATCAATATAGATAATTAGAAAATTAGGGGGTGGTTTTAAAAATCAATTAAAAAAAACTCCAAAATTTTTCTAAAAAAGATCCTCAAAAAATGTAAATTTTGGTAGCTTGGTTTTGTATTTTTACGGGAAAAAAAAATGAAATTTACAAAAAAATTTCGAAATTAACAAAAAAAATATCAAAATTTTCTAAAAAAACCCTCAAAAAATTGTAATTTTTAATTTCGCCCTTTTTCTTTTCATAATTTTAAAATTTTCATTGAAATTTCGCGAAATCACATTCCTTGGGATGGTATTTGTGGTTGTGTTTTAAAAAGAAGAGGTAAAAAAAAAAAAAAAAAAACTTAAAGAGACCCCCAAACAAAGCTCCCTAGACTTACTCGCTGGAAAATGTGTGGCGCCTCATCCAAAATGAAGTAATGGTCACGCCAAATTGTGTCTCACCTTGTGACTGTAACCAAAGTTGTGTCTCCCCTCTTATTGTGTAGGGTTTTTTTAGTTTGACACTTTAGTTTATACTTATTAGAGTTTGGTACTCATTTTGAAAATTATTTGAGTCTAACCCTTGTTTTTTTTACCGAACCGTTAAGTCCACGTCATTGACCGGTCAAAATTAATTTATGGACCATTTTTCCCTTACCTTAGGTTAAACCATAATTAATGAGATTTTACCTAAATCATGAAATCTTCTCAAACCCACGTAGCCTCGACCTCGCCTCCATCTCCTTCTACTATTGTAGCCACCACAAATCATATCTCTTGTCTTTGCCCTTCATCGCACTTCACCTGCTTCTTTGTCCTCTCTCTTGCAATAGATCCACAAACAACTATCTTCCTCTTCACCTGAGCACACACAACCGACCCATCGTAGTTTTCTCTCCATCTCGCCATCATGCTCGCATTGCACACACAGAGCGTGACAACAAATTGTGTAAAGAAGAAGATTTGGAGGGACAACGAAGACACACTTACCTCTCTGCGACATGCTCCCTACTCTGTGTTCTTGTGTTTATATAAAAAACATGAAACACAAACTATGAATACCTTGGCCATAGCAGATGAACAGTCAACGACATCCTGGTAGCCTGCTGATGCATTATTTACTAGCACACAACTTAATACCCTATTTTATGATTGTAGTAAATAATATATAAGTAGGGATTGTTCTGGCCAACTAGCACTAAAAATAACTAAGAGACAACTAACAACCTAATTAAGAAAATATTGGGGGATTGAATTTTTCTAATTTAAACTAAGAAAATAACTAAGAATAAAATATAAAACTTAAGAGATGTAGATGGTGAAAAATTAGCTAAGGGTTTATCTTCACACACCAAACATATGCTCATAAATCAATCTTCAATAATCACTTGCTGACTTTCGAAGGACAATGCTCAAAATTAACCGTGACAGCGCTGAATTAATCTTATTATTTTTCTAAGTTCGTTGAATTAACCTAAGCGTCGCTTTCAAACTATTCTTTTCATGTTATCTAATCAGGAATCACAAGTTAGATAACAATCCAAGATCATTAAGTTTTGTGGAAATTATGAACACTGACTAGGCAATTACAAGTATGATTAGCATCTTATTCTTACCGAGGTTTTTACTTAACCTTATCAACATTCCTTGGTATTTACTACTTGTGAGTACAAGATTATAACGATTAGGTGAAACTCTCTTATACTCTAGCCCTAGATCCTAGCATGCTTACTAAGTTGTTCACCTTAACAAACATACAAAGAAAATTTCTCTATAAAGCAGTTAAACAAAACACAATCATTAATCAGCAAGGAATATTAAATTTAATTAATTCATAAAGCACATATTTGGGGCTTTGAATCCACCCCTAGCTAAACGTAGCTAGACATATTAATCATGTTCAAACAATATTTCATAATTAAATATCAAACTAAATAAGAAAAAGAGAGGTGAATGAAATAAAACATTATCGCCGTGTATGATGGTGCTGAGTGGACTGATGGGTGTAAATAGCGTGAAGACAATATATTAAGGTCTCTTCTCCTTCCTATCTATGCTTCAGACTTCTCTTCTTTTTCTTCTTCGATCTACTGCTTGGGAGCTCTGCTCTAATAAGAAACTGTGATAAAAGACGGACAAACGATAATGAACAGTGGCGAGAGAAAGATGTTACGATGAGGCATTGTTGTGTACGATGGGGGTTAGGGTTTCTAATTTGCGATGAATAGAAAGAGGAGGAATGTGAGAGAGATCAATGAGGCTTTGGAGATGGTGTTCGATTGAAGAGTTTGATGGAGATGGGTCTGTGCTGTGAAGGATATGGTTGTGATGGTGAGGACGGATCTATGCGAGGAGGGGTAATGGCTTGTGGTTGCGATGAGGGATGCGTGGTTGTGGATGATGGAGGTGACGAAAGGAATGGGGACAATGGGATGTTGGGTTAAGAAAAAAGGGTGTATCGATGGTGGTGTGATGGAGAGAAGGTGATGGAAGGACCGCAATTGCAGGCGGCTCGCAGTGATTGTTGTTTGTTAATTTGGTGGATGGAGATGATGACGGTGTGTATGGTTGACGATGAACAGTAGAAGAGATAGACGATGGATGTTGGTGGTGGTATAGATGATGTCACGAAAATGGGTGATATCTAAGAAGCAAGTATTGTCCATTTTATAATTGTTTTCTTCTCAGTTTCTTTTTTTGCGTAGTTTTCTTTTGCAATCAGTATTTCTAAATTGCCAATTTGCTTCATTTAACTTCTATTTTGGTATCTTGTTATTAGAAACTTATACAAACACAAAATAGCAATTAGTATCATAATTAACAAGTAATAGCCAAAATTATATATAGAAATATGGTACTAAAATAGCATAATTATGCTTCTATCACTTGCATCACCCTAAACCCAATTGCAAATTCAATTTAGTAATATGTTCCAACAGTTACCCCAAATTAAACCGGCCTAACTGATTCAGCAGTGCTCCAAAAGGAAACAAGTCATATTGAGACACCACTGATGATCATGAAAAAACAAACCATGAGCATCCATGGTTTTAGATTTTGGATATTTTTCATCATGTATTATCCCACAACCTTCTTCACTTCAAAGAGCCTGAGCTTGACCAACATTAATTAATATTGTTCGTGGCTAAAGATAACAACACATATATATATATAAGTAACTACTCAACATTATTTTTTATCATGATGTGTAGTTACAAGCACAACACCTGTGTGGGTGTGACCAAACCCGAAGAGAATCCAATGATATAAAACAAAGCAAACAAAGCATAGAGAGAGTCTATTCTCTACATATTCTATACCACTTTGCGTGGGTGTGTGATTTCTATAGGAAGGTGGAAACCAGAATCACTGGCTTACCTTTATTTTCTTTCACCATTTCATATCAATGAACCTTTGACTTTAATTCACTTTACTTTCTTTGCCCTACAAATATTATATTATTGCCCTTTGTGTGTGTTTCTTATTGTGGATATGGATGGATCTCAAAAGCAAAGCTTTCATTGTTAAAGACATCATAAGTTAACTTTTTTTGTGTCCTCATCGCAATGGTTGCAATTCTTAGTTGTTAGTAGTCTATGTTCTTTACATCATCCTTCCCCATACCAATCCTACAAAAAATACCTTACATTGTCCAACAATTATTACAAAGTCTAACACGTTTCTCACAATTCCTCAAATGCCCCTCTGTGAAATCTCATTAACCCTGCAGTTATTTCTTTAAGCATAAAGTACTACTTACGTATGTGTGTATGATGTACAGTTCCAAGCATCCTAACAACATTAATTTATGTATGTATGATGTATTATACTTATATAAATTTGCATATGTATGATGTATTGAATGCTTCAATAAAGTATTATAACATATTGTTATTGCTTGTAGGTAAATGACAAGTCAATTGAGAACATTCATGATCAATTATGAGGGTCAATGGAATCAACATACAAGACTATATGATGGGGGCCTGTGTTCATTGTTGAAAGACATAGATGTGGACATTTTCTCACATATTGACTTAATGACTGACCTTGAAAGGATATGTGGGTTGAGGAAAGGGAGTTTTAAAGTTGGATGGATTAACAATGGAAAAATGCAAATGATTGCCACAGACCAGCACCTTTTATTTATGTGGGACCACATTGTTGGTGAAGAAGTTAGAGGTAGGAAACTTGTGTATCACCTATATTTGTTTGGAGTTGTAGAGAATGTATCGTATGACAAACGCAAGCCACCAAGGTTGCTCTTTAGCAACACCCAATATGACCCACTTGTGTTGTCCCAAGATGATGAAGGTGAGTGTGTTGAATGGTCAGATGAGGGAGGTGGTGGTATTGAGCAAGCAAAAAAGTGTGATGTACATAAAGAACTCTACTTAGCAGATGTTGAGTATGGAAATGATGATGAAAATGGCAATGATGATGAGCCAGTAGAGTTGTTAAAGTTTGAAGGTAAATTTTTAAGGATTGATGAAGTGGGTCCAGAAGAAACTTATAGGTATGATGAAGAGACGAAAACACAAGTTGAAGATGTTGATGCTACTGTTGAATGAGATAATCTTGATGATAGTAATGGTGAAAAAGATAATTATGATAATGGTAATGGTGAAGAAGATTTAGGTGATGGTGTGTTACCTACAAGAGACCAGTTGATGATAATGGTCAAATAAGCAGTGGATTACCTCATCATTCATCTAATGAACCAACAACGGATGTAGATTTTGATCAATTGTTTGGAGACTTTATTAGAGACACTGTTGATTTGTATGTGATGAAGATGATGACATATGCAAACCAAAAGACATCGGTAATCTCTATGATAAAAATGAATGGACCACTATGAAAATACGTAGGAAGTGGATGAGAAAGTATGTTGTGAGGAACAAGTTTGAATATGGACAAATAAAAAATGATAACCTCATTATATACTTAAAGTGTAAAGACCCAACTTGCAATTGGATGGTTTATGTGAGAAAGAAATCACGAGAGCATACAAGTATATGTACTATAGTTTTCTTATATTTTATGCTTACGGTAATCTTTTTATGTTTATATATACTCTAAGTAGCTTAAGTACTTACACTAATACTTGCATAAATTGTATGCTTATGCAGGTTTGTTGTGGAGGTTTGTCAAGGAACATACTTGTAAGTCAAATGAGAGGGGATGGAATAGAATGGCCAGGGCATCATTTGTAGTTGATGAGATGGAAAACACCATTAGAGAGCACAAAAACTACAAACCAGTAGCTGTGACCAATGACATATGGACTAAAGAAGGTGTCCAACTTCACTATTGGATAGCTTAGAAGCCAAAAGCATCTGTCAAGGGAGGATTTTTGGTGGGTTTGCTGAGAGTTTCAAGATGGTTCCAGAACTTTGTAAGAAACTTTTGTTGAAGAATCTAGGTAGTATAGCTCATTGGCTTAAGGATCCAGAAGATCACACATTTGTTGAAGTGTGTCTTACTTATAGAGCTTCTCTTGAGGGATTTGTGAATGGATGTAGACCAATCATCGAGTTGGACGAAACATTTCTAAAAGGGAAGTTTGGTGGAGTTATATTGAGCATGATATCACTCGATGGTAACAATGGGATCTTCCCAATTCGCATCATATCTGTAGAGGAGAGACTTATGATAGTTGGAGTAGGTTTCTCTACATCTTGGAACCTCATTAGAAGATACATAGATGTGAGTTAGACTTTTATGTCAGATAGACAAAAAGGTTTGATTCAAGTTGTTGCAGAAGTGTTTCCATGTAACAAATAGAAGTATTGTTTTAGGCACGTGTATCTGAACTTCAAAAAAATTTCAAAGGTGAGCACTTGCAAACTCTTAGCTAGGAGCTGCAAATTCTTTCAAAGTTGAAGACCACGAGGCTTACATGAAACAGTTGGAAAAGGATGAGCCTAAAGCAAAAGAGTGGTTGGAACATGAGGACATGAAGTCATGGGCAAGATCACACTTTGATCTCCTATCTAAGTGTGAGCATACAACTAACAAATTTTCAAAGTCTTGGTACAAGATGATACTTCATCTTAGGGAGCTACCACTAATAAGGTTATCCAAAAAGTTTCAGAAGTTAGTGATGGAGATTTTGCATGAAAGAAGAACCAAGGGAGATATGATTCAGCTTGAGGGTAGTGGAGTTGTCCCTATAGTTGCTAGGATCATGCAAAGGTATAACAGAAAGCACAATAATTAACTACTATGTGCATAGGGAAATCCAATTCTTACACCAAGTAGAGAATAAGTATGGGAAATCATGGGTTGTCAACTTGGCTAAGAGAGAGCGTGTAGTTGTTGTAGATGGCAAATTACTAGTATTCCTTGTATTCATGGTTATGCTGCCAGAATGCCTTGGACAAAGTAAGTGGACATGCTTATGTTAAATTCTTGTTTATGCTAATGCTTATGTTCAAATCAATGGTTATGCTGCCATCACGAGCATCAGAATGCCTTGGACAAAGTAAGTGGATATGCTTATGTTAAATTCTTGTTTATGCTAATGCTTATGTTCAAATCAAGCTTATGCATATTCTTTTTCTTTAGTATAAATTCGCTATTTGGTTTGGTTGAGTGTAGTTATGTTGATGATTTCTTCAAAGTTGAGGCTTATAGAGCTGTATACAACGACTATGTGCATCCTATGGAATATTCACAATATTGGAAAGAGGTAATTAGCATTTTATGGGATATGTTATTTATGTGAATATTTAGTTTGTTTATTAACATAAACATTTCTTGCATTTGCAGTCGGAACATGAATTGTTCTCTCCTTTAATTCGTAAACCTCCTGGAAGACAAAGAGTTAATAGGAGAAGATTCGATGATGAGCCTAGACCACCTAACATGACTCAGAAAAAAATGTTCTATATGCCAACAATATGGTCACAACAAGAAACATGTAAATGAGCTCCTGCTCTTGTTCAAGTGAATAAAAATAGAAATAGAGGTAATAAATAATGCATCCCCTTTTTTGTTTTGATAATTATAGGAATTAGTGTAATGATACATTCATATTTGGATTGGATAAGTGTAGGATTCAAAGTAATGTTCATTATTTGTAAAATTTGGCATTGTGTATTCATATGCACCTATTCCTTGACACGTAAGAAAAGACCTAATGTTGAGATACCAGCTGAAGTTGGATAAGGTTATGGGCAACAAGGTTGTGAAGAACACCTTTTGTCCTCCCTTCCATGCCTTTTCTAAGGAAATTTTTAAGCAGGGTACCAATAGAAAGACTACTGACTAGTTCAACTCTGGTGACACACCCTCTACGCCAGTTATGCAATGAGAAAATGATGCTCAACTGTCACAAAATTTGGCTCAGCCCCAAAAAGCTTCAACCTCTCATGTAATCCATCATTAGCTTCAGTCTTGGTGTGTTTGGTTCATTTTGGGTTGTGTCATATTACTTCGTATTTTGGTTGAGCTTTCATGCTCTTTTCTTAGATCTTTAGAATTGATTAACATGGTTGAGCTTGCATGCTCTTTTCCTAGACAGGTACACAAGATAAATATGGTTGAATTTGTTGAATTGGCATTCTCTTTTTCGCTAGTCAGAAAACTATAATGGTAATATGCTTTTTGTTAATGAAATGACCTTTGGTGCTTATATTGGCATATGCTTAGTGTTGGTGTTATGTTTATTGTTAGATTATAACTTCTCTTTATTGTGTACTAGATCACACAAGCAAAACAAAAAAAAACCCTCAAATTAATTATTATTTGACCCCCCACAGTTTTTTTTCCAGATAATTAGTGTTTAATACTCATCTTTCCCAACAATTCTTTTTTGCTTAACTATGGTTTAACCTAAGGTAAAGGCAAAATAGTCCGAAAATTAATTCTAACCGGGCAATGATATGGACATAACGATCCGTCAGAAAATGAAGGTTAGAAACGAATGTCAAACTCAAAAAACCCTATTATTTAGGCTGACCCAAGTGTGGGAAAATTCTTAAGTGTCTGACAATTCTTCTAATCATCCATGCTTTAGGAAGACATTGTTTATTATCAATCATAAACATTTTATCGCATACTTAAGGAGTTCTCTTAACAGGGAAAAAAGTATAATGGTCTATCTTCAGGTGGTTGGGGCAAAACTCAGGGGACCATATAGTTAGTAAACCACTGAGGTGAAGATGAGAGTGGCGCCTTATTCAGGTTGAATCCCCAAAGGTAAGAGATGGGTGCAAAGAAAGATCAGAAAGTCCATCAGTTAAAGTGATGTGAAGGGGAAGCGTGGAGAAGAAGTGGAGGTTGAGAAAAAGAAGAAACTCGGTCTTTGATCTCAGAGACTTTATTTCTTAATTATGATCATTTCAACATTAGATCCTTAAAGATGTTATCCTACTCTCCACTAGCACTGCAAGACTACAGCGGTAAAATTTCAAATCATTCCAAAACCTGTTACCATACAAAACAATTCCTCAGGCAGGCAAGCTGGTACATAAAATTGCATAGACACATTGATCCCTTCCCAGGTGCAGAATCCATGGTTTAGCAATCCTGCTAAGAGTATTTCTAAAACAAAGACCAATCACATGAGTCATTCATATGGGCACTGGATCTGGAACAACATGAGACTGCAGAGGTCAGTCTGCTATTAGATAGATTGCAAAACTAATTTCCAAATATTGACCAACTCAATTATGCAATCGTAAATAATACAATATGAGCGACAAAAAATGTGTATTTTTCCTCTTCTTAAACACTAGACTTCTCTTTTTAACGACAGTTACAAGCACAAGGAAACTTCTAATTATACATAACTCAATGACGAGTGTTGCCAACTAATCAGAAAGGGCAGGTAGCATACACTTGTCGATGTCACTGCCAATCTTCAACTGTGTCGTATGCCCTTGTAATTCATTTGCCAGACTATCTGATGATTTAAAAACAGGGATATGAAATACAAATGGATCACAAATTCCCAGCAACACTGACATGAAAAGGAGGCCCACGGCAGAATATTGGTTCATCGGGAGAGTTCGTCTTGGCACGAGCCTTGAGGATATCATCTGCATCGTCAATCACAGCAGCAGCCACCAAAGTGTACTCACCAGGAACCAGAAAATAAAGGGAAAAGAAATGTTTGACTTCTTCAAGTGGGGGAACTTCCACACTTATCCCACTCAAGACACCTTTAAGAAAATACAAATGACATAATGAACAGAAGTTAATACAACAGCGAGTCAATAGATATCCATTATAAGATCATTAAAACAGGCTATAATGTATATAAATAAAACTCTCCAGTAACATTGTGTATAAAGTTTCACTCAGGGGTGCGCAAGAAACCGACCAAAATGAACCGAACCGAGTCGGTTGGGCTTCTGTTACGAAACCAATCAGTTTGATTCCCTTCATTCGATTTTCGATTCAGTAGGAATATAATCGTTCAAAATTGAACCGGTCGAAACCTATGAATAACTGTAATATTTGTAAAAAAAAAAATTATATTCAAAAAAATATTCTTGGAAAATATCAATTAGGTTTGATTAAGCTCAGTTTAAGGGTGAATTTTGGTTTTCACAAATGATCGCGGTTAGGTTAGGTTTGGTTCGGTTGACAACATAGTTACGACTTTCACTCAAAATCAAACGGTTCGATTGACAACATAGTTGCAATTTTCACTCAGAATCAAAACCAAGCAAAACCGACCGGTGCACACCCATAGTTTCACTGATGCAATGCAGATGCATATTGAACTATATGTCTGATTTATGGAACAAATAATTCATGTAACTGTTTGTGAATCAGGTGACTCACCCGACTTTTCCAGCTTGGGGACAATCTAATATCAGACGATGTGTACTTGTATCCAAGTATCAGACAGGTAAATTTCTAATATAATTTGCATATTTGCTTAAGGGGATCAGCCCCATTTTATTGTTGTAACTTGCAAGTGTTTGAACCTCTTCAGTCCTTACTGACTCCAGATGGTAGCTAGCCAAAACTTCCTACATCTAAAAAGTAATTTTGACAATCCAAGACCCATAGTCCTTTAGGAGAAACGAACTACATATTTCCACTGATGAGATAACATGGAGGATTTCCAGTGACGATGTGGATACCTAAGTAAGAAGAGTTTCAGCAATTTATTTCCAGATGAAACACAAAATGTGATGGATGCAAGTTGAAAAGAGTTGATATTGAATGTTATAATATGTGAGACCATATCTACCTCCCATCATAAAGTGGGCTGGCATTACTTTGGCATGGTACAAACCACCCTGGAGATAAATTTATTCTATGGTCATCCTAAAGAAAATATCTTAAATAACAATGCAAGTAAGGAGGAGAATCCTAACTTCATCAGAACACCCACAAGAACAGTTATCATTTATTCTTGGAATGTCCCTTCTCTCAAGTGCACATATAAGGAGTTCAAGATCCGGATATTGTAAGACCCCACAAATGCTATTGACATGTTCAATGGTAGGTATTTACATGAGTGTGATGGAGTATATGGAAGGATTCAAGATGAGATTCAGAAGTTTTCCTGAACTTAGATTCTTTCGTGTCTATAAAGAGCCTAACCAAGCAGCTCAAATTTTAGATAGAGGAGATGTGATCAATAAAACAGCAGCAAGATATCCTTAATAAAGAAGACGAGTGAGAGACTCGTAACCACATACAAATAGGAAACAAAACAAGCTAATGAAACAATTGAAAGAATTCGAAAACAAAGTTAGAAAAGGTTACACCAGATAGAATGTCTCAAGTGGTACCCCCAGGACCAAAGAGTCCCGTTAATGCCCATCATAACCTGATGCATTTCGAGCTTCTTTCCCACAAATACACTCAAAATTGCTGCTATAGGAGCAATAGGAGGAAATGTTTTATCATTTTCCTGAAGCCTACTTATATATTTGGGAAACATATAAATCTCATAGCACTCAGTCTTCTTCTCACAAGTCTTTGCCACTTGTCATTTGTGGGCATGCATTTAGTACCTACTCCCAAATGCTGATTTCTTGATATAGTTTTTTATTTTTTTAAAAAAGGTCTCATCAAGGACAATCTCTTTGACACAGGGAAACAACCATGTTGCAAGACAACATAGTTGAAGCGAGAATAAGAAAATAAGCCTACACTGCTTAAATCTTTTTCCAATCTATCCTGGCTGACAGTTTTGACATAATTGAGTGCAGCATGGGCCTCATTCTCACCTATGGTTCTACTGGTCCTTACATTCCTCAGATCTCCAATTTAGATTGGATGGATTCTACTTTAAGCAATAGTATTTGCACGAGAATATGTTAGATGATAAAGCAAATTATAGTACTAAAGCAGATAGCAGTGTAGTCTAGAGTAATAGAAACCCAAAAAAATAAAATGATTGTATAAGGAGGGCAATAAATCTTACCATCCCAAAGGACAGTTGCTTTGCTTCCTTCGATGCAGTTCTGTCCGGCTACATCTCTACAAGTAATGCTGAGGTTCATCTTGATTACCTCCCTGGTGTTGTTACGTACAAGAACCTCCATAGGGGTCATATTGTGTGCTATTATAGAACCTTTTGACCTCAATAAATTGGCTTGATTATTAGATTCTTGTAGGGGTTCCGACTGGTCTGCTGGTAAAGTATCAGCCTTAGCAAGCCTGAAACCAAAAGTCAATGGATCTGGTAGCAGTATGTCCATAACAGATGTTTGCAGAGCTGCATGCATTGCATCTTTAATATTCAATTCACCAGAACTATTTCTGCCCGACTGCCATCTAACTTTTATTCTAGAAATCAATTTCTTGATAGAGGCATTTAGTTCAGCTTTTGTAGTTTTCTCCGAGAAGCTTGAACTTCTACCAGAGGCTTCACTTGCTTGAGAATCCTTCATGAAGAAGGACCCATCAAGAATTGGAAGCTTAAAATGCTCCAATGGTATCAGTACCCTAGCGGAGTAATCCCTGTCAATTCTAGTTTTAGGATAACCAAAATCAGCAGCATCACGGTCAACTAAAGTCGAGTTGTCTTCATTCCTTTGACTCTCTAGTTGCACAGAAACACTAATCTCAAACACAACATCAGTTGGATTAGACAATTCAAGCTCAAGAAGGCGGAGACCCCAACTTCCTCTGTATGGATCAATTTTCACCAAGCTATCACTCTTAATTCCAGCAACTTCTTCACTGGAACCGTTTTCCACACTAACATGCCTAGGAAGTGTTTCACTAACATGTGCAGGAATTTCCATTGAAAGCAGGCGAGCCTTTACAAAAGACAAGCCTTGCAAAACACATACGTGCAAAGGAACGACTAAACGTCTACCTGGGGTCGCGGCAGACCCCTTTTCTGTGGTATCTCCAGGTTGCGCCAAAGGACCTGAAAAAATAGTAAATAAATAAGGAAATATATTGAATGCTGAAAAAAATGCTAGCATGTGCTGCAGACAGGTCCAGATAAAATGTATCATCACTTGATTCAGTTTATCATGAAAGAACAGATGAAAGTTAAGGTTTTAATTGGATTGGACAGATAACAACCACAATCACAACAAACAAATGAGATGTATGGTAATCACTGACAGTTCAGCAATTACTTGATTCAATTATCATAAAAGCGTAGAAAGGATCAAACATTCATCAGATTGGCAGGAAAATTTACACACAAAAAATTATGAGAAACAAGCAAGAATACGTGAAAACATCATCGGATAAACTCTCATCTGCATAAGAGATATTGACCCCACCCATGACTGACTGACATACAGAAGTGTTTAGTGATATGATGGCAATTTGATTGAAAGTAGGATTTGTATTACTTGTTTTATTTATTTTATATAGTTGGATCTGGATTAAGCCCATTTGAATAAATGGAGATTAGTGCTCTAATAGGTTTAGGTTAGTTGACTTGCTTAACCAGCTAGGTTCAGTTACTCTAGGCCATCTATTGTAATTTGGCTTTTGAATGAATGATTTCTTTAATGTTCAATTCATGTTGATTTACCATTCAATTACTTCAATTCAGCATTTTATTTTGTTTAGTTCAGTTTGATTGTTTCTTGGAAGTCATTATTGATAATGGTTTCCGAGGAACAATCGAACTAAACAAACTGAAGGCTGAAAGGTACATCAACAAGAATTGAAATAACTGACAGAGAACATAAAAAAATATAAACTAAATAATCCCAATTGGAGTTTCAATTCATCCCAATTAAAGCAACCTAACCTCAGATTTTATTGGAACCCTAACACCCAAATTACTTATGGGCCTACTTAGCCTCAGATTCTATTGGAACCCGAATCCCCAAATTACTTATGGGCTTACTTAGCCCGAGCCAACAATGAAATAGAACAAACAAAATTACAACCAATTTAATCAAAATTGTATTAACTCCACTTTCTATCATAGTTCAACTATATATCTAGATAAAACTAATTGACTAGCAAACAAATTGAACCCCTCCAATAGTTGATTCACACCTTTACATATGCAAGGCACTTATGCAGTATCTAGCGATACCTAGGCAGGTGAAGGGACCTTCACCGCCTCGCCTAACCTAGGTGACACCGAAATGTATATTTATGTCAAAGGTGCGAGCATATTATTTTTATTTTAAACAAAATAGGTTTGTTGCCTTTTGCCCAGAGTGTTAAAAGGTAGGCAAGGCAGATGCCTTCACCGCCTCGCCTAACCTAGGTGACACCAAAATGTATATATATGTCAAAGACACGAGCATATTATTTTTATTTTAAACAAAATAGGTTTGTGGCCCCTTGCTTAGAGTGTTAGGGGGTAGGCAAGGCAAATGCTTCACTTCAATGAGGTTGTCTTAACATTTTTTTAAGATCTTTTTTTTAATAAATTGATATATACAAATCAGCATAGTAATATGCATCATTAATCATCATTTTGATAAGTATCGTAAGAAAATATGCACAAAAACTGACACAACTACCTAAAATCTTGAAAGAAAATAAACTTAAGAATATTGAGCATTTGTTAGAAAAATTGTTGGAATGGTTAGTAAGAAAGGATCGCAAGTGTGATCACTAGTGATATTTCAAAAGCATAAAAATCATTGAACTATGCTATGAAAAATCAAGATTGATGTTTATCACATATTGATCAAAACATGACATGTTTTCTCCAAATAAAAAAGAAATTTAACATATTTATCAAAATTAATAATGTTTTATTTTGTTTGTTTGTTATTTGAGAATACCTAACTTGAAGTTAAGGAGGAGATGAAGACTCAAAGTTTCTGATAGCAGCAACAAGGAGGAGTAACAAGTATTACACCAAGAAACATAAAACCCTATTATAAAGTGGATTGCAACCTCTTTTGCTACAATAGAATTGCAAATGGGCTACAACCTCTTTTGCTGCAACTAGGTTGCAAACGACTAAAAATGGGTTGGTTGCAACATTTTTTGGATTGACCGCATTGCTTCATTTGGAGGCAGAATTCTATAAAACCGCCTTGAAGCGTGCCTAGGCGGTCTCCTTGACTACAATGATCACATACAAGGAAGCTCAGGAGTTATATCATGTTGCAAGATGCCAAAACAAGTAGAAACTTTAATACCTGAAATTGTTAGCAAGACAAATTTTATGTAGACATGATTAGACCTTTTCCTTATCGTTCAATAAACAATCTAATTATAAATTGGTGAAATGCCTATGCGATCTCTAATCTTTCGTTATAGATGATTTGTATAGTGTGTATCTTGAAGTGAATAACAGTTATATCCTTTCTCAAAAAAAGAAAAACAATAATAATAATAATAATAATAATAATAATAATAATAATAATAATAATAATAATAATAATAAGGCGGTCTCCTTGACTACAGTGATCACATACAAGGAAGCTCAGGAGTTATATCATGTTGCAAGATGCCAAAACAAGTAGAAACTTTAATACCTGAAACTGTTAGCAAGACAAATTTTATGTAGACAGGATTAGACCTTTTCCTTATCAAAGTTCAATAAACAATCTAATTGTAAATTGGTGAAATGCCTGTGCGATCTCTAATCTCTCGTTATAGATGATTTGTATAGTGTGTATCTTGAAGTGAATAACAGTTATATCCTTTCTCAAAAAAAAAAACAATAATAATAATAACAATAATATAATAATAATGATAATGATAATAGTAATAACAATAATAATGATAATACTAATAATAATAACAAAACAGAAAAAGGCATTTTTACATATTAAGTATTAACAAATCCAAATCCATTGCACTTAAGAACAGACTGGTAAACAACACGGGTAGGTGAGATACATTAAAAAAAAAACATAACAGATTAACAAATAGCTTACTTCCATTCAATAACTCGTTTCAGTTTTGCATTCATCTTATAAGTTATGACATACTAAACTAAGTATGAATTCAATAAAGGCAACGACTACTCCACACCACCAAAAAAGTTTTTTCACACCACCATTGAGTTTTTTTTTTGTCTTACTCACACCACCAACAAATATGCATATCCTAACAAAGAAACCCAAACTCAAAACGAAAAAAAAAGGCAAAACATGATAATTTTCGACCAATTTACAGTGTTGGTGAATCGTAAATCGTAACGTGTAAGATTTAGATTTAATCGTAAATCGTATCGCAAATCGCAAGATTTTTTTAATTATAATATATATATATTTATATTTATTTATATTTATATTTATATTTGCCTTCATTTAGGAATATTTGCCTTCAAAAGGTATGGTTTTTTTTTACTTGGGAAAAGTTAGGTTTAGAAAAGTTAATGGGGGATCGGATTTGCTCTTTTTATAAGACAAAAGCTTCCACTGAAAATTAAGGTTGTCTCTATCATTTTAATTGTCTTTGAGGGTTTAAGCATGATAATTAATAAAAAATAATTATTTAGGGGTCCCTGACCCTGACCTTCGTATATAAAGAAATCTAAAAATCGATTCACATTTTCACAACACAACTCACCCAACACAGCCAACACAACACACAATCGATTCAACACACACTACCGCTCTACCGCAACAGAGATTCAACACAACAGAGATTGATTCAACCCACACTACCGCAAAAATCGATTCAACACACAATCGATGAGAGTCGAGATTCAGAGAGATGCAGCAAGATGCAGAGACAGAGAGAACTTGCAGAGAATCGAGCCATCTTTCTCAGATCTGAGCAGAAGCAGCGGATCGAAGGTATGTCTCTATCTCAGATTTTGGTTCTTCTTCTTCTGTTTGTTTCTGTTTTTTTCCCTCTTTTCTCAGTTCTTCCCCATCTTTTCTTATTTTTTTGTATGTATTCATCTTCATCAACACCCGAACGATTTGTAACAATCGCGATTTACTCCTTAAATCAGGGGCGATTTGCTTCGATTTGGGAGAATCACGATTTAATTTGTGATTCAAATCGATGGTGTACCGATTCGAGTCAAATCGGCGATTTGATTCGCGATTTGGAACGATTCGTATAACACTGCCAATTTAAACCCTCAATTGAGACCGATTCTCAAGCTTATCAAAACACGAAAATTATAGTACTCTAAGTTATCTAATAAACATAACTTGAATTACTTGAAAATGTTTTGAAATGAGCAAGTTATGGTCATTTTACTAAAGTCACGCAAATCTATCTCACAACAAAAACAGGATAGTGTCCTTGACTTTCGGCCAACTTATATGTTTGATCGAGATCGATTCTCAAGCTCATCAAAACACAAAAATTGTAGTACTCTGAGTTAACTAATAAACACAACTTGAATCACTTGAAAATGTTTTGAAATGATCAAGTTATAGTCATTTTACAAAAGTTGCGTAAATCGATCTCGCAGTGAAAACGGAATAGTGTCCCTAACTTTCGGCCAAATTATGTGCTCGAACGATATCGATTATCAAGTTGATCAAACACAAAAGTTGTAGTACTCTGAATTATCTAATAAACACAACTTGAATTACTTGAAAATGTTTTGAAATGAGCAAGTTATGGTCATTTTAATAAAAGTCGTGCAAATCTGCCTGAAAAATTTGTTGAATTTTTTGTTTGCCCAAACAATTCAAGTTGTTCTGGGCGAACAGGAAATTTCAGCAAAAAAAAATTTACTGTTCGCCCAAATCAATGCAAGGGTTTTGCAAAACCTCGCATTGTCTTAGGCGAACAATAGTTTTTTTTTGTGATTTGTGAAAATTTTTCTGAAGTTTACTTTGTTTTTCTGAAAATTTTGGGGAAGTTACAATTTGGAGTTTTATTTTGATGGAGGGGGAAGAGATTTTGATGGAGTGGGAAGAGATTTTCGAGGGAGAAGGAAGAGATTTGAATGTGGCGAGAGATTTGCATGAGATTTGAATGTGGAAGATAAAAGAGATTTGAATGGGGGAGGGAGAAATCACGTTTCGATTTGAATGGAGAGAGGGAAAATGTTGGTTTTTTCTTTATATAGGTGATGTGGGAAAGTATGGTGGTGTGGGAAAGATAGTAGGTGAAGTGGAAGAGTAAAATGGTGTGAGAAAGCACTTGTGGTGGTGTGGAATAATCATTGCCTTCAATAAATGACACTCTAAGCAATGGATCTAACTTAAATTTTCAGGGCCCTGCAACAACACAAGATTAAAACTGATTTTCAAAGTTTGGCATGTTTGTCATAGTTATCTGAGAGACCTACCTGCATAATGAATAACCAACATGGGGCTGCTTCCATCCTTGGGTGCCCTGCTCAAATTTCTGGGAGTAATCTTGCCAGTATCAGGATCCACAGAACCAAGCTGCCAAGCTTTCACAGTCACTGGTATTGTAACTTCAGCACCTGGCTTCAATGGAAGAACTGATTTTAAGGTTTCACTTGCAATTGAAATGACAGAATCTTGATTTTTGCCCGAAAGTGAAGTATGTGCTTGCTCAACTGGAACGGATCCAGCATTTGCCAGACTGATCCAAATATCACGAATTTCACCTTCGTACAGGATGGCTGCACCATCACCTCCTACCACATGGGACACCAACAGAGGTAAAGGAGGTACCACAGAAATATTTGGAACTGAGACATTTCTCAATGTGGGGGACCCACAACAGCGAAATGGGTCAGAAAGCACTAGTCCTTGTGCAGCTCCAAGGAGCAAGTTATCGACATCTCGGAATAGGTGTTCTGTGATGACTCCAAAACAATGAACAATACATCCAGGAATTGTCACAGGCCCCACTGAAGTTGGGATTCCTGATAACATGATCACCTTTGCAGAATTAGGAGGAAGACTCACACATATTGGAAAAGCATCAAAGTTCCCAGAATGGACTGAAAGATATATACTATCAACCATCAAGTCAAAGCCACAGGGATTCGCCAGCTCTACCAACACTTGAACAGGTTCCCCGACAATCCAGATCAGCTCCTGCTTACTGCTGCTGTCATTTGCCCCTCCTTTGCTGAATGGCGTGTAAATGAAAGGTCCTGAAGGAGCAGCACCCAGCCACCATTCTTCTCTTCCTGGATTGCGTTTTACAATATCCATTTGTGACGGATGAAGTGGAAAGGAGTGCAACCTAGAAACAAGAATATTTAAGTTCCATATTTGCATAGACAACTATAACAAATTGATGTAAACTCTTAAGTAGAAACATCTATGGATACATATTAAATTATAGGAACTGAAACAAATATTCAAATAAAACATTCCCAAGAAGTCTTCTCAGCAAAAACAAAACATCTGAACATAGGGCCAGGATATTTGACACAATTTAGTGGGGGCTACATGGGGTAGAATTTCAGAAAGCTTTTATGTGAAGATGACCTATGAAATATAGTTACTCACATCAATGTTATGTTGAAATGTGGCAAACGGAGGGATAGAAATGGTAAAGTGCTTCAATTTTGACACCGTTCTTTGACGTGGCTAGAAATGTGAAGATAAGTTGGTTTCCTTGTGAGAATGATCTTCATGGTGAGGATATCATTTTCACCGTGGATTTGCTCTACATTCTATTTCATGTGGGACCCATGAGAATGTATAAAAGGATAGAAAATGTATAGCATAACAAGCTTCCCTGTATTTCAATGCAAAAAGTTGAAAAGTAAGACCAATAGCTTAATGATATTGGTATAATGACCCATAAGTCCATTATATGATCAAAGCCTGCAATAGTTATGTATTTCACAGCTTCCGGTAGAATGTTCATACAAACGAAAGGAGGATAATAGAGGTGCATGTATCTTCATTAATCCACTGACGTATGCCAAACTGCTGGAACTATTCACAGGTGGAATGTACAGAAATGCGCATGTATAAGTATAAATTTGGTTCAAACGGAGAATATTCTAAAATGGTCAAAAGTCCCAAACCAAACAAGGTCTTTCCTTTTATCTTTCGACTTTCAAGTGCAAAACTTACAAACCAACAACAGTGCCCATTCTAATCAACTTCCAGTTACCAACTTACTAGCTTGATTTAATGAGTAAAAAATTTAGTTGCAGATGCATCCCAGACTGTGTAATGAACAAGTCCAAGCAAGTTGTGGCAACATCCAGAAAGATCTTCACTTTGAAAGTGCACACTAGGAAGCAGTCATTTCAGAGAGTAGAGTAAAGCACCTTATAAAAGGCAAAGCCGGATCTGCACAGCGAATTCCAGCTGGGAGCCTTTCTGATGAATTTCCAAGCGCACTTGCTAGGCCACTTTGACCAGCAGGCGTGATGAGAGGATAATAAGATCTAAGTAGTCGAGCTGCTGCACTCCATGCAGCCAGAGGATCTCCTGCACGAACAGAAGATAGCAGTATCTCCCTCAGTACAACCATCTGCAGAGTGCTCCACTGGGACTCAAATAATGAAACTACTGAATGGGGGTGCATTTTTCCACTTTCAGCGTGACTTGATCCAAAATCCTGAGACAAGAAGAAATCAAATGATATCAGCTCCAAAAAAGCAGTTCCATGTCTACAGAATCAGCTTAGCAAATCAAGCATTTTTTTATTTCACCGAACACCACTATTCTATAGAGACTGAGACTGGGAAATCACTTGAAAACTTGATTGGTTTTCATTGATATCTACACAAAACATCATCACCCACCTTCCTACGATGAAAGGGAACCAACTCCTACATCCCATGGATATCTACTTCCAGTAACTCCACTAGCCATTTGGTTTTTTTCGTACATCTCCATAGTCATTCGCCCACCTCTATAATCCACAACAGTTTTCTTGGAGCTACCTTCTTGTAACTGCAGAAAAACTACCTTCCTATAATCCACAACAGTTTTCTTGGAGCTACCTTCTTGTAACAGCAGACAAACTACCTTCTTGAATATGCAAACAATTGCCCACTTGTGGACAAGGAACCTTAAATCACTAGCACCACTAGAGGTAAAGTTTAAAACTTGGTGTGCTCCATCTTGTTGATCACAGCCACCTCCACAAGAAGTTGATAATGGGAGCATTACCCAAACATAAATTATTAGAATCAACTTACCTCCTTCAGCAAACCACCTCCCAAAGCCAAACTTAATTCCCCATTTGGAATTGGAGGACTGCATAGTCAACTACAAAAAATATTCTTTGATTTTAATTTTGTTCGGTTGCTTATGTGTTTGTTGTCACCGTGTTGGTTGTGTAGGCTGTCTCCACCTCCCTTGCAGTTTTGTCATTTCTATAACTACATATATCGACAAAATACAAAAACTAGAGAAAGAAAAAATTATGATTGTCATGTTAGAAAGATAGCATCTAGTAATAGCATTACATCGAATGGGGTTAATTGCGATATACCCCTATAATAAGTAGCTAATACAAGGTTACTCCTATCATTAATCAACAATCCCCCCAGGATTAGCGGTTAACGTGCATTGACCGTGTGATCCTCACGTGCATTAATTTGCTTACCAAAATGCTCTTTCAACAAAACCAATGGATGAATCTCAAGATACAAATACATATCTCAAGAATGGACAAATGGGTAAAATAAACTCTAAAATGTCATTATCTCGAGAAATATCTTGTGAATGACCCATGAAACTAGACTTCGAGATATGCACTCATCTTGAGAAAATTAAAGAAAAAAGAAATTCTTCTTCCTCGAAGCAAATTCAGGAGTGAGGGATGGAAGTGGGGTAGGTGGGGGTGGTGCGTAGGAGGGGTGGCGGGATTGGCAAAACAAAGGGAGAGAGGTGGGAACACACAAACACAAAGAAAGAAAGGAGATTGGGGGTTGCCATGGCGGGGCAACAATGCACAGAATGGCGAGGGGAAAGGAGGGAGGGGTGGGTGGGGCGCACAAAAAAGGAAAAGGAGAGAGGGTGAGGGTGGGTGGTGGGGCAGAAAGACGACGCACAGACAGAGAAAAAGGAGAAAGGTAAGGGTGCAGTGGGGCACACCGAAAGAGGGAAATGGGAAATGAAGGAGGATGGGGTGGGCGGTGGTGGTCCACTAACCTGCAACACCTCCCCCAACTCACCCGAATCATCACAACCACCGCCCCATCCCCTTACCTGCAACATGACCCGAACCTGCCTGCAACATCACCATGATGTCGCCGCCCCCCCCCCCCCCCCCACAACCCCTGAACTAAATAAAAATCATCACCTCCACCTTGCCTCCAGTACCAACATACATTGACATCTTAAGCTATTGATGACAATTTTATTGAACCCAATGAACTTCACATCCAAGAAAACAAATTCGCAATTGTAACCACAATTCAAGATTTCTGAATCAATTGGAGATTGTTGTTGGGATTATGAGTTGCATCAATGGAGATGCCTTCTCTCCTACTATTGTGAGGATATGGGTTGCATCAATGAGGTTAGTATTAGGGGTTGTCGAGTTGGTTTATTCAATTGGTGGAATAAATTCCACCACTAGCAATTTCTCTCTTCAGTTGGGTGGTGGTGGGTTTGATAACTGACAGTGATGTTGGGGTTTGATTTAGTTGAAGATTATGGGGGTAGGGTGGGGTGACATTTGTTCAAAAGGGATGTAGGGGTTGAGGTGGTGTGATCTGGTAAAAATGGTGGAGTCAGGACAGTTTGGTTCAGGGGCTTGTGGTGGTGATAGATTGATTAAATAGAGGGAAAGAAAAGAAGGGGGTGGCAGCCGGAGGTGGTGTAGTGCACTCCAGAGAGAAAAAGAAGAGTAGACGGGTTTGGCAATGGGGTATTGATGAACCACAAATAAAAGGAAAGATGGGAGAGGTGAAGTGAAACTAGAAAGGAGGAAGGTCGGAGAATAGGAACATCTTTTAACCATGTGATTTTCATCACGATACACTTGTATATTATTGTTGGACCACTCATTTTCTTCGAGATAATTGCTCATGATACAAACCATTCAATCTCAACCCTTAGATCTGCCAGGGTGTTTTAGTCATCAAAATGTTAACATTTTGAAAATAGCTCAGACATCTCGATCAACACACGCTGACTGCTCACTGAATAGTGGTTAATGATGGGGTAATTTTGTATTAACTATTTATTATGAGGGTAAATCGCAACTAACCCAATAGAATGTCAAAATTAATGTCGTAGACATCACAATGAAGTTCATGGGCGAACAAGATCTCAATGCACTACTACACCATGATTCCAATAAGCCTAAAAAAACTGACGATTCTAGGTGCTTACGTCTAACCAGCACCTTGGCTAATTCAAACACTCCCTTGTTGAAATGGCAACATTTGAAGTTTTGAACTTCATTCATACATGGACACTCCGCTCAAATACACAATAGTTTTAATTTTAATGACCTAATTCTCTGCAAGCTTTAATCCTTCTTTTTTGAAGTTTTTTTCCTAAATTACACTTATTTTCATTGCAGTTTAAGAGGATACAAGGAGATTTTTCGAATTTAAACAAAGTGCAAGCCCAAACAATTAGTTGAAAATTGAAATAACCAGACATCCACAAGACAAAAAAGGTTTTTTTATTTCAAACACACCTTGGAGGAAGAAAGTGACTTTGAGTTGGTTGCTCTACTTTGAACACGGTATGCATTTGTGGTCATTGCCAACACTTGCATTGAACTGATTGCAGCCAAGCAATCATCTTGTTGCATGTATAACTGAGCAACCTGCCTTGAAAAGAATGCAGCTTTCCGCTGGTAACCCAGAGTACCAAACAATCGAGCTACTTCAACATATAGTACAAGCTGATCACTGGCATCAATCAAGGATTTTGCTCCATCTGCGGCAGTCATTAACAATTCAACAACCTCCTTAGCCAGCTCCTCTCTGTCAAAATTACAACAGTAATAGAAATGCAACATTAATTCCAGAAAGGTCAGTGTCAGCACAATTCTTATAATAGGATATGTGTGCATGTCAGAACACTGTTGAGACCAATCATATATGCACCTAATACAGGAGGTCGGGTATTGAGATTCCATTTGAGGGCAGGCTCACTAAGATTATTATCAACCATTTATCTGGAACTATTAGTTTTTGTGTGTGATTTACGTTACCAAAAAAACAACATGGTAGATAAATTGGGAAAAAAAAATTGTTAAAGAATTTTCAAAAGTTTTATTATACTGAAGAAAACTGGAGTAAAATGTTAAGAGATTGGAAATACCAAGCAAACCAGCCCCCTTTAGCTCTATATAATAAGAATATTGATATTGTGCAATGTATGGTAACATTTCTTTTTTTCTTTTTTTCTTGGTAAAATATTTATTCAGTGAACTTGAGTCAGTGCATAAATGGTAGCCTCACATTAAGGCTCCAAGGACCAAGATAATACTACTCTGATTAGCATACGGCTCAAAATACATACCTTTAAACAAAAGAAGATGAGATATCCCACCCCAAAGAGTAATCAAGGCCTCCATGGCCACTGTTTCCAATCCCATTGATTTATTACCAAAAATCTTGGAATTCCTCTCTCCACATTGTCCAAGTCAATGCAAAAGGACGCACCCTCCACAATTCCTCCCCTTTCACAGACAAATGCAAAGGGGTCTAGCAATACTTCAAAAGGCCCTCCATGAAAGGAAACATCAGCCAAAACCCCTCATAATTTGCATCCACAATCTGCTAATACTTATTATTCAAAAACTTGTGTTTTATTATTCAACAAATTGTGCGTTTCAGTTTTCTGTCCTCCCTTCTTCTTCTTGAGGGGTGAGGATAATGTCAAATATTGTGTGGATGCGGGGAAGGAGCCCTGGAGAGTCTGTACGATACCATGGAAAAGGGAATTCTAATCTCTAGCTATGATAGTGGGGCCATCAAGGCAAGGTTCACTAGGCCCGGGACTCTTGATGGCATGTTAGGTGGGAGACACTTGTACTTAACAATCTTACATTTACATGATGTATACTATTGTTGGCTGTCTCTACTATTCTTATTCCACTGTTCACTCCCCCTTGTTTTCTCGGCGTTAATACATTACATTTTGTTTTCTAATAAAATGAATATATAAAACACTAATTATATAGGTAGAAATGAAGAATGTGGGTTAGGCTCTATGCAGTTAAATCGGAAAGTGGTCGCAGCGCGATTTATGACCGAATTACGATTAAGCGAGATTAATCGGGATTGATCAGATTTAATCGGTCTAATTTAAATATTAATATATAATTTAATTTTTACTGATTTACAGCTAAATTTAATTATGTAGGTACCTAAACTTGTTTAGGAACAACCAACACAACACAACAACACAAGTAACAACAAGTGATAGCAAGTTAAAACTTAGCAACATCACTCTAACAGTAAATAGCAATATGTAAATTCTAAAACTAGCATTCAATCATTAAAAATAAGCCAATATAAGTTATATCAGTAAAATAATTTGCATTCAATCATTCATAAAAAAAACCGATATAAGTTATATCAGTAAAAATAAGTTATAGCGATAAACCGGCGAGTCGGTTGGCCGATTAATCGACGATTTTTCAGAGTTCGCTAAACCCCAACCGATTTCACCCAGTTCGATTCTGTCAAACCCCGAATTACAATTAATCGGCGATTTTTTGCCGCGTTAATAACATATAGGCTTAGGTCAAATATTAAGATCATGAGTGTCAAACGGTGAAGTACCGCATCTTGGAAGGGGGAAGGATTCAAGACAAAGAAGTAGGCTCTTTTTTTAAATCTTTGGGATGGGGTTTACATGTTGTAGGCTTGTAGCATGTTTGTAACTTTCTTTCGGATTTTGCTTAGGTTGTTCTCATCTTTTCTAAGGCATTTCAAAACTATGGAGATCAGACAACATAGTTCGTAACAGCCCTTTCATCATTGTTTCCACCTAAAAGATTATCAATTTACGAATTGGCATCCTAGAACAACTTGCTATAATGATTTCGCGCAAAAGAGAATGAAAAATAGGAATCGAGCAGTTATCCAAGCATCCTAATCAATAATCACGTAAGTCTCGAGCACTTGTAGGTGGAGAAGCATTAAGGCACTTGGGTTAGTATTGATTAAAACAACAAAATAAAGCTTTGACGTGATGTATTGACTTTCCACATTTAGCAAGCTAATGGAGGAAAAACTTCATATGGAGTTGTTCCAGAATTGAGTCTCATTCTTTGACCCATAGGGAATGCAAATCAATTACTTTTCCATCTTGTGTGAGGCAGAGGTTGAAATTGAGATTTTCTCCCATTTGTTTCTTCATTAATTAGGTTAAAGAGATTTAACATCAGTTACTACTCAACCATTTTGCCATTTTAGAGTAAGTGGGCGGATCCGTTAAATCGTTGTCGAGTTAGAGAAGTTGATACTATCACACCAAGGATGCACAAACTCTCCAGAAAACCTCCGTATCACGAGTCAAATACGTGTCGAACACAGATTCGCGTCCGACACGCGCTGGACACGTATTGGACACGGGGTCAACGGTCAAAATTCTTTGACTGGTTCGGACACGGTCCAGACTCGGTCAGACACGGTCCAGTCTTAGTCAAAATTCGTTGACTAAAACATTTGCAATTAAATCATTTCGATCGCCCGATCCTTCCTCCCACACAGCACAGGAAAACCGAAAAAAACCCTAACTCCTACAGCCAAACCCTAACCCTAACCCTGAATCAGATCAATCGATCGATCAAGAGACGAAGGTAGAGAAAAGATAAGTCAAAACAGAGAAAAAGTTTAGAGAATCAATCGATCGATTTCGACAGAGAGGACTGAGGAGAAATTGGGTTCGACAGAGAGGGATAGATTGATCGACAGGATCTATGGCGTCCTCATCAACACCAGGTAACTTCGATCGATCGATTTCATTTTTTTTCCTGCTATTTTCTTTGTTAATGTTTCCTGCGATTTCATCGATTGATCGATCGATCTTCCTGAGATTGATTTCTGAGATAGATCGATTCATCCTGCGATTTTGTTTTGTTTTTTCCTGTGATTTTCTGAAATCGATCCTGCGATTTTGTATTTCGTTTTTTTTCCTGCGATTTTGTATTTCTTTTTCTTTTTTTCCTGCCATTCTTGCGATTCATGAAATACTTCAAATATATATGAAAGTGAAACTGAAATACTCTTTTCTTTTGTTTTCCTGTTTTTTGCTACACTTATCCCTCTCCTTTGTAATCTCAGGATCCTTGATAATTTTAAAAACTCACTAGCAAGGCGGCTACACAAGGTTTTTTGGACACCTTGTGTAGTCCACACTATTGATTCGTTGGATTTGGATGCTACTGGAGTGCTTGAGATTGCCAGTCTTTCACTTGATGAACCTGAGCTAGAGGCTAGAATGTTGGATGAAGAAAATGTGGCAATTGATCCGCTAGTTAATGAAGAAGAAGAGATGTAGCCGCCTCGCTGATGAGTTTTTAAAATTATCAATTTACATTTTATTTACATTATCAAGTTAATGAAATTATATTGCTTATGCTTTATGAATTATGAGTATGACTCGAGTAGTTGAGCTTGACTTTATGATGCATTTGTAAATTTGAATGAATGAATTTGAATGTTTTATTGATATGTTTGGATTGTTTAATAGTATTATTAATTTATTTATGATTTTATGTTCTTATGAGTTACCAAAAAAATATATTAAAAAATTAAGTTTGACCGTGTCGCCGAGTCCTATTTTTTTGAAAATTGCCGAGTCGCCGTGTCGTATCCGTGTCCGAGTCCGTGCATCATTGCATCACACCCTTCTTGAGAAACTTAAGGAGATCACTTTTTCTACTGTTTGTTGTTGGTGAACAATGAAAGAAATAAACGCTCAAATCTTCAGCAACTAAGCTTCGAAACAGTGAGAGACTAGAAGTTTTCTCTTAGAGATTATTGAATGACCTCACCAAATACATAATTGTCATTACAGTTTTTAGTCTTCGTGTGGGAATTCGGAAGTTGTTTCGCATAATTAAGCTCTCTTTATTGCTTGTCTAATAATGTAATTTCCTCTTATCGTCAATTAAAGTGAATTTTTTAATAAAACCTTTAACTAAAAGAAAATTTTATATATATAAAAAGTATTCTCTCAAAGGGAAAACAACGCCTCATTTATTGCTTGCAAGGTATATTAGAAGTTGCAATAAAAATGTTTCGAAACCTCTGTGAAGAATAGGAGAAGAAAAGGTACACAATCAAACCATAAGGAACATGATATATGTGTGTCTGTATCTGCTAATAGCATAAATATATTACCTGCAAAGAAATCTAGCCAACTTTATAGTAGCTTCAAGTTCAAAACTGAGGGTCGATACTCTGTTTAAACAAGAATAAGAAAGCGTAAGGAACCTAGTACAAGAAAATTAATAGAATGATACAACACACAGAAATAAATATAAATGAACAGATCGATGAAAACGAAATAAAATGGGAAGAAATCCATCAAGCTGCCCTTTTCTATATTCTCTTTCTAAAAGGCATGTATTCCATTTGTATCTTTGGTTATCCACAATATTCTATTCAAATTGACAAATTTCCCAATAATTACTAACTACTAGAATAAGAATTGGGATAACCCATATCTAAGCCTTATCTCATCTTACTTGGAAGTACAAGTCATGTCCATTAGATATTATATTACTTTGGCCAAATAGCTAAACAGCCATTAAAGCATTGTTACATGTTGGCTCCTACATGCCAAGGAACCATAAAAGGGCTTGTAGTCAGTTTATTAAAAGAGTGTCGATGTCATGATCCGCAGATCCAGCAATGTAGATTACAAAATTTGGAAAGGAGAGAAATGGGGCCGACTGGAAAAACTTTGTTTCGTGGTGGTTTCACCCTAATTTAATCATATAAATCTCAACGTTTGTTGACTTTATGGTGTCTTCTTTTACCAATTGACCACTACACCACGTTTCAATAAGTTTTCAAGATTAGAAGTCATTGACTCATGCCAACGACTATGGATACCAAGTAGAAAAGAAAACCTAGAGGCTGGTAATTCCTCAATTTTAGCCGAGTGCAACTAATTCATTAATTTCGTGACTGGGAAGTTTGTACTTAGTGTAACCTAGCTGTTATGTTGATTCCAACTTCTACCTAACCATAATATAACTCCATAATGACTAAGACAACAACGACAACTACTACGTTTAGGGATTTACAAATAATTTTTGGAGGAAAAAGGTAATGAGATACTATTTAATTAAATCTGATTACAACTGGTAATTATCCTAGTTTCATAACTAACAAACAAAAAAGTATATAAGTATAGAGGGAATGGTAATAGGAGTTCAAGGCACCTCCAACATGGGGAGCTAATTTTTAACATCTGGCTAATCTAGAACTACCAAAGGATGAATCGTACTACTAAAAAAAAAGTGTGTCCGGATAGCATTATCTGAGAAAGATTTTATCCATGCATTTCTGATGCTTCTGTGTTATTATGAGAAAAATTCTAAAGTGCTTATTGTGGCATTGGGTATCTTCGCTACCATCTTTCAAGGGAAAGTTTGTGCTCCTTTGTTGATTGGGATGTTATTGTAATTGCAACATGATCCTTTGAGGCCTTCTCATAAATTTGAATACATGAATAAATTTGAATCTTCATATATTGCAATGGCCATGCACAACATTACCCTCACCACACTTTTCACATTAAAGATAAATTTTAAGAACATAAAAAAAGTAAAATTAAGTGCTTAGCATGAAATCGAACAGTAAGAAAGCAAGATAAGTAACAAAATATCTATTTCCATTATTAATTTAAACAAAATACACAATGTAAGAGCTTCATATTGCAACAGAAGAAAATGTTCGAAGAAGATATTACTTACCTTTGTGCATTATCTTGCATAAACGATTTTCTGTAATGTAGGATGACACTGTTGTAACGATACTTCACCTCCTCTTCCAAAACTGGGTCTTTTTGGCCCATTCGATCTATCTGATTAGACCCAACAACACAATTAATGCAAGGTTTGGAAAAAATATATATATATAATAACAATAATAATAATAATAATAATATAATAATAATAATAATAATAATAATAATAATAATTATTATTATTATTATTATTATTATTATTATTATTATTATTATTATTAAATCAGACAGGAGATATGTATTATAAAACAAAAAGGGTAAAAGAATACACCAGCTATTGACTGAGAAGGTCAACTAGCTGAAAAAAGTAGAATGCCAAGCACTCGAATGCTATCCCAATTAAAAATTCGAACATGGAATTGATCATCTAGCATCCCCCATGTAACAACCTAGTTCCAAACTAGGGACTTGATAGCCCTAGTAAAATGACGAATGTTTCTAAACGTCCCTTTGAAAATCCTCCTATTTCTCTCTTTCCAGATAGTCCATATAATTGCAAATAATACCATATGCCATAACTTCACCTCCTTAACAGAAAGACCGCTTCTACCCAGGCTTTAGCCCATTGAAAGAGGTTGTCAGCCATGGGTGGATGAATCTAGTTTCCCCACAAATAGAAGTCCAAAGACTGTAAGAGAATGAGCAGTAAGAGAAAATGTGCTCAACTGATTATGTGTTTGTCTGGTAGAGAGAGCATCTATTAATAATCAACAAACCTCTATTGGCCAAGTTGTCCTCTATGGGAATTTTTCCCTGACCTAAAGCCCACATAAAGAAATTAATTATAGGAGGGATTTCTTTCTTCCAAGAAAAAAAAATGACTATAACACTCCAGTGATTTCCTAATTGAAGAATAATCTAAATGCGTGAAGTTGGGAACCTGCATGAGTTTCTTTTTACTTATGCAAGGACTACAATAACCCCTCGAAAGTTAATTTGATAAAGCATGTCTGACATTGATAAAAACTTGTTTGAAACTGTCATTAGTGTTATCCAAATCAATGGTGAGACTATGTGATACCTTTTCTTTAACTTTTACTGATTTACAGATAGATTAACAAATTGCACTCATGATCCCTTGGAGTGTGTTATTTGCACTTAACATAGTGTCAAGCTATGAATGCAGAGAGAAAGTCAACTCAACTTGAAGTCATTGTTGTCGTCATTTATATCCTACTAGCCAACAAAATGAATCCTACATGTATCTATTAAGGCCACCTTATGTACTCTACAAGGAGAATTTTATAGTGCTCTTTAGATTGGTAATTCACCATTCTCTCAGGTTCAACTCTTAGTTGAATCTAATACTAGTTCAACTCTTTAATTGATATTCACCTACTTAGATAGCTATGAGTTCAACTCTGTCTCAACTTTGTAGATCTATTAAAGGCACCTGAGATGCTCTAGTAAGATGGTGCTCTACATGGAGAACTTTAAATGACACCTCCATGGATTGGTTTTTTGTTGGGTGGCTTTGTATTTGAAAAAAAAATTGATTCCCTATAAATGGGTGTGGTTGGAACTTGGAACTTGGAATGTCCATCATAGGACAATGAATGGGAACAACTGGTAATTTGACAGTGGTTCTAGAGTTGATAGTGCCAGATAATGGAGACGATGGGTGGAAGTGGAAGTGGAAGTGGCGTAAGCATGTGCCTTCTAGGTTTTTTCTCTCTGTAATCATATGGTTGATGAGAGGCTGCCCCATGAGGTAACCTATCTTTCTAACTGAGGTTATATGGAGGAAATATGTATCTCCAAAAGTGTGTTTTGTCAAAGATCTCATGTGGAACCAAGTCACGACACGGTATATTGGCAAATAGAGGCATGGATGTGGAGATGGGTTCCCCAAGTGTGACATAGGGGTAGACCATTGGAGTCATGCAATCATCGCTTTTCCATTTTGAGGTAACTAGCTCCATGTGGCTTCCCTTTTAACATGCTTGTGGAGTGGATTGGGTAATGCCTCCAGCCATCCTGGGTGGGTATCATGGGTAGAAATGTTAAGTGTATTCCAAGGATAGAAGAGGGGTGATTTGGTTATTCATTCTTTATACAATTGTTTTTTGTTGTGTTTTACAGATCATCAATACCTAGGGAATCGGATTGTGATGGATTTTTTTTACTAAATTTTTTATTGAAACCCCTCAAAAGCTCACAGTGGGAATAAAACCAAAGCTTAGAAAAGCCAACAGGCAGTTGAAGATCCAAAAAGTGGCCAAACAAAACATTTAAGCGAAGAGCAAAAGAAACGAACACACCAAAAAAAAAAATTAGCAGTCATGTGTTTCCTTAGGTATTTGTTCTTCACATTTCACTTTTGAGGTATTTGTTTCCAAGATTTTGATGTAGATTGGGAACTTTTCATCAAGGTCCAATATTTCCTATACGCTTGTTGAGGCCTTGATTTTGTAAATTTGTATCTTGAAATATTGATGGGGACTAGAGGAAGCAAATAAACCCATTAAGCTTGAATTGACACAGCTTCATTAATTCACTTCCGAAGAATACTCAAATTTGATTACACAATTTAGACTGAAGTCTATTTAAGCAAAACTAACCCTAACCCTAATCCTACTCGGGCTTAACGAGCCCAATTATATAAAACATAAAGCCTAATTAAAATAAATATAAGTAAAAAAATATAATCTATATTATTCCTATTCCAACAAAATATCCAGTGTAGTCAAGGCGACCGCTTAGGCGTGCCTTAAGGCGTTTTTACAGAGTTTCGCCTCAAAGTGAGGCAATGCGGTGAGATGAAATAAGGCATCCGCCTCACACCACCTCAGCGCTTCAACCGCCTCGGATGAAAAATGATTGCAGCCAGCACATTTGCAGCCCATTTGCAGTCCATTTTTAGCCCAAATAACAAACAAAAGATAAAACGATTTTAAGTTTTGATAAATGTCACTTTTTTAATATTTTTGAAGAAAACACATTAATGACTTTTATGTTTTGGAATACCAATAGTGATCATACTTGTGAATTTTTACCAACAATTTCAATAATTTCTTGTAACAAATGCTCAATATTCTCAAGTTTCTATTCTTTCAAAATTATCAATTTTTAATGATTTAGTAGATGTTTGCAGCTTACTTGACACTAATGCACTAGTGCATCTTTTCGCTATGCTATGCAATTTTATTATATTTCCATTTCGATTCTAGGTAATTGTATCACTTTTTGTACATATTTGCTTATGATACTTATCAAAATGATGATATATATTACTATGTTGATATGTTTCAATTTATTATAAAAAAAAAATTATAAAAAATGTTAAGACTGCCTCAATGAAGTGAAGCGTCTGCCTACCGCCTCACGCTTAGGCTTTTTCAGGCCTGTCCGCCTCGCCTCAACTACAATGAAGATATCGATAAGTTTTGAACCATTCACCAAACAAAAACCATAAAATAGAAAACATGTTCAAGAATCAAGCACGTTTCCAATATAGCCCGAGTTGGATACTAATCTTGCAACAATGATCAATCATTGCGTGCGAAACAAAATTAAAGGGAATCAAGGAAGGGGACACTCATGCAAGGTCAAGGGCTTGAGAACCAAGAAATAGACAACGACGGAGTAGATGATAAAACATGATGAAGATACTACTCTTACTCGAGATGTGGATCAAGAACAATTCGTGCTTCCAAATCAAGTTCAGGAAGATTTTGGCTCAAGCACACATGATATGCTTGGTTGAAATACCAGAAAAGCAAGAAACTTCGGACAAGATCAATGTACATACAAAGAAGAAACACTGTAAGTTTGAAACAAAATGGCTTCTAGCTTTCAACCACACATAGCCTACAGACATGCTGCTGCTGATATAGGTAAGAAAATTGCAACTAGTATCACATTGAATGGAGACAACATTTGCACTTGAATATACACAAAGCATTTTGAAACTAACTCATAATTACTAGGCGCGCAGCTCTTCAACTTCTCCTTGGGTATTCGGTTACAAGGCCTACCTTCTCTTTGGGCATTTGGGTTTCCATTAAATTGTCTTCTCTTACTAATCCAAAAAGTAAATAAAACTACGCAGATCCCCAGACTGCTTTCTGAACAAGTGGAACTATTTTATCTGATCAATCAAAAGAATGTACTAGCTAGAAAGTTAAATTCGTTCAATAGCTAGAAATAGGCATATCTTACTGAGAAAATGACCAACTAATTAGTCAAATCGCTCTGTCATATGTTCCTTAGAATATATCCATGCAGTTTTGTAGAGAAGTTGATCTCCCTTCAAGGGTCCTTAGACTACTTTCCTTATGTATATAAAATAAAAAGCAAAAAATAAAAAAGGAGCTCAGGGAATTACCTACCAGTAAGGCGCAAACACTGCCTTCTAAAGCCCCCGCGTACCAAAAGAAGTCCCCCGTCAGCCTGGCAAGTTCTATTGCTGTAGAATAATGAGCATTGGCATCAACAGGTGAACCTGCCAATAAGCAATAATCTCCTATGGTCTTCTGTGCTCGACCTAGCCTTCGTTTTTTGGCCTTGATCACCTGAAATTTTAAAATGATAAATGATCAAATTAAATCATTCAACAAATAGTAGTGTCATGATTCTAGAGGCCTACAATGTAATCAAATAATAATTCAAACTCTGAAGACACCTAAGTATAGACCTCCTCTGAGCTGAGACTGGCTTGAGAATCTAAAGGCGTCTTCAGAATAGTTCCAGCAGATTCAGCGCGAAGAACCCATTTCTCAAATTCCATCAACAATGAGGCAGCAATATCTTGCATCATGGTATGCAAGTGGAACTCCTTGGTTTGTTGATCAGCAGGAGGGAACAATATTACATTGTCTCCCTTTTTGCCACCATCCTCTAGCTGTTACAGTATAAAGATCATCAATTAAGTCCTCAACAAAAAGAGAAGGTACAATTTATTTGATAGAAAAATTCTCTAGCAAAAAAGACTAGGACAGATAACACGCTCAGTTACTCAAAACTTTCATGTGCAAAAAGGATCCTTATTTTACAATAGCTTATATCCTATCACCCTGAGCATCCTTGCTCACGATTTAGGCATATTGTTGAAGCTCCCACTCTGATGATAAGTTCTTAATCTGTATCTTCACCACATCTGAGGGTTTTGGCACAAGCATTATGAAAGTAATATTGAGATTTTAGTAAAAAAAAAAAGAATGGTTGCAGAATTCATGGGCTACGTCTATTTAGTATTATGTAAGAATGTCCCAACCAATGTTCTAAAAATCGGTCAAGGCGGCCACCTAGGTCCGGGTAGGAGCCGCCCAGGCAGGCTGCGAGGGCAGCTTCTGGGCAGGTTTTTTAAAACTTTTTTATTTCTAGTTCGAAAAAAAAAATTAACTGTTTTTTTATACATTTTGCATATGCATCTTGACATTGAATTAGATGTAATTTATATGTTATTATGTTTAACTTTTATAAATTACAAATTATAACAAGTAAATAAATAATTGCCTAGTCCTCTGGGGGCTAGTCCCCTACTCGTCGCCCGCCTAACGTTTTTTAGAACATTGGCCCCAACACACTCAAGATCTCTAACCTAATCCTTACTATTGGCAACTTACGAAAAAGGGAGGAATGCATTTCAATTGCCAATTTTTGTGCATCTAGTGTGAACTTGATTTGTCAATTACCAATCACTAAGGCTCACCTTGGTATGCTGTAAAAGAATGTTTTATACATTTCCATAGTGGACCCAAAAAAAATTGGTGCTTCGTATATTTTTCAAAAAAAAAATTATTATTCAAGTGCAACTTAAAAGCCAAATGAAGCCTGAGACCCTCTACATAACCATAATCTATTATCTCTTTACGAAACCAGATCATGGAATTAAATGGGCTCCTTTGTTGTTTATTAAATTTACTCCTTAATGTGGAGCCAAACTCCTTAAATTACTTTGCAAGTTTGCATTGACATATTCGATGCACTCTTTGAAGGGAGAAATAATGGTCGATATCTGAACACCTTCCCTCACTTAGAGCCCGATTGTTAAAAAAACTTATTTTATCACTTTAAACTTTAATTTTAGAAAATTCGCTGATTGCCTTATTAAATAATGTTTGTTAATATGTCCAAACTCTCAATTAAAACAATGTTTAGTGACAAATTAAATGTTTAGAAATAAACACTGAAAATTTAACATACTCCAAACCTTCAAACTTCTTCGCCATTTTAGAAGCTTCAACCACGATTTTTTTTCTTTCTTAATGACTCCAACAAACACAGTATTCACGATTCCTTTTTATTATTAGCATCCAGTATAATCAATTAGTATAAGTTCAATTATAAAACTTCATTTCAGTGTTTTTAACAATCAGGCTCTCAGTGTTACAAGTGAAAGATCCTCACTTTTCAGTTCTAATTTTCCAGTTAACTCAACCTAATTTAGTTTACAAATTCATTCCTCTCTCTAATTTAACTAATTTAGCTCCAAAGTTCACATTTTTCATCAACCAAGAGCTCAAATTCGATCAAGTAAAAATACCCCCACACAAAATGTTTCAAGAAAAACGGGAAAATGTATAATTAAGCTCCAAAGTGACAATTTTTCAACTACCAACAACTCAAAAAATTCTCCAAGAAAACACAAAAAGCAGACCTGAGAATCGCCAGGGCAGAAAGCGAAGCAGCGTTGGACGAGAGCGGAAGTGTAGCCCTTACAAGCTGCATTGAATTTGTCGGAGACGAGATCGAGATGAGGGTTAGAGGGGCAGTGACAGAGGCCAATGACGGCCAAGATCTTGCGATTGGACTGGAAATCCTCCCAGGGACTGGGAGGGGAACCCCCAACCATGAATTTGAATCGCAAACTTCCAGCGTCCCATGGCTGGTGAGCGAAGGGGCTCTTCTGGTGCTCTGTGTAGAAGGAGCTGATGGCGGAGAGTTCGACCTTGTGGTACCGGACGAGCATTGAAATGTAGTCGCGGAGTTGGGGTTGCGGGATCGGGCCGATTGGGAGGACCGCGATCCGGATCATGCATCCGCTCTCGATGCTCACGTCTGGCTCCATTGGATTGGATGCGATGGAGGGAGGGAGAGGAGATCGGAGTGTGGACAGAGAGGAGGAGGAAATGAGATTGAGAGAGAGAAGTCGTTGTTTGGCTTTAAATTGGGGGAACTTTTGTGTGATTCAAGAGTAGCAGCTGCGTCGATGGGGACAGATTTTGGCTTATGATCAAGGATTGTGATTTGTTTCTGTTAATTTCAGTTTTCTGATTTTAAGATATTTCGTTTTCTATAGAAAATAAAAAGTAAAAATTTTCTTTTGTGATTCCGAATTTAATAATATAAATTATACATTTTTAACTTTTAAATACTACATAAATATTCTCACACCATACATACTACATGTTACAAAAGAATCACTCACATAACACATTTTTTATTCTAAATAACGTTATACCATGTTAAAATATACAAAGATTAAAATATTTATTTATTGTCTCAAGAAAATTTCTGACATATTTCAAATTTCGAAAAAAAAATTTGTTAACTTCAAAATAAGAAATATTTTGTGAAATCTCGCCATATTTCGAGAAATCATATTCCCTGCTTATGATAACTGCTTCTAATAGATAAATAAATAAATAAAAATATAGCGACTTTTTGACACCACCACATTTTTTAAGAACATCACTACTTACTGTACTACACTAACAATATAAATGTTGAATCAAATTTTCTCTCCCTCCCCCTCCGATGAACGGCTTTATCCCTAAATTTGAATCTTCCCTCCTACCCCCTTTCTCGAGAACAGAAAAAGAACTAGCGAGACTCATAATCCTATGCAAAAGTCAAATTCAATCATAAATTCAAGGTGATGAGGGTGTTGTACATGAGGGTGAACAGGTGGAAGAGGCTGAGGAGTTTCAGAATGGACGGTGACGGAGCCAGAATTTTTGTTGAAAGAGGCAGAGTGATGAATCATAGTTAATGGTGATAATATAATAATTAATTACTTCCACATAATTTTCTTTAAATTTGAACAATACTTAAATAACTATACAAAATACCAATTGCTAAATAAAACTTCATCTAATCTATGGGAGAAGAAAATAGATCCAACGAGCTACTTTGTAGGAACACAAAAGATTAATATATGGTGGACAAATCAAATTGGTATATAAAGTTAATGGGCAAAAATTAATTTCAAATATAAAATTATGTGTTTACAAAAAAAAAAAAAGGTTATTTGTGATTTGTCCCTTATCAAAAATAGCTAATTAGAGGTTACCCCCAACATTAATCACTATTGTAGTTTTTCTCAGGACTAGTAAAGGGCTCACGTTGATTACAAAAAAATGCCCTCAAACAATAACCCACAATGAACCTCAAGATACAAACATATCTTGAGGAAAAGTTAATGGTTCGAAATTTTTATGTATATCCAAAAAAATCCTATGAATAAAAAACAAAACTAAACCTCGATAATGAATTATTCTTGAGAAAATACTTTAAAAAAAAACTTTTTTTTTCATTCTCAAAGTAAACAAGAGAGGATGGGGTTGTTGGTGGCAATGTGGGAAAAGGAAATAAATCAAACAGAGAGGGAATGAGAGGAAACGATGAGGAGGGCAGTTGTCGGTCTCATAGTAAACAAAAAGAGGGACTAGAAAAGAAGAAAGGGACGAGTCATCGGCATCGCAGAGAACAGGGGAGAAAGGAAGAGATGGGGCAGGATGGCACTGTTAGCATCACATGTTGGGCAAATCGCAAATAACCATAAAAAATTTCAAAATTCAATGGAGGCAAGTAGATCCGTGCCTAGAGGAGGGTGACAGGGATGGGGAGCCCAGGGATGAAGAGTGTGACGGGGATGAGAAGGGTGACAAGGATAAAGAGGCTGAGGAAAATGAGATCAGGGGGATAATGATGAGATGTTCGTAATAAAGAGGAACCAGTTATTTCGTTGCGTTTGTGTGTTTCTGGGTAGTTTTGGTCTTTATCGCATGGTCCACTGTGATTTTGTTGTTGATATTCACATTTTGTTTTGCAAATGTGTTAGAACTACAAGTCATCCATAAATACAAAAACGGTGACTTCTCTGACAACTGGATCATGCTATGTTGGTATACGTATACATGTCATTTACAAAAATGAGAAAAAAGTTATTGTGTAAAACAGTTACAAAATGTACAAAAAATGAGCATGCGTGCATCAATCTATTATAAGAACGACCTCCTCTGGCTTCTTCATCTTCTTAGAAATCCTTGAATTTTACTTCTTGAGTATCACAAAACCAATGTGGAGTTGGCCATCAAATGAAATTTTCCATGATATTGTTTTAGGAAACATGTGAGAAGGCCAAGTAGGTACTGTCCTAGGCAATGGTGGTTTTGATGTCATATGGAGCAAGATGAAGTGAGAACTTTGGGTAAGATGTGCAATGAAACATACTTATGTCGTTCAACTATGATGGAGGTTGAACATATGGAAAACATGTAGTCTTTGGTTCCTACAACAAACAAACATACACCCATAACGGTTTACCGCGAGCTCTAGTATATATGGAACCAACTTCGGTTTGTAATATGTACATTGCCTTCTGTAATTGTCAAAGCATCCTTGACCACCTTCACCTCACCCTCATGCCACATTCCAAACCACAACTTGTTGTTAGTTTCTAGCTTCATTAGTAGCTCTTCCTTACCTACCTCCAATCACTTTCTATGTCATAACTTAGAAAATATCATCCCATCGGTAGGTACATTCTAAATGTTGTCAACATAATCCCGAGTCCATGACGAAATTTGCTTCATAAAAGTGTTTTTTTTCTACTTCTCCATCTCCTGTTTTGGTTTAAAAAGACTTTCTTGAGTTTTCAACTCCTCTTGTGTCTTGGCGTACTCATGCCGAATCGTCCTTGTTAGTTGATTTTGCTTGGACAATTTCTTTTTTTTAGGTCTCCCATTGGCTTGAACAAGTTTAGATGGTACAATCGTTAGGGTTGAACTCGGGCAACTCAACTCTAAAAGCTTACTCTTCAACGCCAACTGCTAATCAGGAGTGGATTTATTAAACATTTGCTTAATGATATCAACCCCTAGGTCTATAATCACGTAACCTCTTTCATCAATAGGTATTTTGTGATACCCGTACTTTTCCAATAGTCTTAATAAATATTTTTGTACATACAACTTTAGATTTGTATTTTTGTGCTATTGTTAAATTAATATAAATTTACTTATGTTGTAGTCATGTACTATGCGAATGTTTGATTTATTTTGAATGAGGTAAAATTCTAAGTAGATTCTCTATTGATGTAAGACATGAAAATTTTTCATATTGGAGTTGCAATTTTTTTAGACTCTTAATTCTTTCACCTAGTGTGTTTTTGAAATTCATTTATTTATCAGGACGAGATTTCATTTAAGGTGTATAATGTAACGACCATATTTTTTTTTACTATAAAAGAACTTCATACCTTTTGTCCCTACTTAAAATGGTTTGCTACTGCATTAAAGTTTCTGAAATAAAAAGAGGAATTTGCTTATAACTTAATGGAAGCATGGTATTTGTGAAGTACCTAAAGTACTTAATTTTTTTAGAGAGTATAATTAATGCGTGTAGTGAGCAAGTGATTTATTTATGTAAATATTTTTAGTAATAAAATGATTTTCAATTATTTATTTAAATGCTTGTTTTTATAAAAATAATGGGTGTAAATAACCACACTATGTTTTTTTTAACCTAGTTGTGGTGTTACTCCAATCATTCCCCTAAAATAGCTAAAAACTTATTTTAGGGGGAAGTTATCCATCCCCTATATTTCAAATATTAATAAAATATTCAAATATTTAAGATTCTAAATTAAAAATAAATTAAAAATAAAAACAAAAACATTTAAATAATAGTATAATTAAAAAATAATTATTCAAAAGCATTTAAATAATAGTATAATTAAAAAAATTATTAATACTAATTAAATAATGGTAAAATTATTAATAGTAATTATCTAAATAATGATGTAAAAAATGGAAGATATATTTAAATAATGATTAAAAAATTAATTATTAATACCATTTTTTAACTCCCAATTTTTTTAATTAGTCAAGTTTAAATTAATAATAGTATAATTTTAAAAAATATTTATATAATAGTATAACTGAAAATTGTAATATTATATATTTAAGTTGAAATTAATAATAATATATTTAATAATATTTTAATAATATAATTGAAACTAATTAATATAATTATATTTAGTTGAAATTATTAATAGTATAATTGAAATTAAATTGGTACAGAAAAGTTGAAGATATATTAAAATAATGAAGAAATAAAATAGGAGATGTGGTTGGAGTGGTGAAGAAATAAAAGAGCATCTCCAATGGTAAAAGTAATCAAAAGCTAAATTTAGGAGTCCCATATTTCTTCACCACTCCAACCACATCCTCTATAAAAGAGAGTGAAATTCATTTTTCCATGGCAGTGATTTGAAATTTAGCAAACCCAAATGGGTAATTTAAGAAATGATTATTCTATATAAACCACTCAACATAAGCATTGAGGCATTTGGTGTTTTCTTGTATTGGCTTGTTTGTTTTGCTTTCCTTAAGAAAGAAAAGTGAGAAAGATGGACAAAAAAAAAAAAGAGGAAGAAAGCAAACAAAGATTAGAAGATGAAGGAAGAGAATAGAGAAATCGAGAGAGAAAAATGATGATGAGATAGAGGTGTTGGCGGTGTGTGGTGTTGTGGTAGAGAGGGGTTGTCGTGTTTGTGTATGCAAGGGAGATGGCGACATGACAGATGAAAGAGTTTTTCGTGAAGATCTCATGTGGCGAGGGCTGTGTATGGCTGATCTATGGGTTTTCATTTTTAACCAAAGATTGTAGAGGATATTTTCTTCGTCTATTACTTCCCACAAGGCCAGGTCGAGCACAGTAGTGGAAATGTGGATTTTGGGCATTTGAGGGTTCCCTCATATGTTTTGTGTGTGGTTTCCAGTGTGAAGTTAATGGTGGAATATGTTTGTCAATCAGAAGTTCATTGTTGGGGTTCTATTGTGTTTTTGAGGATTGATAATGGATGCTATCATAATCAGATCACCCTGATTTGACTTTCTCCTTTGCAAAATCCTTCTAAACAGTGAGAATATATGTCTCTCTATTTGTGATTTTCTTTTCTTATTTTTACTCAGGGAACATGTTTGTTATTGGTTTAATTATTTTAATACCCATTGATGATTTTCATTCAATTTGTGTTAAAAGATTGATTTTGCAATAATCGGTGTTGATATGCAAATGGGCTTATTTGTTTATATTGGTATGATTTTTTAAGTTAAGTAATTAGCTTGTTACCCCTTCAAAGGTTGGACCTCTAAGGAGTATTCATGCATGGGTATATTACTTTATTATCAAGGCAGTAAGAACTATTAGATAAGTGAACAGAGAGACGATTACAATTGAGGAAGTGTAATGCAAGAAGATTGAAAGGTTATGATCAGAGGTTTAGTAATAAGGAGAATTGTATTGCATTTCATTATTATTTTCCCATCAATTTTTAAGCCTTAATAATGACAAAGCCGGACACACTTTGCAAGCGATGCTATTGTTTTGATGGAAGACCCTTTAAGGGAAATGTGACATGCTCCTTTGTTTTGAGAAGCAACTTTCTGCCTCTGATCTCTACTATAGTATCAACACTGTCTTAACAAATCAATAACTTGATTTTAGTTCAAATTTGAACCATTTCATATTTGCATCGTCCATATTTGAATCAATAAGAACAAGTTAAGTCTAGGGGTGGGCACTGGATGGGATGGACCTCATCCTTACCTCATCCCGTTCATTCGAGATTGGGATGGGATAGACCTCATCCCGACCTCGTCCCATCTCAAACGGGTTCGGGACGGGACGGGATGTGCATGTACTAAATATTTTTAATGATATGTTGATTTTCAACCAATTGGGTTTTTTTTTTTTTTTTAGAGATTCACAAATTTTCTTTGAATGAACTTGAAAAAATAAACATTTTGTACACACAAACATAATAATGAATAAATGAAATAAATCATGTATCATAAAAGAACCAAAATCGAAAAAGGAAAATAGAGAGACCATTTGACAGTTGTTTAAACTTCTTATGGTGCAGGAAACCCTTCTACAATTGGATGCAAAGTATGGAGTCGAGTTTTCATGGTAGTTTTAGCTTTCTTATGTGTCGTTTGGGCTACTGGGTGTGTATGATATCTAGTCTATGGGTTTGCTTTAGAATTGTAAGGTCTCACAGTTGGAAATGCTGGAGCCTAGTGGTTTCATAGTCAAGTGCTTAATATCTTTGTTTCTGTCGAAACTTACCAGTCACGATGTCAACTAGTTTACACTACTATCTGAAACCGCAATATGTAACTGTTGTTGCTATGAATTAATATGAAGTTGATTGTCTTAAAAAAAATACTCTACAGATGCAAAATTCCACAAATGAGTTATTCGCATCATCCAATTTCCATCACAAGTTCACTGGAAGGACCAACAACATGTTCATACCAGTTGAACCAATTGAACCTTAGTGTCATGCTTGTTGTCTTGATAATCATTAGTAGCTCGGAGCTGTTTTTTTCTCATTGAACTGTTCTTTTCAAATTTCTATGTGCACTTTAGTCTCTTTTTATTTCTATTGCCAGTGTTAAACTTTCAAATAGAAATTACTATGGACATAATCAATCTTCAATTGACACAATGGTAAATAATAAACACGATTCAGTTGTAATATTCAAAAACCTCATACGTGCAATAAATCCTCATATGTGGCAGGACTTAAAAAGAAAAATATTTGCAAATTTTGACTTTATCACGTGACAAAAAAATAATGACTTCCTGAAACTATAGAGAATATTCACAAAATAACTCACATGGAGAATAGCACTTGATTAGTAATATCACATTTGCATATGTCGTGTTATGCTATTAAAAATAAAGTCTAGGGTTAGGCCAGGTCACCAGATTATGAGGATTGCCAATGCACTGAAACATACTGGGAATTGCAACAGGTAAGCTCACAATAAATAAACTAAGCATTACAACTACAACATTTTAAGAAGAGTCCTGTAATAATGAAATTAAAAGTCAAGCAAGTAAATTTCCAAATTGAAGTTTCTATATAAACAAAGAGTACCAAATCAAGCAAGTAAATTTTATAGATATTTTGATTTAATTTCAACACATCCTAAACTTTTCTTTAGAAAATAGTTTGATTAAAATTAATAATAATAAATATTTAATAAATAAGTTTGGGACGGGATGGGTGGGATTGAAAATGTCTATCGCGATCTCATCCCACTCTAGATCAGGACGAGATGGGATCGAGATGAGTTTGATCAATCCCAAAAGGACTCAAAAAATCGGGACGAGACTGGATGGGATGCCCACCCCTAGTTAAGTCGATATGTCATAGCTTTTTTTTAAAGCTTAATAACAGTAGCAACACTGTCCCTTTCTAATACGAGCTTCATTTCTCCTCTCTAGGTTACATAGTAAGCATTTTCACTACAAATTGGGTCAAGGCATATTCAAGTTACACTTAAGATGTTGGTTTTTGTTTGTTTTTGTCGGTTTTTGTAAGTCTTATGTTGACAAATCAACTTATTCTGTTGGGAGGATTTTTTTTTATTCTCATAATAAACACCATCATGGTGTCTATTTCCCTACTGCATGCATATTGAACTCAGTTGTGTTGAAGTGTTATTACTCAAAGAAAGGCATGTGTATTGCCAACTAGGATTAAATAGAAGTGTGATGTATAGATGGTCATAAAAATTTCCATGCAAATGATGGAAATGGCATTGGTCGACTAGGACTGTGCTTTATAGTTTTGTGCAGTAAGAGTTAGAAGTCTTCCCTTTTATGCAAATTGTCTCTAAAAATACAAATCAATGACATAAGCCAAATAAGATCAGATGCATTTTGGTAGATGTTGACTAGGACTTTTACCGTATGATTAGGCCTAAAAAAATAGCCCGTAACTCATTTTTTACATTGTTTTCACCGTTGGGATCCTTGTCTTGAGATGTATTTTTGATGGAAGTATAATTTTCTAAATTTGAAAAAATTAATTTTTAGCCCTTAACTCCTTTATGCACCGATATGTGCGTTTCAGTCTATGAATATGTTTTGAAGTATAGGGTTGTGGTTTCATAGTGATTCTTAAGATGTTAATGGTTCAGGAATGTATGCTAATGCAAAATGATGAACTTTGGAGATTTGTATCATTATACATATTGTCTTGTCAATGAGTAGCTTGATTGTCATTTTGTTATACAACATTTGTTTATGAAATCATATGTTTCTCCAAAAGTATGAGTGGATATATATTGGGGTAGAATTATTTATAAATGACAAAGTGTCATTGTGAAAGAGTTTTGAGATATCATAATATACGATACTGATTGAGTCCTTAAACGTTAATCATCTAGCATTGTATCACTTAAAACTTCTACATCTCTTATTGTTTATGATTTCCTTCTCCTATAGAGAAACGAAGTAACCTTCGTGCTGAGTCTTGCAAATGTGGGTTGCTCCATTTCTTATAGAGAAACTAAGTAACCTTCGAGTTGGTCTTGCGAAAAGGAAGTGATTTTATGACTAAAAGAGTTTTTATTGTTTATCCATAAAAAATGTGGCGCGATAGCCCAAAAGTGGCTTTTATGTAACTCATATATTTAGGAGTATCTGGTGATGCATATTGTCATGTGATGTGTCCTCACTTAGACATGGATGACGGAGAAGTTCTCATTTATATGAGAGATATACACACATGTATGTTCGGCACGGAGGTGGTGCAAATGTGGTGTAGTCTAAGTGATCAATTCATTAAAAATGAATAATATTTAAGACAAATAATATATGGACACACAGAGCTGTACTAATTGATGAATACTGATTGGTTGAAAAATTATATACATTTTGTTTCTGACCATTCATTGCAAGATGGCAAGTCTACTAACGTTATGTAGGTCAAACTTGCTATGGTCGACCTCTACAAAGTGAGTATAGGTAAAGTGAGTATGATTGCCTTGTTGATGAACTACAAGTCTTTGAGGTGTTATTTTATTGTGTATGTAATTGGCAATGAGTAAGCTCTCTCTCCTGAGCTTGGTGAAAAGCATACGCCTGTAGTTTTTTCCTTTTTTTTTTAACTGAACAAAAGAAAAAGATATGATATGATATAGAAAGAAACAACCCTAGCAATAGCAATGAGCAATATCTCATCTTTCAACATAAGAAAAAAAACACCAAAATGATTTGTCTACAAAAAGGAGCTACTTAGTTTCGCAAGCCTTTGTCATTGTCAGTCAACTAAGTAGGGCTTGAGGCCTCCTGCAAATCTATAAATCTGAGTAGCATGTCGCAAAAAAAAGGGATGGAGATTATTCATGAGCTAAATTGTTGACACAAGTGAGCTTTTTCTTCTAAGGTACATTCCTTTGGAAATGTAGCCTATTAGCTTTGCCTCTGGTTTAGAGATTATTTGGGCAGCGCTATTGGAATTTTCCTTAATGGGTGAATTTCGTCAGCAGTTTTTGAGTAAGAGTCTTTTTGTTTTACTTCAACTCTTTTATAAATGTTTATGTTGTTATTGAATTTTCACATCCCGAATTTTGGGAAAACAGATAGTCCTACGTGGATATAAGGATTTTGTTTTTCTCGAATTGGGGTGTGACATGTTTTGCCATGTTGCATCCAATACTTGTCTAAAGCAGCTAATGAAAAATGTCCAGTAGGAATAATATATTGTGTCATTTCATGACCAAAATGCAACCCAAAAGTGGTTCGAATCACACATCGACACTTGACTGGGTCAATGTCGACAAATTCAGATTTAGACCTCCAAATTTCCAATAGCATCAAATCGGGAGCCCAGTGTAACATTGACCAATGAAGTTTCCCCAAAAATTGTGACCAATGCTCATTCTTGACCTTCATCAAATTTTGTTGAAATGTTGCTTCAATCTATATTAATTAGACTTGGATTATGTCATGCTTTTTTGTCCATAAAAAATGCGCCTTAAGAATTTTCTAACATTTTATTTTTACTTGGAGTGTGTGCCTTCTACGTGACCGGTTGTCTGTTGGCCAAAATGCGTGAAAGTGTCGGTCCATGTATTCATAAGTACACGGTGTGTTGCAAAGTTGTTTTGTCTTTCATTTGACAGGAGTTTAGGTGATTAGTGGTATTGTAAATAGTCTTCAAATATGTGATATTGTTGGGAAGTGTATCTTTCAAATAGACCAAGATGAAGCGAGGGGTGATACCCGACTGTTGGAGCGTCACGCACGTGAACTTGCGTGCACCCCTTGGTCCACTATACATAGCAACGATATTGTCTCCAACTTAAACACCACCTATCGGGTCGGGCCTTCCATTTGGGCCTAGGTGGTGTGGGGTTTTCCCTTAAAAGGCCTCGTTACTATTAAGGAGTGGACCATCTCCTTATAAACCTTAGTGACAACTCCACCTTACTTGATGTGGGACTATTCAAGTCAACTTCATCCCAACAATCTCCACCTTGGCGCGAATCGTCACACATCCTACAATCCATCCACCGGTCTGCAACATATCGAAGTACACCTTCTCCTCGAGTCTCAAGTGCAACCGTGCAACCACGATCCTGTGGGTAGCACTCGATGTATGGGCTTGACTATTTCTGGCATTTTTGGCTCCACCTAGTCGCAACCTCCGCACTTAACTCCACCTTGTCCAGGCTCGACTATTTTCGGTGTTGTTGGCTCCACCTAGTCGCAACCACCACACTAACTTCACCTCGTCCAGACTTGTAGCATATTCTCGAACACCATATCGGCAAGGATTTGAATCATTCATCTGGCAGACCGCGCACCTGCGCCTACGCCTATCCCCTGAATAATGTGCCGCCTGCACCTTCACCTTGCCGACCAAGTCCCAGCCAAACCATCGGCTCTGATACCAATTGTTGGAGCGTCGCGCACGTGCACTTGCGCGCACCCTTTGGTCCACTATACATAGCAACGATATTGTCCTCAACTTAAACACCACCTATCGGGTGTGACCTTCCATCTGGGCCTAGGTGGTGTGGGATTTTCCCTTAAAAGGCCTCGTTACTATTAGGGAGTGGACCATTCCCTTATAAACCTTAGTGACAACTCCGCCTTACTTGATGTGGGACTATTCAAACCAACTTCATCCCAACAATCTCCACCTTGGCGCGAATCATCACACATCCTACAATCCATCCACCGGTCTGCAACATCTCAAAGTACATCTTCTCCTCGAGTCTCAAGTGCAATCGTGCAACCACGATCCTGTGGGTAACACTCGGTGTACGGGCTCGACTATTTTCGGCGTTTTTGGCTCCACCTAGTCACAACCTCCGCACTAACTCTACCTTGTCCAGGCTCGACTATTTTCGGCATTGTTGGCTCCACCTAGTCGCAACCACCGCACTAACTCCACCTCGTCCAGATTCGTAGGATATTCTCGGACACCATCTCGGCAAGGATCTGGATCATTCATCTGGCAAACCGCGCACCTGCGCCTACGCCTATCTCCTGAATAATGTGTCGCCTGCACCTTCACCTCGCCGACCAAGTTCCAGCCGAACCATCGACTCTGATACCAATTGTTGGAGCGCCGCGCACGTGCACTTGCGCGCACCCCTTGGTCCACTATACATAGCAACGATATTGTCCCCAACTTAAACACCACCTATCGGGTCGGGCCTTCCATCTGGGCCTAGGTGGTGTGGGGTTTTCCCTTAAAAGGCCTCGTTACTATTAAGGAGTGGACCATCTCCTTATAAACCTTAGTGACAACTCCACCTTACTTGATGTGGGACTATTCAAGTCAACTTCATCCCAACACCGACGTTAACATATTATGCAAATATTCGATCTCCACTTTGCTATGTTTGCTAGAAAAGGAATGGTCAGGAAACGATTTTCTCGAGGTTGATTGTGGGGTTTCACATGTCACTTGCAACTTTCAATGATCATTACCTTATGACACTCCTCTCAACTAAAATGGGCACCCACATTTCTTTTTACTGCTTGACTGACCATTATGAAGCTTCATGTTTTGCCTTTGGTTTTTTGGGCTTCCTTCCTCTCTCACATTCCAAATGGATCATTTTTTTTTACGTTTATGATCATCGTATTCAAATTTAGTGCTAATGACAACTGTGTTATTTTCCCAATCAACACCTTGATATACCAAGCTATCAAGACCAACCTTGATTGGAATTCTTATAAAAAAACTCAAATTAGGAACACTAATAAATTTGTTACAAAAATCAATAAACTTGTGAAAAAATGATTATACAAAATTAACCTTATCTTTTCTGTAAGAAATAAGTCGTCATCGTCGACTACCTCTTCCAGTATCCTTTCCTTACTGGTATCAACGTTTTATCCACTTTGCCATCAACATCATCATCATCATCACCCTTCTACATTAAGTAAATCAAACAAATTATAATTAAAACCATATAATAAGAAAGGTAATGAAGTAAAATTATTAAGGCAATGGTTACCACTAGAAGGTTTGTCTTTTCCAAATATGATTGAAGTATATCCGGGTTCTCAACATCACTCGTAGCTATCTCATATTTTATTAAATTGATGAGAATAGCCTATGCACAAAATAATCTTGAACTTATAAGTAAAATCGACAAACAATAACAACAACGACCACAACAACCAACATTATCAAACTAACCCTATCAATAAAAATATGTAAATAAACATGAACGATCATCAATAAACCAAAAAAAAATATATATAGGGTTCAAATAGTAAAGTGTAACCCTAACAATAACAATGTGGCTTCAAATATAAACTAAAGAGGAAATTTAACACGATATTTCAAGAATTACTACAAGTTGAGAGTGTACCTCAAGTGGAGTGGGTTATTATTTCTTATGAAATTGTTCATCTTCATCATTTACTCCTATGAATGGAGCGTAATACACACCATCATATTTACAATTGTCACTGTCAAGTCTACTATTATCATTTTCAACCATACCATCATCACTTTCACTAAATCCATCTATTTCTACATATAAAACCAACCCAAATTGTTTCCAAATAAAGATGAAGAAGTAGAAGAGAGGGAGAGAAGTCGGCATAGGACAACATACGCTGGCGTTTGGTGTCGTTTCAGCGAGCTTGGGAGGGAGGGAGATCGTGCGGAGACATTGATGTGTGTTTGGTGTTGTTTCTACAATTTTTTAGGTTGAAAAGTTTGGAAAACATGTTTTTTACCTTATAATGGTGATTTCCTTCATCACTTAAAAAGGGGGGTTCGTGGTGTACTTCAGCAAAAGAATTGGTGTCAAAAAGTTGCTGCAAAAAAATGTGTTTGTTTTAAAAATGGAAAAGTGAAAAATAAGAAAGTATAAACGTGTAAGGGAAATTCTCATAATATAATATATTTGTCACTTTGATAAACAATAATTCTATGGGTGCGAAGAAGATTATTTTTAGCTCACAGGGATGGTCATGTCAATGACCAAGAAACATTAAGAAGAATGTATTGATTGCTTCAAACTGAACGCACAAAATAGGTGACTAGAGATATGAAACAAGTCCACATTCTTTTCGCACAAACTAGTGAGCGGATCTAGCATGAATGAAATAGGGGGATATTCTTTTTTTGTTTTCGTCAGAACGGATCTATCAATTTATCGTCTTCTTCTTTGGTGGAAATAATCATACAAGAAGCAGAAAATATGTGAAATAATATTTTTCTTAGGATCACATTTGATTGAATGTAGGATAAAATATGAAATCTATGATTATAAGGTATTCAATGTGATTTTAACAATATGAGGGACAACTAACACAACAGATGACTATAGCCATTGGAAGAAAAAAAAAACTTTTTAGCAGTGAACGTAAGAGTCTGCATATGGTTTGCAAATTATAGAAAAATATCGAGAGAAACATAAAAGTTTGCATATGGTTTTTATTGATCTAGAGAAAGCTTACGATAGGGTCTCCAGGGAGTTACTTTGGTGGGTGCTTGAAAGGAAGAAAGTGTCTCAATGTTATGTCGATATCATTAAGAATATGTATGAAGGGGGCTGTAACAAGTGTTCTTTCAGTGGGTGGGTGGGATGTCTAGTGATTTTTCAGTGTCAGTAGGACTACATCAAGGGTCGGCCTTAAGTCCATATCTCTTTGCTTTGGTCATGGATGGGTTGACGAGACATCTGCAAGAAGATGTACCTTGGTGCATCTTATTTTTATATGATATTGTCTTAATTTATGAGACTAGTGAAGGTTTAGGTCAGAAATTAGATAGTTGGCAGGAGGCTTTAGAGAGTAAGGGTTTTAGAATTAGTCGTTCGAAGATGGAGTATCTAGTGTGCAACTTTGGTTGTGATCACGAGGGAAGAGTAATACAATTGAGATCGAAGATGTGGAGGTCTTGGAGTGTGAGGCTTTTCGATATCTATGATCTATAATTCAAAATAATGGGGCTATTGGAGAAAAAGTAAACCATAGGATTAAAGCTGGTTGGCTGAAATGGAGAATGACGTCAGGAGTGTTATGCGATAGAAGGATGCCTGCAAGGCTAAAAGGGAAATGCTATAAGACAATTGTTCGACCAGCCATGCCATACCAGTGTAGTTAAGGCGTTGAGGCGGCGGATGAGCTTGAAAACGCCTCAGAGGCTAGGCGGACGCCTCACTTCACTGAGGCGGTCTTTAACATTTTTTAAAGATATTTTATTATAATAAATTGAAACACATTTAGATAAGTAATATTCATCATCATTTTGATAACTTGCATATGCCAATATGTACAAAAAGTCATACAATTATTTAGAATTGAAATGGAAACATAATAAAGCTGCATAACATAGCATAGCAAAAAGATGCACTACATAAGTGTACTTAACTTGCCTATCCATTAAATCACTAAAAAGAAACAAAACTAGTTCATCAACTTCTCATTGGTTTAACTTTAGAAATTTGAAACAGTGTTTGGAAAATTAATGGTTGAATTTGAAACAGTATTTGGAAAATTGCAATTTGGTGAGGCATCGCCCAGCAGGTCTCATTGGTTTAACTTTGAAAGTTTGCACCAAATTTTGATCCATATACTAAAATATTATGATCCATACACTGAAATATTACTTATTATTGTTTATTGTGAAAAAACAAATGCAGCAGAACAAATCATATAAAAAAAGGAGCAAAACAAATCATATAAAAAATCACATAACAAATCATTAAAAAATGGAGTAGAACCGATGATATAAAAAAGAGTAGAACGAATCATTAAAAAAAAAGCTGCAAAACAGATCATATAAAAAAACACACAGGAAGGAGAGGGAAGAAGAAGAGGAAGGAGGAAGAAGAAGAGAGAAAACATCCTGATATGAAAGAGGCAACACCTAATTTGAAGAAGAGGAACCTGATTAGAAGGAGAAGAACACACAACAACAACAATAGCCCCCAAGGTGTCGTTCTCTTGTCTAAAACTCTAAATACCCCCTCTTAACCTTAAAAGATAAGTGGGCTGCAATAGACTTTTGGTTTTTAAGCTGTAATGGGCTGAGGCGGTCCGAGGCGGACGCCTCACTTCACCGCTCCGCCTCGCATCATTTTGAGGCGATTTTTGAGGCATATGTTAAGGTGGATGTGTGGTAAAACCCATAAGAATAAAATTAGGAATGAAAGAATTATGAGACACTTAGGTATAACGCCCTAGAGGACAAAATTTGATAAATGCGTTTAACTTGGTTTCACCAGTTTCCATGCGATATTGTTATAAATATGTCATTATTAACAAGTTTTAAGGGATGGTATTCAATTACAGATTTTAATGGATTGTGAAGGATTTTAAAATACATTAAAATTCAGGGGTATTCAATTAAGGATTTACAATAATACATGTAAGTATAGGGGTATTCAAATACGGATTTTAAAGGATTGTGTTAAAATTCATCAAAATAAGGGGTATTCAATTCATGCTTTTCAAAAGTCTACCAAAATCAGGGGGTATTAAAGAAGTAGTGGATTTTAATGGATTTGTTTAAGTTGTAGATTTTGAAGGGTTTGTGAGTGGAAAGTATATATAACAAGAGTCATTCCAAATCCAACCTTCCCCCCTCATATTTCAACGGATTTGTATTGGTCATTGTTAAATAACACCACCATTTCCGCTGAAGGACACCACCACCTTCCCTTCTCTCTTCACAAGAGCAACACCACCTCGCCCCACAACTTTCGGCCACACCACCACGCCCTACCACCGCTAGATGCACCACCACCCGCACTTCCTCTTCTCCTTTGTTCTTGTTTTTCTTTTTTGTTATTTTTTTCTTCTTCTCATTCTCTTCCTCTTATTTTCTCTTGTGAGAAGGAGAATAAGAAGATGAAGATGGGAGGAGGTGGCAGTGGCGGTAGCGTGGTGCTAGTGGTGGTGGTGATTGAATAAGAAGAAGAAGAAGAAGGGAGGATGAGAGGTGGCTAGGTGGTGCTGAAGGGGAGGAGGAGGAGGAAGGTAGCGGCGGTGATTGATAGAGAAGAAATGGAGAAATGAGAAGGGAGAAAAATAAAGTTTTAAGTTTTTTATTTATATTAATAGTATCCTTCAGCAGGTGGGGGTGTTCTTCAGAAAGGTGGTTGTGTCCTTCAGAAAGTAAATGGTGGTGTTATTGAGCAACAATCTTATTGGCTTCTCTCTATCTTTTGCCCCTATTTTCTCTCCCCTTCCTCTTTCTCTCTCTTCTTCTAGGGTTCTTGTTCTTTCCGACGAAGATCAACAAATTCCTCCCATCTCAATCTCAATTGAACCCATTTCCATATAAAACACAAACGGAGTTAGTGCTAGCGTGTGTAGCCTTACACAACTTTCTTAGTAAAGAGTGTCGTTCTGATGAATTTTCAAACCCAAAATCAACAATGAGAGAAAGCTAATGAATGGAGAGCAACTATAGCTTCAAATATGTGGGGGGATGCTGTGAGCGTCGGGAGCCAACGATGAGCAATGAAGATGGTAATTATTTTCTGGTTTATCTATCTATTTTATTGGAGAATTATTTGCATTTTCTTTTCAGAAAGAAAAAGGAAAATCGTTATTTGTATTACTTTTGGACCATCTTCAATGTATTTGATTTTTTTTTAATTTGAAGTAAAATTCTCGTAGCATACAAACAATTGTTTAATTGATGTTTTGAGAGATGTTATGATTTGTGTTGGCATGGTAAAAGCGTAGATGATGTTCTTTCATTGCTTCCTAAGATGAATATCATATTTATAAAAATCCATAACAAACTTTTATAAAATCTACAAAATCCAATCATTTAAAATCCACGAGATTTAAAATCCTTCGGAGTCCATTCAAATCCCGAATTGAATACCCCCCCCCCCATTTATATTTTTTAGGTATTCTCATCAAGGTCTGCGTTGATAGTTTGGGTCCAAGGCATTGGTAGGGATGATAACATAGTTGTTATTATCACTAAATCGAAACCTGTTAATCACATACGGAAGGGAAAAATCCATTTTGGTTGTGAAAGGAAAGTGAAGCCAGACAAAAGGTTAAAGAATTTTGTTCGATCAAACAGTACAAAGAAGCGTGGCTGCACATTTCAGTTGAGAGGTATCCCATTAGAGAATGACCATTGGATGTTGCAAGTGACATGTTGAACCCACAATCATCCTCGATCAAGCTCACTTGTTGGTTATTAGTTTGCTGGTAAATTGAATGAATAGGAGATGATGCATGTGCAGAATATGGCGATGTCGGGTGTGAACCCTTGCCACATCTTGTCTTGGTTGAAAGAGATGTATCCGAATAATATCTCAAATTTGAAGAATATTTACAATGTAATTTGTCGGATAAACACAGTCCAACAAAAAGCAAGGACGACTTTGCAACATACTCTGCACTTGTTGAGAAAACACAATTACATAGAGTAGAATACTGTTGATGAGGGGAATAGAGTCACCAACATATTTTGGGTGCATCCTGAATCTATTAAGTTAGCAAAATATTTTTCACAAGTGATGCTTATGGATTGCACATATAAAACGAATCGTTATAGGATGTCGTTTGAGATTGTTGGTGTGACATTGACCGGAAAGACCTTCAATGTTGGTTTTTGTTTTATGTCTTCTGAGAAAGAAGTCATACGCTTGGGCATTGAAAAAATTTGTAGGAATTTTTGAGCCAAACAACTTGCTAAGCGTGTTTGTCACTGATAGAAAATTGGGTTTGATCAAGGCAATTGAACGAGTTTGACCCAAGGCATGGGGATTATTGTGTATATGGCACATAAACACAAATGTTTAGAAGAAATGTAAAAAACACTTTGAGGATAATTATGGTGGTACGAGTTTATAGATTCTTTTTCCAAATTTCTATAGATCAAGTACAAAGGAAAAATGGAAGAAGACCACAATTGACTTTGATAGAAGATGGGCATCACACCCGAAGTGTTTGGAATATGTAAGGACGGTTTGGTATCCGCAGAAGGAGTACTTTGTCAGTTAAGGACTGATACATTTATGCATTTTGGCCAATGGACAACCGATCACGTTGAAAGGTGATTACGCCCAAACAATACACGCGGTCAATTGCAGTAAAGAATGGGGTGTCGATCCCACGAGGAAAAACGATCTACAAAATAAGGTTAAGGAAGACAAACTATGCAAAACTAAAATAAATTCTAACAAATTAAAAATACGGAATTGAATTCAATTTAAAGAAAACTATGTTTGAGAAAATCACAAGGTTCCATGGATCCCTCCTAGACTTCACACACCAATTAGTATCGATTCGCTATGATGACTCAACTACGTGTTTCACATCCCAAACGACGTAATCGGAAAAATAATCGTTTAATCATTAATATACCCTAATGTAAATGAATTTAAGATCTCACTTCTTCTCTGAAAACACAAAGGTTTGTCATATGTGATATCTTAAAGTTACGATATATCCGGAGACAATACCGTAATAAATGACGATCACATATAACTAACCTACCGGAATCAATTAATCCTTAAACATTCCACACATAAGAAAAGCGTGACTAAGCTTATATGGAGAAGTAAAGATAATCACCGGAGTAACAATAATCTACAAAGAAATCTATGAAATCCTTGTCACTAGAACAACACAAATTTCTATATTAAATAAAAGTGAGAATCCTTAAACATCATTATCCATCGTGAAAACTCAAAGCGAATCAATTACTAAATTAGAGCGTTACATCTAGGAGTTCACCTCTTCACCTTGCGTGGGGGTTTAGTGACTCATGGTAGTGGTGGTCACAGCATCAATCGAGGAGGAACCCATCGCTTCCTGTACGCGCACGAATCCCGAGAAAAACAGCTAAAATTACAATGTGTGGCTCTTATAAGTTCTCGGGGTGTAAATAGCTTAACCGTTTTTCAAAACTGAAAAACAGAATTTCCCGCGCGAAATCTGCTGCTGCTTCAGCTTCGTCTTCTCCAGCGCGACAGCGCCCGCTCCGCCGCTCGTTCTCCGCTCCTCGCGAGCTTCCTCTCCTCCGGTTGGGTTCTGGTACCTGCAAGAAGACAGAGAGAGGTTGAGGAAGCAGTGGAATCAACTGAAACACGAAGGAGGACGAGGAACGGGGACTCCCTGTTGCGAGGTGGTGGCGACTCTGTCGCGGATGTTGTGTGCCGGCTGACGCGCCGCTTGCGGCAATGGTCGTGAGGAAGTGATGCAAGAAGGAGCTCGAGACGAAGTGAAGAAACAGTGGCGGCAGCGAGGGAGAGAGAAACAGGGAGCCTCCCTGTTTCGCGGCAGCACCGCGCGTGCGGTGGTGGCGATGGTGCTCAGTCTGGTCTCCGCGCGCGGTTCGTGATGAGGGATGCTGGACGGTGGCGAGATGGAGGGAAGACAGAGACAGAGAGAGGTTGAACGATGGCGAGGAGGAGAAACAGGGAGGTGCCCTGTTTCGCGGCGGTGTTGTGCGAGGACGGTGGTTAGATGGTGGCAAGGTGGTGGCTAGTTAGTGGCGAGAGACACAGGGGTCTATGTCTCTGCCCGGATGGAGGTAGTGACGGCGGCAGGGAAGAAAAGAGATTGGAAAAGGGTGAGTGCTTCCTTTGGTGGTCGAGACCCCCATTTTATAGAAAAAGGCAGGGAATACCTAATCAGGGTTTTTCTATTGTTGGGCTTAAGATTCTAACTTCCTTAGCTTGGGCTTGGGCTTGGACTTGGGTATGGATGTGCGAATCATTCTTTTGTACCACCACTAGGATCAACAAATCACTCATTTTATCAAATTGTCGCCTTAATGCGGTATTATCGTTCACGCGCGCCGATTCCTACAAAAAACATAAAAATGAAATAATTAGAATAAAATATATTAATTAAAGCACTAACATATATAAATTAAGGGATATATTTTGTAATAATTACGTGTATATCAAAAGGACACACTCAAAGTTGAAGAACTAATTGAAAAATTCACAAGGTACATTTTCTGAATGTATGGACAAAGATGCATGATATGATCCAAATCCAACTTGTAGAGATAGAATCGTCATTTCAACAAAGTCTGACGAAGGTGAAGAATGAGTGAAAATTTTACTGTTCGCCTGGCCATGTCGCATATTTTATGAAGTTAGCAAAATGTTAACAATGTTAATTTCTTGAAAATTTGCTGAAGTTTACAAAATGTTAACAAATGGAACCTTCAATAGTGAAGAGAGCAAACAACTTCTAGCTTGTTAACAAAATTTTATGAATAATTTATTGAAGTTTACAAAATGTTAACAAATGGAACCTTCCATGAACATAGCAAATATAACAAACAACTTCTACAACAGAAGAAGGAGATACAATTAATACTGAAGGGCTTCCAGTTGTAGTATAAGCCGCCACAAATGAACACATTTATCTTTTGTCGTAAGAGTAACATAACCCTGTCAACATTCCCCTTCTTCAATAGAGGCATTGAGCATCTTAAGAGCATGAGCAACAACAATATTCTGCAGGGAAACATTTGATGTTAGTACAAACCATGTAAATTTTCGATCTTCCATAAGTGTAAAATGTTTATAGTTACTCTCTTGTTTGAAAAAACATATGTTTTCTTAGGAGATGAGTTATCCTCTTGTTCGGTGGTTGTACCAAAGAATGGTTAATGTCGTGAAACTAGTCCAAGTAATCACTCTACAATCCCATGAAAGCTTCACGAGTGCACGTTGTTGGTTAGTTGACATGAGATGATATTCCACTTTTCAGCAAATGAAGACAAAACCCCATACTTATCGAAATAGTGCCAGCCAGATCGAATTATATTCTTGAATTTGGCTTGAATTGGGGGATTTGGGATGACTTGTACCTTTCCCAGTTGTCTCATGACTCTATTGAGGTGATAGGGTTTTTCTAAGGCATAAATAACATCATGTGAACCATGTGATCCATGAAGGGGAGTGCTTCGATTGGACTCCATGTAAAGGTCACAAAGTACCAGCGAGTTATAAAAATTAAAACTTATTAATATATGACTCATCATGCAATAAATTTTATTGAACTTAATGATGCATATTTACCTCTTTAGGAGACATGTCATTGAGATGCTCTCTAAGAGTGATGATTTGTTCGTCCAAAACCCTACAATTTGTAGGGGTTCCCACTTAGCCATGGGGGGAGTCTAGCTTCCCACTTCAGACTTGCATTACCCCAAAGTCTGAAGTGATCATATATCCATGCCTATAAACGAAAACAACATAAATAAATTCTTATATATTATGAAGGTAATTAACAAATATAAATTTTGAAACATACTTCCAAAATAGGTAAATATTTTAAAATAATTTGCTTCGTACCCTTTCTGCTAGCACCGCCCAACTGACGAAACAATAATGCCAAAGCTTCTGCACCCCATGCATACTTTTGAACATCATCGATCTTCATCAGCATCTTCAAATATTCAATCCAAATCTTTGTTCCAGTTTTATCGGCAAATATAGTCATACTCAAAAGAAATAACAAGTAACTCATGGTACAATTGTTCTTTCTTTTGAAAAGAATCAGTTTTTGTAGCTTTTCTAAAACAATCGTCCTGAATAAACTTCATTTCTACAGATCTGCCATTCCTCTTGACATGGTCTTTTGCTTAATTATTTTTAATGCCCAAACCCTTCACCAATAATGTAACGCATTCATCTTCATCGACGTTCTTATTGGCTTACCAACAATCGGTAAATGAGTTATACGGTAGATGTTGTCCAGGGTGATGCTCATCCCTCCAAAAGTAGGTGAAATGTGTTGGTCTTAGGTTGCCAACGCTCCATAAAAGCACAAATGGTCACCTTATCAAGACAATCCTTACAATATTGAATCAAGGGATACAAAGCACTATTATGGATCATTTTCTTTACTTTTTCGGCTCATGTTTCAACTTCCAATCTAATAAGTTTCTATATTGATGCCGATATCGCAATGCGCCTTGTTCCTAAATACAAGAAACATATACATTAAGTAATTCAATGTCCAAATATATGTAAATAACACGTTTATATAATTTAACCAAATAAAAATATTAACTTACATGTTCACCATCCCAAATGGCATGAGAAATATGTCCATGCTAATCGCCAATGTGGAACAATCCTTGGGACCACCGGGATACGAATCTCTACCATCTCCAAGTTTCTTACCCTCCTCTACTGTTGTTTCCTCATGATCTGTTGTTTCCTCAACACCCACAAACACATTGTCACCCTCCTATAACTCATCATCTTCATGTCCAACACCCTCACCACTCCAACCTGCTGGCCCTTCTGATTGGGCTTGACTTTGCGATACAATTACTAGTCTACCTGCTTCTTCAACATCTATTTGAATCCCAATTTGATCCTCTCTCATCTTCTTCTTCTTCATTTCTTTCTCCCTATTTTTCTATTCTTTTTTGCCTGTTCTATGCCCTTTTCTGCTCTCGCCTTTCGGCAAGACACCATCATGGGTCGTCTTTGACCTCTATCACCTCGATCATCCCCACCACCACCACCAACGCCAACAGAAGACATAATACACCCTTAAATAAAAGGAAAAAAATTAAATTACATTACAACAAATACTTCAAGTCAATTTATTTATATAGTAAAATTTATTAATTTTTAAGAAATACTTTAGCGAATGCGAGGGTTACCAACCACTTCTAACTTACACGATTTCGATGTAAAACAACAATATATATCTCATTTTCCTACATTCTAATAAGAAAAATACCAATTTGGAGCCCTAGTGACCATCAAATCCCCCTTCGCAATTACTTTCATTAGCAAGAGAGGAACTAAATTATAAATGCACAAAAAACATAACAAATATACAATTCTACTTTAAATATGGAAGAAAGCAACACTGAATTTGTCTAAATTACAATCCAAACAAAACCCTAAACCCAATATTTCGTTCAACTGTAAAATTGGGAATCAAAGATAGAATGGATGACTACATAAAAGTTGGAGTCGAAATCTGAGTCCACTGCGTTTCGATTTTGAGGGGTTGCATTTTGTGTTTTGATTTTAAGGGGTTACAGAAGAGTTGGAGTCGAAATCTTACAGAAGAGCTGCAAAACAGGGGAGATTTGCATGAGGATCCGAGGGGTTGCATTTTGTGTTTTGCAAAAGGGAAGATTTGAATGGGGGGAGATGGAAGATTTGAATGAGGGGAGTCCTGCGTTTCGATTTTGAATGGGGGAGGAGAAAATTTTGTTTCCTTGTTTATATAGGTGGTGTGGAAAAGCAGTGGTGGTATGGAAAATAAAGCAGGTGGTGTAGGAGAGTGTAATAGTGTGAGACAATACTTTTGGTGGTGTGGAGTAGTCGTTGCCTTCATGAAAATGTTTTGGTAATGGTTTTTTTTTTGTGATGGGAGTAGTGAAAAGCAACATTACAATATGTCATCGTGACGCTTGTACATGTCTGCCACAATAGAGATAACCTTTTCGTCACGAATATCACCGTCATAAAAGATAATTTTCATTTTCAAATTTTATTTTCTCATAAATAAGAGGGTATTTACATTTTTCCCCTATAATAAATAGCTAAATTGAGGTCACCCTAATAATTAATCTATATTGCATTACCCCCAAGACTAGCACTCAACATGCCTTGACTGTCAAACACCTCATGTGCCATCATTTCACCCATTTTGGATGACGAAAATACCTCATGAGCATGTCACACACGATGTGAGAACCTGCTGATCCCAACCGTCCATTACTTGAACCACACACGTGGACGACCAAAGATGGCAGATCATGCCCTTGTAGAGATGGAGAGTGGATGTATTTAATATGGGGAAATGAAATAGTGGTTGGCTTGAGCAAAAGTATTCAAATTCAAAGCTTCCCATGAAATTTGAGTTCCTCACATGTTATTTTGTTTTAGATACAATGTATTTGAAGTGGGAAAGCTTTAGCAAACCCAAGTTTTGAAGTTAAAATTTTGTTAGGTTTTTATTACATAAAGGTTACACAAACTGTAGATCTGAGTTATTTCATCTATAGGTTTCAGATAATAACACCATCATAGAGGTAAGTCAAATATGTTATTTTCATTTCATCATTTCAGTGGACCATTTATTGAGAGTTGCAAGTCATCTTCAACCTCACGTAGATCATGTTCTGTTTCAGGGGGCATTATTAAATTAAAAATTATTATATGGGGTTAAGTTACTGCCAATAATTTATTACAAGAGGGAAAGTATAATAAAAAATTTTCCCTTGTAGATCCCATGCTTGCATTGTCATCCGCACAATCAAATAAGTGAAGATGAGGTTTGAAGTATGCAAATTTTGAAGGAGTATGCACAATTTTGAAGTCTAAAACCAATGGAGACTAATCATATAAAGGAAAAGAGATGAGAATGAAGATGAAGCCGTTCAGAAGGAAGCCATCTAAGAAGTACAAGGGACCTAGATTCAGCAGGGTTAGGAACAACAAACCAAGGGGTGCAAAAACTAGTAGTGGAATGGAAGAAAAAGAACTGAACCTTCAAAGGAAATGCTCACAACAACCAAATTTCCACTCTGAGATTCCTGTAGCTCCAACTATGCACAATATTCAAACATCATGTTCCCAAATTCAGACTTTTACACATGGAGTTAGGCCGCAACTAATCATGCCACTAGTTAATCCAGTGTTTCAGGTTGGGAATGGTAGGGCAAGAAAGGACAAAGTCAATTTGCAAGGGGACAAAACACTTGGAGTACGAGACCTATGGGGCCCTGGCGACCAAGCATATAAGTTAGTTGAAGGCTAGTGTTTTGGTTTGTTTTTGACATTTTCATTTTGTGTTGTTTGATGGACTGTTATGTCATGCTTATGTTAGCCTTATTGGTATGGTACAACTAATGATACACTTGTGCTATGTCAGACTTATTGGTATGGTATGTTAATGATACACTTGTTGCAAATATGTTAAATAGATTACACTTCAGGTTAGTATGGTATGGTATTGAATGCTTGTAATTTCAGGTTCGTAAGTACTGAATGTTTGTAAATTCAAGTTGGTTTTGTGCTATGTTAGTATGCAAGGATTTTAAGGCATTTGAAAGTGGCATTGATGTTGTGTCGTTTGAATTGCATTGTGTTATATCAGGTTTTGCAAAGATGTTATGACATTTGATTATAATGTGCTATGTCAAACTTTGTTGCGAAAACATCCAATGAACATCAAATGTATTTACATTGTGCTTTACAGGTACATCAAATGAACTTGGTTTGTCTAGAACATATAATGTATTTACATTGTGCTTTACATGCACTCCTTCAAAATCTTGCATGCTTCAAACCTGCCTTTCACTTGTTTGATTGTGCTTGTGACAACATGGGATTTGCAAGAAAAAGCAATTAAGTGTTATTAAACTTCCCCCTATTACAAATTACTGGCAATAACTTAACCCCGAATGTAAGATTGCCCCTTGAAACAGAACAGACCTGAGAGAGGATGAAAATGACCTGCAACTCATGTTCGCAAAAATGATGAAATGAAAACTAACTTGACTTACCTCTATGACGGTGTTCTAAAGTGAAATCTATGGATGAAATAACTCATATCTAAGGATTTGTGTAACCATTATGTGATGAAACCTTAATTTCAAAACTTGGGGTTGCTTAATATTTTCCCTTCCAAATATTTAAACTACAGTGAAATAACATGTAGTAGTAGTAGTAGAAGCAGAGGCGAGTGTTAGTGGTGGTAAAGTGGAAAGTGTGAGGGAGGAGGGTGTGGATTATCCTAACGACTAATGGGAATTTGAATCCCAGCCTCAGATTATAAGATTTTAAATGCATCTGGCTACTTGAACTTTGAATCTCAGCCTTCAGATCATTAAATGAAATTTTGGGCAGTAAAATGTGGCTTTTTTGAAAATAGCTCGTGCCTTGATAGTCAAGGCACATTGACTGCTAGTCTTGGGGGGAAATGCAGTATGAATTAATTCTGGGGGTGACTTCGTATTAGCTATTTGTTATAGGGGCAAAGTGCAAATGGTTGTCACAATTTTTTTTTTTTTCAAATTTTCGTTTTTTCAGATATTATTTTATTTTGTTTAAAATGCAATAAACATATCTGGGAACAATGGACTTAATAAAAAATTTTAAATAAAAATAAAGTTTTCAATGAATAACGAAATTTAATAGTACAAGACTAACACAAAGATACAATCATAACATTAACTTACAAAAACTATCCGAACAACAATAAAATTTACATTAAAATATAATTACCCTTGTTCCCAAAGATCCTCAACTCCTGGTATACTTTTGGTCCCACAATAATCCTTAGCTAATTCTTGTATGTTTTGATCATGCAAGAATCGATAGCTAATCCTTGCAGGCTAATGCACTATTTTTACCAACACGCACTATTTTTACCAACATGCACTATTAAAATTTTGTTTTGTAATCGTAGTAATTTAGTAAGTATGGATCGTTCTAAACCGGAGATTAGAGAGTTTGCTAACTAGTAACGGTGAAATGTAGACAACTAACCAAATAAACAAGGGAATGGTGGGGGTTGGATTTTTTTTCTTCTGATTTTATACTAAAAACATAACCCAGAAAATTACTATAAGAATAGTAAAAACTAAAAGGGAAATCGATGATGAGAAAAATCAGCTAATGGTTTTATCTCCACACACCAGACACATGTTCGTGAATTAAACTCCAATTCCTTTACTAACTCCAATTCAAGATTAATCATAACTATACTAATTAACCTTATTATTTCCACCATTCATTTATTAAAACTCAATGTCACTTTCAGGCCATTCTCTTAATGTTATCTAATTAGGAATCACAAGTTAGATAGACAATAAAGATCATTAAGTTCTATGAAAAATTTGAACATTGACTAAGCAATTACAAGGATGAACAACATCTTGTTCTTAACCTATATTTTACTTAATGTACCAACGCCCATTGGTAGTTAACAATTAGGTGAAACTCTCCGAGCATGCTTAATAAGTTGGTCACCTTAAAAAACATACATAGATAAGTTCTCCACAAAACAGTTAAACAAAATACATTCACAGACTAGTATGAAAATTTGAAATTGTTTACTCCATATAACACATGTTTGAGACATCAAATTCGCCCCTAGCTGAAAATGGGTTTCACTAGTCATAGTTATTATTATTAAATATTAATGCATAATTAAATATCCAACTAAAGTAGAAAAGAGGGGGATAAAGAAATATAACAACGTTGTCGCCTGATTTGTTGTGTGGTAGTGGAGAGAGGAATTGATGGATGTGTATAGTGTGAAAGAGAGATATGTTGCCTATTTTGACTGGAAAAAGGGGAGGCGTCGTTGGTTGTGAGAAAGGAATTAATGTTGCTTTATTGATGTGTGATCAACTGTTGCCGCAGTGTGTAGCGTGAGAGAGATCGATCGGTGGGGAGAGGGATGGATGAAGAGATGGAAAAAGGTGATCGACTATTGGAGAAAGGGTGATGTATGCTGTGAGATAGGGTGATGGAGATGCTAAGTGGTTGTGGTTGGCGGAAAGAAAGGATTGATGTGGTGTGTATGGTAATGATGAGGGCGATGGGTAGGGGTGGGCAAACGGGTCGAGGAACCGCGGATCCAAATCGAACCGAACCGAACCGTTTTACTCCAAACGGTTCGGTTTTAATTTATAAAAATGTGAAACGATTCGGTTCGATTCCGGTTCCAAATTTTTTTTTCAAACGGTTCGGTTCCGAACCGATTACAAATTTACATATTGATATACCCATACCATACTCTCCCTATTCGATTAGGGCTCAGTTACTGCATTCGAAGAAGAAAATAAAGGAAAAAAGAAGAAGAAGAAGAGTACCTGCGTCTGCGTCTTCATCTTTCCGGCGTCACCCAGTGAGGTCTTCCTTAGTTCCTCTGAGTAAGGTATTCCTCTTTCCGTCGTCACCTCTGCGTCTCTCACCTCCTCTCCGATCTCTGGTCAGTCTCAGTGGGTTATTCCTCCGGCCGGAGTCACCCCTCTCCTCCTCTCCGATCTCTCTCAGTGGGTTCATCGGCGTCACCTCTTGTAGGTACTCTCCTGATCTCCTCTTGGGTTTATCCTCTTGTCTATTAGAATGTCAAACACACAGATTTTATTTGCCCCAATAGCTCACCACCCCACCTAAATCAGTTTTGTTTTTGTTGATTGAATACAGAGAACACTGCAAGCAAAAAGACAGTCAGAGATCTAAGGTTTGGGTTTTTTTTTCTTTCTGAATTTGGAAAATATTAAAAAAAAAAAAGGAAAGAAAATCTGTGAGTGTTTCACCACCAATGGAAGGTCTAATATGAAGAAGAGAAGCTATGAAGATAGCTTTTGGTGATGAAGATGACCAAGAAGACATGCAACAACAAGGTCTTCCTCAGTCTAAGAAGCCACATGTACAGCTCTTGCCAGGTTAACTTCTGTTCCATGTTTTTCACTTTGATGTTGTTTAATTATACATGAGTTCTTTCCAAGATTGAGTGATCAGATTCATTACTATTTAGCTTTGCATATGAACAACTAGAATACAAAGATACTGCCTTTTGGCTTTGTATATAAGGAAATTTTCTTTATATACTTACCTTCAAATTGGCTAAACATATTGTTTCTGTTTTTTCTGGGTTGTTGGAAGTTTAGTTTTTTGGGAAAGGGAAGGAGTGGGATTGAGATAAACGATGGTAATTTCTCAGGGGATCTTTCTTTTCCTAATGAAATTGGATTCTTTGTTTCAAGGAACCGTAGGAACCGAACCGTTGTAAACGGTTCGAGTTAGGTTCGGTTCCAATGTTCAAAATAGAGGAACTGAACCGAATCGGAACCGTTAAAATTTTAAACTGTTCGAGTTAGGTTTCTCAAAATTTGGAACCGAACCGAACCGTGCCCACCCCTAGTGATGGGTGATGCCGAGGTGCGATTGTAAAGGGTGATACCCGAGAGAGGCCAGATATTGTTCTTTTTATATGTGCTCTCTATGTTTCCCAATCCTTGTACACTTTGTTATTTTATCGACTTTTTCTAAATCAAACCAATTTGCATCTTTCAGCTTCTTATTTGGAGTTACTCTTAGCCTTTACTAGTCCTCGAGCAAATCAAAGAAACAAGAATAAAAAACTCAAATACCTTAACCTCAGTTTTCCAACCCTGTCTCAACGATTTCCAATGGATCATGACATGTTAAAACTTTTTACAACCACAAGAAAGAGTCCATATTATTCGAAAACTAATACACATTCATAACAATTATATACAAGCCCACAATTAAATAATCCAAGCAACTGGTGAAACCCAAATATATGCCAAAAAACAAAAAATAAAAAAATCTCACTAGCTACACTCTTGTTGTAACACTGATTGTCTTGTTAAGTCACTCTTCCTATTCTAGTTGTATGTGAGATGATTGTTGTAAAAGAGAAACAAATTGATCACATATGATATTACAATAAAGAAGACATTTTTCTGAATTTTGTTTTTTAGATATATGATCTCATAGAATGAATGCTACTACTTGAATACATGACCTTGTGACACCATATACTCATATACCTAATTTGAATCTCCACATCTTGACATCGCACAACACACTCAATCAAGAGGTCTTATTTTAGGATGTAGGAGGAACAAAGGGTCAGAAAGAGAGAAATAACAAATTACAAAGGTCTTAAGGAAATGGTGAAAGCATAAAATGAATATAGAGACATTAAAGACTATGAACAAGACCATACAATTGCATGGTTCAAGACATAAAATGTAATGCAATACCGTTGCATCAGCTCATGTATGAAACATAAGAAGTGGCCTAATGATAGCGAATGATTTTCAGCCATTATTTTGTATGTACTAAAAATGTAAGGAACTAGATTATCTGTATTAATACTGAAATGTCGAATGTGTATAGACAACAACATTGTTGGTATCCCTTTTATAACTTTGTGCCAATCCTTTATTTTTGTGCAAAACCTTTCTCATTGATATAAAATATCTTATGAATCTTTCTAAAAACATCTCTCGGGTACTAGGATGCGAGCTCTGGCTGGAGCAACACATCTTGGTCGTCAGCGGCCGAGTTGAGATCTATTGCTGGGTGGATTTAAATATCTTATCGTTGAGTGTCAGGAATAGAACACCATGGTGAAGGCCTAACAGAGAGCATAAATTTGGATTTTTGTTCATTTGTTGTCATAATAATATTTCTCTCGAAATCTCCCAATAGAGTCTGATGTAATCCCTAATCTCCTTAATTGATGGCCTCTTATCTGCAGTGTTTTTTCCAATGCGATAAAGAGTAGAACATCGGATTGTGTTGTAATTTGAGTTCCATAGTTGCTATCATCTTCTCCACATGGGTTGCCTCAAGAAGTGCATGTTTTAAAGTCGTGCAGCCTAATGACACCTCCAATCAATCCTCCAAATGGGCGTGAACATGGAGTGATACTTCTTATACACCATGCTCTGCAAATAACTCATAATAGGGTTTAGTCGATGCCCATTCACCTTGAACTTCTTACCAATTCTAAAACTCTTAACCTGTAAAACACATGGGGATAAACATTAGTAATAATGAAAGGCTCAACCCGTCTATAAGGGAAAGAGTCTAAAATGTGACTGGAAAAAACAAGACTTTCTATCCAATAACAAAATTCTTTCCACGGATCACCCGATCATGAAAAACTTTGGTTTTCTCCTTGTAAATCTTTGCACTCTCATATGCTTCATTCTGAACCTCAAGTGTAGGTGTCTGAATCACTGAAGGTAAAATTTATTAATAGATGATGAACTATAAATTTTATTAAATATCCAACTAAAGTAGAAAAAGGGGATAAAGAAATAAAATACATTTGTTGCCTGATTTGTTTCATGTTGGTGGAAAAAGGAATTGTTGGATGTATATAGCTTGAAAGAGGGATATGTTGTTGGATGTGGCTAGAAGAATAGGGAAGTGTTGTTGGTTGTGAGAATGGAATCAATGTTGCTTTTTGAGGTGCGATCAACTGTTGCGGTAGTGTGTGGCGTGAGAAAATCATTTGGTAGAGAGGGGATACAAAAAGATGGAGAAAGACGATCAAATAGAAATGTTGTTGTGCCAATTCTTCTTGCGAGTCGATGGGTCTGTTGTTTGGTTGATCGATCTGAAGATAGATTGTTGATGGGAGTGAGGGACAGAAGACAAAGGTTGATGATGGTATGGCAATTTTAAGTGGGTGTGGTTGGCGGATAGAATTTACTGATGTGGTGTGTAGACGATGAGTGGCAATTTGTGATGGCGAGGTGTGCCTGTGAAGTGTGGTACCCGAGAGAGGTCAGGTATTGTTTTTTTTATATTTTCTCTCTCGATTTCCCAATCTGTGTACACTTTCCTGTTTTATCGATTCTTTCAAAATCAAGACAATTTGCATCTTTAAGCTTCTTATTTGGAGTTATGCTCTAAGAACCCTACAAAGACACATTCTTAAAACTCTACAAAGACACAAACAATAATATAAATATGCCTCTGTCAAATTCCCTCACACTTAGTTTTTGCTAGTCGTCGAGCAAATCAAGTAAACAAGAATAAAAGACTCAATGACTTAACCTAAACTTTCCAACATTTGTCTCAGAGATTTCTAATGTATCATGACATATTAAGACTCTTTACAACCACAAGATAAAGTCCACATCATTCGAAAACTGATACACATTCATAGCAATTATATACAAGCCCACAATTAAATCAATCCAAGCAACGGGTGAAACTCAAACACGCATCGAAAATAATTAACCCAAAAATCTCACAGACTACTCTCTTGTTTACCATTGATTGTATGGTTAAGTTACTCTTCCTATTCTAGTTATATGTGAGAACATTGATAAAAAAAAAGGGAAACCAATTGCTCACATATGATATAACAAGAAAAAAAGTCATTTTCTAATTACTATTTTGTCCAGATATATGATCTCATGGAAGGAATGCTACTACTTTAATGCAGGAATTACTGACACCATATGCTCATATTTCATTCGAGTCTCAATATCGTGACATCATTTAACACACTCAATCAAAAGTCTTCTTTCAAGTTGTAAGGGGGTCAGCGGGTAGAGAAAGAATGGATAAGGAAATTACAAAGGTCTTAAGGAAATGTTGAAAACATAAAGTAAAAGTAGAGACATTAGAGACTCTAAACAAGATATACAATCGCATTGTTCAAGACATACAATGTAATGCAGTATCGCTACATCAGCTCATGCATGAAACAGAGGAGATGGCCTAATAATAGCGAAGGATTTTCAGCCATTATTTTGTATCAACTAAAAATGAAAAGAACTGGATTTATGTATTAGTATTAAAATGCCGAATGAGTATACAAAAAGCGATGTTGGTATCCCTTCTATAACTTTGCACCAAAATTTATTTTTCTTTCAATTTTCTTTTTTATTTTGCAAAACCTTTCTTCTTTGGCGACTCCTTTTTCTTGAATTGTCTACCTTATGGCCTTCCCCACACTTGTTTTTTACATGCCTTGAATCACAATAAAGTTTCTACAAATTATGTTTCACTTTTCTAAATAGGTTAGGTACGGAAAATGAGGGTAATGAAACAAAAATGCTTAATAACAGGCTCAATGGGGGTTAACATAAAGGAATTTATCATGGACACATCCTTATTTGGAAATGGTAGATACTAGGTGACTTTATCATGTCGTGCAATTCATTATAACGCTTTGAACCAAACTAATACAAGTTTTAGTGTTTAATTGTAAATTATGAAAGCAATACAAATAGCAAACAAAACAAACAAAAATGAGATCATGCAATGAATTATTATCAACAAAAAGTGAAAGATGTTAAAAACTCTCAGAATAAAAATACAGTAGGCTCAAAACCCATACAAGGGTTATATTAAGTTAAATTCAATTAAGTATGTTATGAGTACCAATTACCCAGTTGATTACATGTGAATTTGCATATGACAACCATGAGTAAGCATTAACCAAACAATAATGTCAGGCCTCGATGCTTATAAATCACCTTAAAGTCATGCAATTAAAAATCAATCTTATCATTGTGTTGGAAAAATCCTAATACTCAAAACAACAACTAAAATTTATTTTAAACCGACACTAAAACCAACAAAAACGAATTTTTAACTAAATTAACACCAAAATCAAAGACAAAAACAATGTTGTCCCCCCCCCCCCCCCCCGCCCTCCAATACTTAAATCAAACACTATCCTCAATATATAAAGAGTAGAATACATGCAATGAAAGATTTAAAGGTGGAAAACCAACAACAAATAAAAGCAATGTTAATGATATGGAATAAAGGGATATAGAAAACAAATCTGATTGTGTTTTAACTTGAATTCTACAATTGCTATCATTTTTTCCACATGAGTTGTCTCCCAGGAATCGCTTGTTTTAAAGTTGTGCAGCCTGACGATATCTCCAATCAATCAACCTAATTGGCGAGAACATGGAGTGATACTTCCCATATGTCATACTTCACAAATGACTCGTAACATGGCTTTAGTCGATGCCCATTCACCTTGAACTCCTTACCGTTTTTGAAAATCTTAACCTGTATAACATACGGGATAAAGAGGGGATAAAGTAATAGATCATTGTTGTCACCTGATTGGCTGCATGGTGGTGGAGAGAGGAATTGCTAGATGTATACTGCAAAAAGGAGATATATGTTATTGGCTGTGACTGGAAGAATGGGGGAGGCAATGTTGGTTGTGAGAAGAGAAATGGTTGTTTAGATGACTAACATCGTATATGGGATTTGAAGCCTTTTCATCTTTCTGGTTGGGTATTGCGATGGTTTTTTTACATTTGAAGGTGTTAGGTAGGTTTGATTGAAATCTTTGGTTGAACTGAATGTGGTAATGGAGTCTCAGATTCAAGTGATGACGAGATTTAAAATCAAGGGCAGTGGGCAGATTTAGGTAGTAGGGGATGTTTTGGTGGATGGGGGATGAAATTGGAGGTTCCATTCAGGTATGGTTGTACGATGGTGTTGGGTGGTTCAACTGAGAGAGAGAGAGAGATAAAACAGTGGGTTGAGATGATGGTGATGTTGGAGGAGATGTGGAAGTTCACTTCAAGTGGTGATGTGGGTTGATGAAGGGTGTGGTGTTATTTTAATTTAGGACCAGGTCGGACATGTGGGCCTCACCTAGTTGTTAACATGAACTTGGGATCTTGCTAACTATATATAAACAGATATCTGCAGGTCAGATATGGCAAAATCTTTATCCATCGCAAATCCGGTGATATATAGAATTTCCAACCCAGCGCGAATCCTTCAAGCCAAACCCAAATTCACCAAAATCGGGGTGAATATCCGTGTAAACGGATTTCTCTGCCAATAGAAGAAAGCATGTTAAATTCACACAATACGTATTATGTGCTCTCCACGAGATTGCACCAGCGGATAAATGAAAAGGTAGTGTGTTAAGTGGGTTTATACAACTACAATTACGAACTCTGCGAATGCACAAAGAAATGAATGAAGACAAAAGATTGAGAAATAGAAACAAGAAGAGGTTGGGTTACAAAGGCTCAGCCCCTTTAAGCGGTGTTGAAACTTCTGCAAGACAAAAATGATTTGAATTTATCCACGATTTCAACCCTTCATAACTTTTGTTATAAAAATAAGTAACTTTGGTTGGAATGTTGTTTAAGTTTTTTTTTTTTAAGTGAAAATAGCTACGTAAAACACTATTGCGAAGACTCCGACAACGGTATACAGGTCTATTATTTTCACATCCATATTCATTAAGGTTAGCATTGTATTTTCCCGAGGCTATTGTCATGGATTGCACGTACAAGGTCTACAAACACCACATGCCTACAAACTGCAAAAATTATGTTACACAGGTGAAGCTGTTTCAAATAGCCAATACGAGAAAGAAGCCAACACATCCCATGAAAATACAAATATTCAATTACAACAAAATAAAATAAATTCGAAAATCCTTACTTTACTAATAGGTGCTACCAGAGAAAGAATCAAAATACAGTAAAGGATTGTGGTTGTCCTCCCTCCTATGTGAGAGATCTCCCTTACTTTCATTTGACCACCAAAACTTTTTTCTTCTCCTTTTTAGTTTTTCCATCATCCTTTGCCTCCTTCAAAATTTCAATTAAATTTTTTTGTTCTTTATGAATCATGTAGTCTTTCTACTACAACATATCAACAAAATAGAATGAACGTGAAATAGAGAATCAATGAACATTAACACTAACACAAACAAAAAATCAAACATAATCAATTAATACCAACACCAAGGATTGTGATTTGATTTTCTGAGTCAATTTTTGTCCCCTAATTTTAAAAATATTTTGTTTAGTATGTACAAAAATATGTTAAAAAATTATATTGCAATTTCAAATTTAACAATAGAAATTATGCATTTTAAACTCTTACGTACTATATAAAGAATCTCACACAACTCATAATGTTATACAAATTACATATTACATAATAATCACTCACATAACAAATTTTTAATATTAAAATAACATTATAGCAGGTCAAAATATACGAAAATTGAAATTCCCTTGAGAAAAAAATGAATATTTTGATAAGTCTAAAATAGGAAATATTTTGTGAAATTTTTACATATTTCGAGAAATCACATTCCTTGATTAACACAACACATAGTAAAAAAAATTCAATTACTTACGTAATAAGGAATACATCCATATGTAGTCCAACGCTAACTTCCAAAGCGTATCAGTAGAAAGAAAAGGTTTGAAGCCTTTTGAAACACCCATTATATGGATCGACTCATAAGCATCGCGTCCATAATGAACAATTGGAACATTCTATTCACACTCATCTTCAATGAACAACTTTGACTCATCATTTTTTACCTACCATGGAGAGCTAAAGCCCTTACCAAGGCGAGGATGAACCCTAGAGTTTGATTAATTTTATTTTAATTCATTTTATTGCTCTTGAATTTTGGTTTGGATTGTAGGGTTGGGCAAGAATCCCAGTCCACCACATTCTGACCCGGACCGGTATGATTCAAGACTATTTAAACCATGCCAAAATAGTTTCATATATTTTCTTCCCTGACTTGAACCAAGTTGAATCGGGATGGAATAGGTTCCACAAATGTAGTCCTGGACCGTTCTGGTTACTGGTGCAGCCCAAGCCCAAGACCAATTTCATAACTAGGCCCAAGCCCTCCTCTTCCCTTCTTCATTTCTATTCACGGTTCCTTCTCCCCTTCATTCCTTCTCCTAAACCCTCGTTCCCTCATCTTCCTCTCCACCTCCTCCTCTCTCCCTTGCAGCCACCGGCGCCACTCCCTGCACCTAATTTCCTCCTCCATCAGAAACAACAATCACATACAGTCTTAATCAGCCTCGTTCTAGGTTTTCGCTTCTCCCTCATTGTCCTCTTCCTCCTCAAGGAAAATTTGCAATTGAATCGATCGAGCAGCAGAGTGAGTTGTAGTGGGGAGGCACGGGATCTTGATCCAGCCATGGCGCATCCGAACACGATCGAGGTGATGAAGGCGCACAAGATAACTGGGCGGGTTCAAACAGAGAACAACAACCACAGTTTCTTTCTTATGTGATCGATCAGATGTTATGTGATTAGATGTTTGTGATCAGAGAGCAACACATAGTTTCATGTTGGTTTCTGCTATGTGATGTGATCTAAATTGATTCAGAAAATTTGAAAGAAAGCGTTCTTTATAAAGGTTTTGATTTTAAGATTTTGAGATCTGTTAGTTTTTTTCATCGTATAATAGAGATTTTGACCTTTTATTGGAGATTAAAGTCTATTACAGTGTATGTATTTACAATTGAAAGCAAAAATAATATTTCTTAATTGAATTCAAACTTAATACTAAAAATAATATTTTCTAATTGAATTCAAGCCTAATTCTAATCAAACAATAACTCCTAATTCAAAATAAACTAAGACATTCTATTATTAAGTAAATACTAAATAGGATTGACATTCTAACATTCCACGCCGCTTGAAACAAGGTTGGTCCTCAAGTCTGAAAATCTGGAAAACGAACATGAAACTGCTCGTAGTTTTTCCAAGTAGCTTCCTCAACAGGACGGCCGGTCCATTTGATAAGCCAGCGTGTAACAAACTTATTATTGTGTTCAAATAATCCTCGATCAAGTAGTTTCTCTGGGACCCATGAGGGTTCATTGACAATAGTATGTAAAGTTGGGTCCAGAGTAATACTATTACCTAACTTCTTCTTTAAAAGAGAAACATGAAAAACGAGGTGGATACGAGACGCAACCGAAAGATCAAGTTTGTAAGCCACAGAATCGATTTTTTCAAGGATTCGAAAAGGCCCATAAAACTTGGGAGAGAGCTTAGAATAATTCTGAGATGCAGCAATGGATTGTCGATATGGCTGCAGGCGTAAGAAAACCCAATCATTAACTTCAAAATGGCGCTCAGTGCGCTTACTATCAGCATATATTTTCATACGGTTCTGAGCCCGATGAAGGTTATCCTTGAGAACTTGCGAGATACGATTACGGTCCCGTAAAGCAAGGTCAACGGCATGAACCGCGGTGCTACCAGGTATATAGGTTGAGATCTTTGCACTATGATGTGTAATATTGTACCATCATTCTGCCCAAGGTAACCATTTTGTCCAACGGTTAGGATGATGACTAGCAAAACATCGAAGATAACACTCTAAGGTACGACTGGTAACTTTAGTCTGACCATCAGTTTGGGGATGATACGCTAAACTACGACATAATTGAGTATCGTGCATCTCAAAAAAGGCCTCCAAAAAAATACTTAAGAAAACCAAATCACGATCGCTCATAATAGAACGAGGCATACCGTGGAGGCGAGTAATATCCCACACAAAGACTTCGGCAACTGAGGTCGCGGTGTAAGGATGAGCCAAAGAACTGAAGTGTGCATACTTGGAGAGACGATCAACAACGACCAAAGTCGTAGATTTGCGATTAGACATTGGTAATCCATCAATAAAATCCATAGAAATATCTAACCAAATATCGTCTGGTATTGGTAAGGGACTAAGCAATCCAGGAGGAGAAAGAACTTCACTCTTATTCCGTTGGCAGATATTACAATGAGAAATAAACAACTTTATAGCAGCTTTCATACTAGGCCAGTAAAAATTATGCTGAAGACATTTATATGTGCGGAGAAAACCGGAATGGCCCCCAGTAGGCAAGGAATGGAACTCATGTAAAAGTTTAGAACACCAAGATGAAGATGGAACTACCACACGTCGACCTTTATAGCGAAGAATACCATGCTCATATGAATAATGTCGTCGAGGAGATGATTGTTGACAACTATCAATAATAGTACGCATGGAAGGATCGAGATGACACTTCCGGCTAATTTCATCAACACTGAAAAATGTCGGGGAATATAGAGCCAACAAAGAACTGTTGGAAGGCAAGCGAGAAAGTGCATATGCAGCTTGAGTGACGGAACCAGAACGATAAATGATTTCATAGTCATATCCAAGTAATTTAGAGAGCCACTTTTGTTGTTCAAGAGAGGAAAGTCGTTGGTCCATAAAATATTTGAGACTACGATGATTTGTATAGATTTTGAAGTGCCGACCAAGGAGATAAGGCTGCCATTTCTGCATTGCAGCAACATAGCTAACATTTTCTTATCATAGATGGACATATTCAAATTGCGTCTAGAAAAACCTTTACTGAAACACGCAAGGGGACGACCTCTTTGCATAAGTACCGCACCAATGCCACCATGAGACGCTCACATTCAATATACAATTCAACATTGAAATCAGGAAGATCCAGTAACGGGGGTAGAAGTTAAGACCGTTTTAAGAGCAGAAAAAGACATGGAGGCATCATCATTTCAGATAAAAGAATCTTCTTTAATAACTGGGTCAAATGAGCACTAATCTTACCATAATCGCGAACAATTTATGGTAGTACCCGGTGAGTCCAAGAAACCCAAGAAGATCCCTCAAAGAAAAAGGACAAGGCCAGGAGACAACACTCGTAATTTTATCATCGTCAACTGCAATACCAAGACCAGAAATAATATGCCCAAGATACCCAATAGAGGATTGAGCAAAATAACACTTGGACGCTTTCGCAAAAAGCTTATGAGTGTGCAATAGCTCGAAGACAATAGAAAGATGGTGAAGGTGATTAGAGAGTGAGGCACTATACACCAATATATCATCGAAGAAAACTAGGACAAAGTTACGGAAGTAAGAACGAAAAATGTCATTCATCAAACTTTGAAAAGTAGCTGGGGCATTGCTCAACCCGAAGGGCATAACCAAAAACTCATAGTGACCATCATGTGTGTGAAAAGCCGTCTTGGAAATATTCGGATCATGAACCCGAATTTGGTGGTAACCTGAGCGTAAATCGAGCTTAGAAAACACCGATGTGCCGTGCAGTTCGTCCAATAATTCATCCACAATCGGAATGAGAAATTAGTCATTAATAGTGATTTTATTAAGGGCTCGATAGTCATCACACATGCGCCAGAACAATCCTTCTATTTAACCAAGAGAGCCGGTGAAGAATAAGGGCTGGTACTGGGTCGAATAAGGCCTGCAGCCTTCAATTCATATACAACTTTATCAATTTCAGCCTTTTGGAAGTGAGGATAACGATATGGCCAAACATTGACTGGAGAAGCATTTGGTAAAATCGGAATATGGTGATCATGTGCTCGAACGGGGGAAAGTGTGGTGGGATTGCCAAAGACATCCAAAAATTCAACAATAAGTGGTTGAACGACAGCTGGAATGGAAGCGCCCAGGTCAACTACCCGAGTTAACTGTAAAGAATGTCGGACGTTCCTGTCGTAAAGAACGATGGACCGGGGTACTATCCATGAACATGACCATAGGAGAATTGTCGCCAATTAATGTATAAGTACGATTTGCCACCGAGAATGTCATAATCAGCTTGGAAAAGTCCCAAGTAATAACACCCAAAGAGCTAAGCCATTCAGCACCTAGAACCACATCACATCCAGTGATGCCCAGAAGGAAGAAGTGACCGTGAAATTCATAATCTTGTAATTTAAGGGAAACATCCCGACAATAGCTCGGACTATGCAATTGGCCACCATCTGCAATCATGACGCATAAAGCACCATATTTGTGGATTGAAAACCCACTTTGTTTGGCAAAAGGCGGGTGTAAAAAATAATGAGTTGAACCAGAGTCAACAAGGACAGTGACAGTCCCGTGTTTTAATTGTCCAGTGATACACATGGTTTCAGGCCGTGGGGACTTGAGAAGAGCATGATGGTGGTGGACTGTTGGTTAGATGGCCATAGATGGTGACGGTGAGTTGGCGATGGCTAGAAGGGTTGTGACTGTGGATGATGGGTGCGTGAAAGGGAGGTTGTTGTTGTGAGGATGGTGATGGCTAGAAGAACGACTTGCTGTTGCGAGGATGGTTGATGATGGGTGTGTGGAAGGAAGGTTGTTGTTGCGAGGTAGGTTTTTTTTTTTTGGATTAAGATATGTGAGGTCGGAAGGTGAGGAAACGGTGTTGTTGAAGGTAATGGCCAGTGAAGAACGAAGTAACAAGAAAGAAAAAAAGGCTCAGAATCGATGATGCTCTGATACCAATTGTCATGAACCAACCAATTCTCCCAAAAGCCCGAGCTGTCTAGGAGGGGAAAGTCCATGACTAGGATCGTGACATTGCCCCACGCTTCCAAAGTCGACGTCCTCGTCGGCCTACTCTATCGACACTAGCTCGATAAGCTTCTCTCACTTACCAGTATTCAACAACTTAGCATTATGCTCATACATAATTCTAAATTATTTTAATCCTGCCTATAGGTTGTCCCTGCCGGGAATCGAACCTTGGATGTGGGGTTTGGCTCTGATACCAGATAATAGAGACATTGACTTTTTGATTGGAGATCAAACCACCTAGATCCTTTGATTGTGGATCAGCCACCAATAAACTAAAATAAAAACTTGTATTGCTTGCCTAAACTTTATTACATCATATGTATTTATAACTGAAAGCAAAAATAATACTTCCTAATTGAATTCAAACCTAATTCTAAAAATAATACTTTCTAATTGAATTCAAACCTAGTTCTAAATCAAACAATAACTCCTAATTAAAAACAAGCTAATATTCTCTAAATGGAATATTGTTATAACCAAGACATTCTATTCTCAAGTAAATACTAAATAGGATTGGCATCCTAACATCATCTTGGGCTCACTTGACTTAATAATGCGTTTAGTGGGGAGTACTTCATTGCTGAAAAATATTTTGAACCAGTCAGTCTCGGACCATCCCAGTTCAATAGACCGGTTTTGCCAAAAGAAACTCCAATCCCGAACTGTTTTGTTCCGTCTCGTTTCACAGAGGGACCAGCCCAATCTCGGACCAACCCACCCCTATTGGGTTTTCTAATTTTGATTCAATCTAGACGTCTAAAGAATTGCTTTCATCATTTACATCTCCCATGTTAGATTTAATTATAGGACTAAGTAATAGTTTTCATCTTCGATTGATATCCATGTTTGAGATAAACTTGTGAGTGTACCTGCCCTAAAAAGACATGCATTGTTAGATGGGTTTATGATTTTGCTTAATTCAATCAAATTTGAGATTCTAAACTCCTTTTCTTTGTGTGTCTAATTGTGAAATTATCGATGCAAATAAGGATATTACATCCTTCGTGCAGCTCGTTTGTTTTGAGAGAGAGTTTGGATTAAATAATTCCTTGATAACTCATTTTCGGATTTGAAACATTAGTTCACTTTACAAATACTTTTCAAAAAAACTCATTTACTTGTTTTTATTTAATTTGATTTTTCGTTTAAATTAAAAAATTTTGTAACCCATTTTAAAAATTAGTTTAAGTATTTATGCTTTGATTGCATCTTCAATCCTCATGGGATCGACCCGTATTTTCCATTGTCTACTAGTTTGACAACCACTAGAACATACGATTTGAACTAAAATAGTGGAGGGAAAACATAAGTGACAAATAGAGGAGATAAAATTAGAGAAAAAAACTTGTTTCCTCTCTTCTCGATCAAAATAAAAGCAAACATTTCTACCTCTCATTCCTCTCTTCACTTAGCGCTCTGTGCTTACTATTGTTTTTCCATGTATATACATCTCATTTTCTCTCTCTTTTGTTCTCTTTAATGCTTGTTTTGCTTTATTCAGTTGCATTATGTTTTCTTCGAATAAAAAAGGTATTTATTTTTTGTTTACCATTTTTTCATGTACACAGTTGTCATCTCTCTATCTCTCTTTCAGTGTCTCTCTGTTACAACAAAATATGGCCCGTGCCGTTGACACTCCACATAATTTTATTTTATTAAACATTTTGCTGCTGAACACCTCCATCACTATCCTCATTTTAGCTCTCAATCAGTATTGAAGTGCAAGCATATTCTAAAATAAAAATATATATTATAAAATTTAGGGTTAGACTCAGTCAATTGGAATCAGTTGGAGGAAATAATTAAACATCAAGAACGAGTTCTCCCCCAATATTTGAATTTGCAAAAATATGAAGTTTAGGGTTTTTGTTTAAATGTGCATTAAGATGTTCGACTCATTTTTTTCTGGTATGATCAACCCGTCTCATTGCTTTGAAAAATATTAAAGACGTGAAATACCTTATATGTTTTTTTAATTATAAAATTATATATTTAAAATTTTGGAGCTTTTATTGATCATTGATTTTGTTGAAAAGATATTCGAAAATGCAGTTCAAGAAAATTAAGTTTACCAAAATCCGACGACGATGTAGATAGTTATGATAATTTTCAATTTGCTAAAAGAAAAACACAATATTTTCTCTCTCCGCCACATGTATATTTCACCAATTTTTTTTCAAAAATTTTAAAATTATTTTAGCCCTTCTACACGTTCTATATTTACAAATATGCCAAATGAATCTCAACCCTCAAATTCAATATATTTTCCAACTTTCAATCGTAACCATCTTTCATCTCTAATCCTTTTGATTTTACTTTGTCCCAGTCAGCAATGAATAGTAAAACACCATTTTGAATTATAATATAAATGATTTTTGGGTGTTTGGTGAATGCAACTTCTTTTAATTCTTTGTTGCAGTAGTGCTATTTGGTTGGAAGGAGTAGTTTCGAAAGGATGTCAAACTAGGAACTGCAAAACAAATTCGATGTTTGCCTTACTGGCCTTAATGAGGTCCGCTTTCTATCTCATCAATTTATGGGGAAACACTCATTAGTTTTATAGTTTATTAAATGAAAAACGTGATCCAACATCGATCCAAATTCTAAGTTTTGATGCATATTTGGCCATTAACACTATAAAAGAAACACAAAAAGACGTTAATAAGTTAGAAATTAAAAATGATGGGTTTTGAAGTTTCACTTAAAAAACATAGTAAAATAAATTAACAATGTGTAATGCAATTTAAAAGTTTTTAATTCAATCGAGTCTTATAGATAAATGGGTCATGAAACAATAAATATCAATTTAACAATAAGAAATATTCCATTAAATAATAAAATAAAGTAGGCATTGATAATAATACTTTATTTATTTAATTAAGATGACAATGTTGAGGTAAACATTGAGGCCACAGTGATTTTTTCCCCTTTTAATGTCACATCGAAAAACATTTATGCATCATACACAATAGCTCTTAATAAATTAATTTTGTGAAATTAAGCTTTTACCAATTTCTACACAGTAACGACTTCATTTGGAATGACAACATACTAGGAATAGAAGAAAATTAATAGGAACTCAATCAAATATTAATGATAAAAATTATTTAGGAAAAATGACTTATAAGACCTAATTTTTATAATTGTAGACTACATCATACTCTAACAATTGAAAATGCCTCAAAAAGCCTATATTTTTTTTTTAATAATTAAGGACTCTTAAAAACCACAAACTTAACTCATGGTTTAAAAATAATTAGAAATACATTCTTAACATTTAACATAAGTGATTAATTTTCAAAATTTATTCACCTTCTTAAAACCAACCATAAGTATACTTTCAGATTTTATTTATATTTTTTTTTCCTTCCAGATTACCTAGGAAGAATCAATAAGTTATGTTTTAAGGACAAGAAACAACTTTGACAAAAATATCAAATTGCGATAAAAATTGCATATTTCACTTGTTTCAATATAACTAGAATTTGAACACATAAATAACAACACCATGTCAATATGTTTAGGGATATGGGTATATATATATATATTTAATGTCTTTTAGGCATGGTTTAGGTTTGTGTCATTTATTAGTCTTGAATAACAAAAAGTAGACATTTTGAAGCATTTTCAATTGTTAGGGTCTTATGTGGTATACAATTATAAAAATTAGACTTTATAAGTCATTTTCCCAATTATTAATGATAATAATCATTAATTAAACAAATAAAAAACTTTCAGTTGACACAATCCATTGATTACAGTACACGTTAATAAAAACTCGCTGATTTGATTCCTACTTGTTATTAATATTGAACATACACTAATTCATCAATGAGAATAGTTTAACCGTAGAAAATGAAGGAAAAATAAAAAACAATACATATAAATAGAGAACAAATATTAACAATGTAAGACATGAAAATGATACATGAACTCCAATCATACATTTAATTGAAAATTTTATTCATTTATAGAGTAGGTAGTAAATCGATTTATTTTTCAAACCCTACTAAATGATTATTTTGTTTAGCACACATATTTAATAGAAACTTGACTTACAATTTAAAACAATTTTTTTTACAAATTAGTTTTTGAATATTTTTATCTTTATTTTTAAGACTAAACATGTTTTGGAGTGTCGAAGACACGACCCAATGACTCAGGTGACATGCTAAAGATACATGTAAATGTTACGAAATAATGTGGGTGAAAATGCGACTTTCGCTAAGGAATGTCCAAGGCAAAATCCAAGTAGCATGCAAAAGGCATGTCACAATAGGCATGTCGAAGAACAAACCTTCTACTTTGTCTTCTACATGTTTTCCTCTTTTATGTTATTGATTGACAGTAAAGAACTTTAAATTATGAAATGTGTTGGTTGAGAGCTCAATCAATAGGAGGTCTGGTGTGTTCTCTTTGGTCGTAGTTGACAGTAAAGAACTTTAAATTATGATGAAAATTAAGTTTAGGTGTTATATTGTTGCCTTTTCATTTGTGTGTGAAGATTATATGTTTGAAGCTCATAGTTTATGTGTTTGTTAAATTATATGAATCAAATTTTATTTTTTCTCCTTTATACTCCCTAGAATTTTTATTTTCTGGATGAGAAGATAGAGAGTCCCACATACGAGAAAAGGTCACAAATGGAGTAGAACCAAGTAACATTGCAATAAGCTATGAAATCCTTATTTTTACCTTCAAAATCGAGAAAATTGACCAAATCGAACTGAATATATATTAAAAAAAATTCCACTTACGCAATATAACATGCACATTCTATACCTTTTACTCTAATGACCATATTTTATATATTATAAATATAAAATGTTAAAAAAAATTTGATTGGAAGCAATGGCATTTGAATGCAAAAAATAAAAATTATTATTATTATTATTATTATTATTATTATTATTATTATTATTATTATTATTATTATTATTATTATTATTTGTGATTCCTTTTTATGGCTTAAATTTGAATTCATTTCTACCTGAGGCTGGTAAAATTTTGTTGTTTGGTCTTGGCTTATCTTAAATTAAACCGATAAAATCTCATGTCTGCAATAGTTTTCGTTGTGCGGGTATAGCAATGTTATTAACTTATTATTTATAGATATAAAGTAAATTTCTACGTATAATTTTTATTTAAGATTTATCGTATCCCACAACTGTTTTATGTATAGTTTCATTATTTGGACAACAAAAACGTAGTTGCATGTGTTCTTGGTTAATCTACATATTTTTTTTGTAAACATCGTAAAAAAAGAATAAAATGTATATTGACATGATTTTATGTATATATATAAATAAGTCGTTTCGTAAAAGCATCACGTTACATAAACATTTTTTAGCTTTGCAACATTGCTTGAAACTTAGACCCAGAGTATGTATTTTCAACTATTTATGTTCATTTGTCCGTCAATTCATTTACATAGTTTTCTCATAATTTTCTCTCCCCTATATCTCCTATTTCTAACATAGGATACATTTCAAATTAGTCTATATTTTCAATAGCGACCCAAATTTCTAGAGCTACCTAAATTTATATTTACATCTGTGCTTGAAGTTGGAAACAATTTATAACCAAAAATTTATCTGTACATAAATAATGTATGGGTTACACTTTTAGTACTCTAGTGGGAGCTAGATATTTAGTTGCAAAATATTGCATTTATATTGTTCGTGTCTTATTTTATTAGTTATATTGTGATTAGTTTATTAAGAAAAATAAAACAAGATGGGTGCTATGGATGCAAATTTCCATCAGATCACGTGCTGATCACGCGGAGCAATCTGCATAAGATAGAAATCAATTCTTGACACCGGTGTGGTGCCTGCCAGGGGACTCCAATGCCAGAGTTAGAACAACGTCTTTAAAAAATGTTTATATCTCTATATTTGAATAGAGAATTGCAAGTCAGGAAAAATTTTACCTCCAAAAGGCTTTGTGTTTGGCTATTATAGATGCTAAAAGAGTCAACTGCTGGCTAATGAGTGAAACATGTGGCTGATGAGTGAGGTACATGGCAATGAGTGAGACACGTGGCAATGAGTAAGACGTGTGGCAGATGAGTGACTTGCAAGCGGTTGCAACTTCCTTCAGGTAGTTGTAACTTCTGTGATTGGTTATAACCCCCCGTTGGTGGTTGTAACTTCCTATTTGGAGACACATTTCTTGCAAACCCATGTGCTCAACTGAGTATGGTGGTTGGCGCCAAACACTACTCCCCTGCTGAGAAAACAATGTTTTACTGAGTTTGTATTGGGCCTAGGTTCATGCCTTCTATAGTTGTAGCTTCCGTGGATAATTTTCGAACTTCTTGGGAAAAACCCAAATCTTTGGGCTTATTTATCTAGTTGGGCTAAAAGTTATTTTTGGCTCCCACAAATGCCCCTCATCTCCTTTGCTATTGACAAAATAATAATAATAATAATAATAATAATAATAATAATAATAATAATAAATATTTTTTTTTGTCTTAAACAAAGGAGATGTGCCTAAGTAGTCATGCCAAAAAATGTAACTCCTTCTGTACTGGACTAGAAGTCCTTTTGTACTTAAACAACTTCACTGAGGAGTTCTATCTAGACTAGAAATCATTTTGTACTTAAACATCTTCACTGAGGAGTTCTATCAGAGCTAGAAGTCTAGCTTGAGATAAATTCTCCTTTTCAAATCTTAAAGGGTTATCTTATTCCCCTTTTCTAAATTTACTGATCTATATTTTATTCCGCACAAATTTTCCTTCTTCCATATCTGTGGACGGTGAAAAACAAGAGCTTGCACTTTTTTTTCCTGCTTGGCTAATTGCAAGGTGAGATTCTTGTTGTTTTTTTTGTATTCATATTCTTTCGTTCATCAAATCTAGAACTCCCATCACAGTCAATGTTCTGGATTTGTTTTTTTTTTTTTTTTACTTCTTATACTCAACACACTTCTCATCATCTCTGCCCTGCCTAGTATTTCTAAGAGTGTTTATCTCGACGCTTATAATCCCCATTTAAGCGATCATTTTTTAGGTCAGTATCCAGCATAGGGATAATATTTGAAGATGTTGACAGGTTCCAGTTGCAGCAACTGATGAAGCTCTTGATAATTTCAACCACACAGCCATTATAGTATCACCATGTCAATCATGTTTTTCATATGGCAGCAATGATTGTTATTTTCTTCTTCTTGCTCAGTAGGGGTTTATTCCCATTGCATATATTAAATTCCATGATTGTATGCCTCATCAGACCTAACCATCTTGAGTCCATCTGAGATCGATTGCTTTTGATTAACAGAAATCCTTTGATCAAGTAGACCACAATTTCCACCAGTAGCAAAAGCATTCCAAAAACTGTTATTCGTGGAAGATTTGGACATCCAGGTCACATCGACAATGTTCTTGGCAATCCTAGAGATAGCTTCAAGTAAACATCGCTCGTCTTTATGTTTTTCAATTTCCTTATCCAATGATACACAGCGATGGTGAGTAGTGATGCGAGTTTAATCGACCTAAATTAATTGGCTAATTTAACCCATTTGTAATAACCGCAAGTGCACGATGCCTAACTGGTAGACAACGGCAAGTACGGGTCGATCCCACGAGGAAGGTGGATTAAATTGAATTTTAGAAATTATCTAAAGTAATTTTAAGGAAAATGGGGTTACAACATTTTTAAAGCTAAACTAAAAATAAATTAAAACTAAGAAAAATAAAATAAAATAAAATAAAAGATAGATGAGATGGATTTTGTGGGCTTGGACTCACCAATGAGTTGGCAAAAATATTTTAAATCTAAATTACTGAAAATTTAAACGAGAAGCTTTAGGGATGAGAATCTCTTGCTTACACCGAATATGTGATCGTTAAAATTCAATTCAACTTATATCATGTTTCTATCAAACATTAACAAATTATTTCAAGCAAATACGTTCTTACCAAGTATTAAGTGTCTTTTTAGGGCACACTTAATCAAAGTTTAAGCTTAATATTTTTAGCACATGCTTTGAATATTGATAAAGGGTAATTCTAACTACCAAACATATCAAGTTTAATTTCTCGAGCATGAAAGGTGAAAGCAATTTATAAAAAATTCAGAAATAAATTGCAATTAACAATTAAGCACACAATTTAGTAAAATAAATCAAAATGAATTATGCAACCCCTTTGGTTTGTCGCAAACTTGATGTGGTGGCACTCAGCAGATCAGCAGGTGGTCAGAACACGAATCCCAAGACAAATGGCCCCAAAACGCTCTATGGTGGTACAAAGTAGAACCAGGCGTGTGAATAGCCAAAAACGGTTTTGACTCATTCTCCCGCCCTCACTACAGTGCCGCTACAATACGCTCCTTGCTCCGCCTTCTTCTCCAGCGAGCAGCACCGCTCGCGGTGGTGATTTCTGCTCCTCGCGAGCTTTCTCTGTCTTCAAACAGTCTCCAGAACCTGAAAAAGAGAGAGAGAGGTTGAGGAAACAGTGAGATAACAACAAGAAAAATAGAGAAGGAAGACGAGGAACAGGGACTCCCTGTTTCTTCTTGCGAGCTTGTCTCGCGAGGAGGTGGCGGTGGTGCTCGGTCTGGTCGTGACGGTAGTCGCGAGAGATGAGGATAGGAAGGAGGTCGAGACGAAGAGTGGCCGAGAGAGGGGAGGAGCAGGGTCTGTGGCGAGGAGGAACAGAGTCGCGGTGAGGCTCTGCTTTGCGGTGGTTGTGGTGGCTCGCGGATGCGTTTTGTCATGAAACAGGTTGATGGCGAATGGAAGTTGATGGATGATGGACAGGAAGAGGGACATGGACGGTGATGTAGGTGGCTCTGACGCGAAATAGGGTTGTCACACCCCTGTTTCGTGGTGGTGGCGGTTGTGCTGTCCGGAGTTAGTGGTGGTGCTCGGGTGATGGAAGTGGCGAGGTGGAGGATGGAGGTGATTGCTGAGTGAGTGAGAGATGGATGAGTGGTGAGGGTGATGAAAATCACCTTGTGAGAAAGAAGTTTTGATTTTTGTCTAATTCTCTTCTTTTCCATTCTCTTCCTCCCTTTTGTGAAGGAAGAGGATTTGATCTTCTATTGTTTTTCTTCCCTTCTCTTCCTCCCCCTTTTCTCACCCTATTCTCTTGTATTTATAGAAAATGATCAAGATGAATAGGGATGAGACGAGGGGATGATTCATCAATGAGGGTAGGATTGGGCTTGGCGTTGGGTTTGGGTTTAGGTTATGGATTAGGTTTTTGGGTTTAGGTTATGAATTAGGTTTTGGGTTTAGATTTGTGACCATCTGCTTTATTCCACCGTTAGAATCGACTAATTGTCGTTCCTTAACTTATCGCCTTGATATGATTTCATCGTTTACGCTCAAATTCCTACAAAGACATTAAAACGAAATAATTACTATAAAATATAATAATTGAAACACTAACATATATAAATTGAGGGATATATTATGTAACAATTATGTGAATATCAAGTAGTAATCATCGAATGCAAAGAAAAAAATATTTTCCCCCTTTTTTTTATCGTGTAAACGTGGGAGGGGTTGTATGTTGTATACCTGGCGATGTGCAACGAGGGTGAGTGATCATCAACTGTCGACGGTGGTGAGAATCGTTCATCCATGGATTAGGAGGAGTTTTAGTTGACTTCTTTTCTTCCTTATCCGGTGGCAACGGGTAGCGATGGTGAGCGGTGGTCATCGACTGTCCACGGTTGTGGAATTTCTCTTCTTTATCAAACTTTGATATGGATTCAAATCCAAACTGGATTTCACCAATGGATTCAAATCCAAATCAAACATGGGTTCAATGTGGGGTTCTGTTGTCTTTGAATTTGAATTAACCAACTGGAGAAAAAGATGTATAGTTGCAAAGAGAAAGGTTTGTGCACATGCAGCCATCAATTTTGCTATGTCCCACCATCACTTTTTGATTTTTTTTCAAATCCAAATACACTTGGGCTACCCTTTTAATCGTGTTTCTTTGCTAATCTGCAGGTTGCATTTTCTCTGACTTTGTTCTGTATCTGGATCCCATGGGCTCTAAGAAGAAATCCGGTAATAACCCTTTCTCTTATGATGAAGAACCTTTGTACCGCTAAGGAGGTTCCATTTCGCATTTTGGAAGATTTGTTCCTAGCTTGCCTAACTTGGAAAACACGGAGACATTTTCAAAATGGATTGAAGTTAATTGCGTTGCCTTTCCCGAAGGAGTGCATGTGAGATTGGTTGACCCAAGAAGTGGAAAAGAGCCTTGCATCGATCCTGATAATAGAACCATCAAATTTTACCCCTTTATTATCTCTTTGCACTTCAAGTTTCCCATGCCTAAATACTTCAGAAAAGTGCTATGTGAAATGGGGTGTGCCCTTGCTCAATGTTGCCCAAATGTATACAGGGCAATCATGTGTTTGTTGAATCTTAGTAATTTTTTAAGGCTTAAGGTGAGGATGCATGGCGATTATGCTCGGCTCAGAGTAAAAATATCAAACTTTTTTATGAGCTCAGCGTTGGTGATCATGACTGGAAGAGGGACACTTGGAGATCAGCGGTGCCAGGGAAGGTGATATAGCAGATGACCTTCTTGTGCCCATCCTCTTCTGCCCATGTATGCATTTTCGACCTCTTTAATCTACAGTTGCATATATTTTACATATACATGCATTTTTGTATTATGCACAGATTGCTTACTTAGTCACTTTTGTTGCAGATGAGGAGATAGTGAAGAAAATCTCTGCCAAGCCTAACATGGAGAATATTTGAAGGACGCATGGCATACCATCCAAATACCGTGAATGGAGGTGATTGTTGAGCCCGTTGAGAAATGAAAAAAGGGGCCTTCCTCCGACCAAAGATATAAAAAGTTGGAAAAAGAATGCCCTTGATCTTATTGGCTTTTCCATCTCTACTAGTAAGGCTCTTTCTGAGAGTTCTTTAAAGAGAAAGAAAGGTCCTAGGAATATGCTAGAGTCGAGGTCGACTCCTCTACTGGGGAGGAAATATCTATGAAATCTCTTAAAAAGAAAAAAAAACTTCTAGGCTATTACCCTTGGTTGCAAAGGGACTATCTGTGAGGTTTGAAGTTTCTTCTGAAAAATCTCTTTCCAAAAAGAACAATTTGAAGAATGTAGTGTCTCCTCTTTCTAGTCTTTTTCCTATTATGAAGACCAACACTGTCTAACACCGTTCTGCCTCGACCAAGAGATCTGCTAGCCATAAAGTTACTTTTTTTCTTCCTCATAAGGTTGACTCTACTCAACATTATTCAGCCATGACTGAGAGATCTGCTACTCAAAGAGATGTTCTTCTTCCTCCATTGGCCATGAAGATTATTCCTTCCCTTGGTGCTTCAAAATCTCAAATAACTTAAGATCGAGTCGCAAGTTTAACTTGTAATCCTCTTGAGGCTAAGCTCATGTTGATCTCCAGAAAGTCTTGATATCTTGAAGTAAAATAGAGTTGACACTCCTGTCATGAAAACTGAAAAGTCTTGGCACTGATAGGCCTACAATGAATGTTCCTTCTAAGTTAAAGATTGTTCCAGCACCCTTTCCTATGCAGGAAAACTTTTTCATGTCTCTTCCAACGCGAAAAACTAGTGAGCAACTCCTATCTATGTAGACCACTCCAATTGAGGTCCCCACCTTCAAGGTATTGATGATTTTTTTTGTTAATATATATATATATATATATATATATATATATATTCTTTTCTTCCTTCGTTGATATGTAGATCATGCCTTCACCATCTGAATCGATGTTGATTGATAGCGAGGGTGAATCCAGTTCTGCGGATATTGTTCCCTTAGTCGATCTACTAAAAAAAGATCTTCTAGCTATCAAATTTGGGTGTGCTAACTTGGTTGAACGTCTCCATAAATCAGCCGACTTCAGTAAGTTTTAAATGAGCTCATCTGCCGAGCTACGTGAAGAGACATTCTTTTCACTCTTCTGAGAGGTGTCATTATGGCTGAAGAGTTTATGAGACATTTGTCTTATGTGCCCGAGTCTGTTACTGTTATTGCCCCCATTGTTGATCAGCTGAAAAAGTTGGAGAAGATAATGATAAGTTGAAGGTTGACCTTGGAGGCATTGAGAGGGTTTTTGAAGCTGAGCAGAAGTGGCACTAAGAAAATAGTATCCAGGTCCTCAAATTGGAAAAAAAAAGTGTGCTGATCTACAAACTTTTCTGTCTAATAAGAACTCTGAGCTGGTCTCTCTGGATCTCGAGTTTCATAATCTTACCCAGAAATATGAAACTATGAAACTGGACATGGAATAGTTGAAGACCTTAAAAAGAACCAATGAATTACTTGAAAAGGAATGCAACAAATTCAAGCTGGAGGCAATACGAGCAGTTGAAAAGCGTGCAAAGGCTGAAAAAACTCCTACAAGCTTGGTTATGTTGAGGGTAAAGGAGGATGTGCACAATTTTTTTTACAATAATTGAAGATGTTAATTTTCACCTGCAGATCATAAAACTTCCATCTTCTCCTCCTGAGGTTGCTGGTTCTTCTACTCATGGTGAGCAAGGAGATATTGCCACTGCTAATGACCTTGGCTCTTCAGCTCTTTCCAAGAACATGTAGTCTTTAGAATGATTTTATTTTTCAATTTTTTTTGTAAGACATTGCCTTTAATTTTTAGTACCAACTTTATTTGTTTATTCATGAATTTGAATTGTGGTCTGCTGACCGACTTTGGTAGATATGAATCCAAGCTTTATTTTGTCCTTTAATTTTCCTTGATTTTAGTATATTCAATTGTCGTCTTCCATACAAAAAACAATGCATGAGTAATAAACTTAGCGAATTATTGATTACGCCCAAACAATATATGCGGTCAATTGTAGTAAAGATTGGGGTGTCGATCCCACGAGGAAAACGATCTACAAAACAAGGTCTAGGAAGAAAAACTACGCAAAACTAATATGTAAGAAATTCTAGCAATTTTAAAATATGAAATTGAATTTAGTTTAATAAAAGTTAAGTTTAGAAAAATCACAAGGTTCCAAGAATCCCTCCTAAATTTCACGCGCCAGCTAGTATTGATTCACTATGATGACTCAATTACGTGTTTCACATCCCAAACAACATAATTAGAAAAATAGTCTTTAATGCACCAATATATTCTAATGTAAATGGATTTTTTATTTCACTTTTTTTCTAGAAAGCACAAAAGTTGGTCATATGTGATATCCTAAATTTACGATATATCCGGAGACAATAACGTAATAAAAAATGATCACATATAACTAACCTACCGGAATCAATTGATCCTTAAAAATTCCACACATAAGAAAAGCGTGACTAAGTTTATATGGAGAAGAAAAAGACAACCACAAGAATAATAATCTACGAAGAAGTTGATGAAATCTTTGTCACTAAAATAACATAAACTCCTATATTAAATAAAAGTGAAAATCATAAACACCATTATTCATTGTGAAAGCATAAAACGAATCAAATATCATTTAACTGCGTTACATCTAGGAATTCATCTCTTCGCCTTGCGTGGAGTTTAGTGACACATGGCGAAGGTGATGACAACAATAGCAATGTGGAGCTTCATGGCAGCGCGTGGTGGATTAGCAATGCGTACCCGGCTGTTGATGCGTTGTGTGCCTCTCTTCCCTCTGTGTTGCTGTATTTATGGTAGAAAGAAACAACTCCTTATTGGAAACCCAATTGGAAATCAAATACAAATTGGAAACCAAATATAATTGGAAACCAAAGACAAATTGGGAACCAAATATAAATTGGAAACCAAATACAAAAGTAAACCAAAATATAATTGGAAACCAAATACAAATTGGAAACCAAATATAATTGGAAAGGTGGGGTTGGCTACGTTCATCCATATTACTCATTTGTTCCACCAAAATTCAAAACTAATTTCCTTTTTTTTTTTGGTTCTCTTAATCTTTGGCTTGAGTGTCTCCCGTTCCACTTCATCAATTTGTCAATGAATTTCCAAATTCGCCATGTTAATTCACTTTTGTCATTTAAACTCCAAATCCTACAAAAATACAAAAATAAAATAATTAAACTAAAATACACTATTCAAAACACTAACAAATATAAATTAGGAGGTATATTATGTAATAATTATGTTAACATCAATACCCCCAAACCTATATTTTGCTAGTCCTCGAGCAAAAAAATTAATAATAAAATCCTAACTCACTTTTGTAGGAATCACGATTGCACTTACCTTAACGTGCAACAAGGCTTTAAACCCTTAGATTACCTTTAGTGGACGAGTTATAGTCTCGTGAGGGTTTCCAGAAATGTTACCCCCAAACATTACTAACTCAATAAAACAAAATCTATTTTCTAAAAACATAATGCAAAAAATGGGCATTCCCCTTTATTTTCATTAAAGTAATTTTTTGATTGCTTAAAATTCAAGAAAAACAATAAACTAGAAATGTCACAAAAGTATATCAATAGAGTACAATAATTTAATAGTATCTAATGGTTAAATAAATTTCATAATCATTCTCAACTCAAAGTGTGTGTGTGAGAAGCCTTATCAACATAACTCTTCATCTCATAGTAAAGATGTGACGAGGTGACCTTTAGAAAGTACGCTTTGACTACATGTCACTCAGAAATAAAGCACTCAGAGATTGGGTACTCCGTTTATATGTGAGGAAAATGATATAAATTATGAAAAATGCAAACGTCTCACATATAATCATCATGAAAAATGAAATTTTCAAAGAGTGAAATGAATATGATCTCATGGACATGAATATTGATTACTTTTGAGAATGTTAAATCAAACACCACATAGTTCTTGCTTATTCAATCTCCACATCTACTGAACCAACTTTAATTTAAGATCAATTAGGTCTTTACTAGGTTGTAATGGGGTTTGGATTATGACAAACAATAATGGACAAAAGGATACAAAAATTTTCTGAGAATGACTACACCCTTGAATAAACACATAGGGCATTGAAGAACAAATCAATGTTGTACACCATTAACTTTTTCTTCATTATTTTCTTCTTCAACCATTTTTTCTCTCTTTATTTTTTATTTTTTACATGCTTTTCCCCGTTTATAAATCAAACACTTTTACTTTGAGGGCGCATGAAATATCTATTTTCAACTCTTTCTATTTGCTCATTCCATAAATATATTTCACAGTATACATTCTCATAAAATTGGGTAAGGACAAAATAATATAGGTATTACTCCTTGATTGGAGTAGGTATTGGAATTGGGGATAACAAAGAGAAGGCTATTTAAAGGCTTAAAGGACTGCAAATGGATATTTATTATTGGGTAGGCTAAAAACAACTAAAAACAATGGTTTAAAGAAAAAAAATGTCTATATCACTTCATAAGTTCTAGTTAGTACTAGGACATCTCAACTAAATAAAGCAAGAAGTTCTAGTGTAAAAATTCAATTTTTATGTCATTCTTAAAGCAATCAATAAGAAAGTCAAGAATAATGAGATCATCAACGAAATAATGCGGACTCAAGAAAAATTAGAGTGTAATTAATAACCCTCAAGAAATAAAGAATGACTCAAAACTCACAAGGGTTATGTCTCCACTATTATTCTAATGTTTTCTAGTTCAATATCTTACTAATCAACTTCAAATCATGTTAACTTGGCTTATAGTACATGAATAGTCGAGTTGAAAAGTATCACGAAATACATCTAACATAAAGATAATATCAAATATCATGTTTTCTACTAATATAACTATGTGACACGTGTTAGTATGCAACAAAAATATTCTCTAAAATTAAAAAAGACTCAAACCCCTTTTTTATTTTTATTTTTTTAAAATTCACCAAGAGTTTAGATTTCGAATGCATTTTCATAAAGATTTTCCACAATTACCGTAATCATCTAAGTATTCAATGGAAATTGAGTAGAACACAAAAAATGACATCGGTTTAATTATAAAATACGTTTTAAGCTCAAAGAATTTTGAAAATTGCACAAAAAATCTAATAAACCACCATCACCCCCAAACCTAAACCAAACATTGTCCTCAATGTATAAAATAATAATCATGACAAATGAAGGAAAAAGAAAAGAAGAGGGTTAGAGTGATATTACCATGGTGAAGCTTTACCAATTTCAAATAGACAATGTCTTCACAGCCACCAAAATATAAGAAAATCATACCGACGGGAGAAAGGAACACATGGGATGAGGGGCTCCGAGTGACTCCAGTAGCAACACCTAAAATAACCTAAAACACTACAAGAAAAACATAAAAGCAAAAACCTAAACTAAAAAATTAAAATAAAAACCTAAACTAAAGATAGGGTGGAGAACATCAACTCAAGTAGACAGGGGCAACCAGAGAGATCTCCTCTGACACCTCCATGATACTTGAGTAACGACGAATAGATGTTCATCAGGGAAGTCATCAAGGCAGAGTCATTGAACTCCAGATAAGACAAGTGAACCGCCACAACATTCTCGACCCCTTTCTTATCCTTTATAGTTAGATCAAATTCCTGCAGAAGTAAAATCTACCTAATCAATCTTGCCTTAGCATCCTTTTTAGAAAGAAGGAACTTAAGAGCTGCATAATCAGTAAAAACAGTGATAGGTGTGCCAATCAAATAAGTATGAAATTTATCTAAAGCAAAAACTACAGCTAGCAACTCTTTTTCAGTAGTTGAATAATTCTTTTGAGCATCATTAAGTGTTCGACTAGCATAGTAAACAACAAAGGGCTTCCCTTCCCTTCGTTGTTCCAAGACTACCCCACAACATAGTTGTTTGCATCACACATTATCTCAAATGGTAAATTCCAATCTGGTGGCTGCATGATGGGGGCAGAGGTGAGCCTATCAATGAGTGTTCGGAAGGCGTCCTCACACTCTGTGTCCATTGAAACACGACGTCTTTGACCAGGAGCTACTTAATGGTCTAGAGATGGTAGAAAATGTTTGTATGAACCTCCTATAAAAACCCACGTGCCCTAGAAATGATCTCACATCCTTGACACTTTTAGGTGTAGGTAATTTAGAAATCAATTCAATTTTTGCTTTATCAACCTCGATTCCTTTATCAGAAACTATGTGTCCCAGAACTATTTAATAGGAAACCATGAAATGACATTTTTCCCAATTAAGCACCTGACCCTTCTCTTCACATCTACTTAAAACAACATTCAAGTAAAGTAAACATGAATAAAAGGAATCACCAAAAACAGTCAAATCATCCATGAATACTTCCATATATTTTCAACCATGTCACTAAAAATACTCATCATGCATCTCTGAAAAGTAGCCGGTGCATTACACAAACCAAATGGCATACACCGAAAAACATAAGTACCAAAAGGACATGTGAAAGTAGTCTCATCTTGATCCTCTAATAAAATCTCAATCTGATAGTATCCTGAATACCTATCTAGAAAGCAATAGAAAGAATGACCAGCTACTCGCTCTAAGATTTCATCTATGAATGGAAGTGGGAAGTGATCCTTGCGGGTGGCAAAATTAAGTTTCCTATAATCAATGCACAAGCGCCACCATGTCACTACCTTACTAGGAACATGCACCCCCTCATCATTAGTCACTAATGTTATTCCAGATTTCTTGGGAACCACTTGAGTTAGACTAACCCACTTGCTATAAGAGATGAGATAAATGATGCATGCATCTAACAATTTTAAGAGTTCATTTTTCACCACCTCTTTCATAGTAGGGTTAAGTCGTCTTTGAGGGTCTTTACGGGGGTTAGCTCCTTCTTCTAAGTGAATCCCATGGGAACATATTAAGGGGCTAATACCTTTGATGTTAGCTATAGTCAAACCTAATGCAGATTTGTGCTCACGTAACATATTAATCAATTCTTCTTCTTGTGAGCTATCAAGCACGAAAGAAATAATAACAGGAAAGGTATCACCTGGTCCGAGGAATGCATGTTTAAGTCCCTCAGGCAGTGGAGCTAGGTCAACTTTCGGAGTTTCCACGGTGGATGGTTGTGGTTTCTGTTTTTCCTTTGGCAACTCCTCAAAGCATGGTTGCCATTGTCGTCTTCCTTTATCTTTTAACCCTGAAACAACAGAAATATCAAAATCATTGTTAGGATAAAGTGAACACTCAGAATCAGAAATAGAAAGGAGATACTCTAAGGTTTCAGAGTCTGCGCTCAGGAGCACCTCCTCTGATATCAGTGTATCTATCATATAGGTATCATGATGACATTCAACATCATCACGTGGTTGTTTGCTAATATTGAATATGTTGACCTCCAAAGTCATGTTCCCAAAAGACTGCTTCAATAGACCGTTCCTGCAATTGATAAGAGCGTTAGCTGTGGCAAGAAAATGTTTACCTAAAATAATCGGAACTGTAGACCCCATATTATCCGCAGAATGAGTATCTAAAATAAGAAAGTCGACGGGATAGTAAAACTTATCAATCTGCAGCAAGATATCCTCGACTATTCCTCTTGGCTTCTTAACTGATCTATCAACCAATTGTAGTACCACAGATGTGGGTTTAATCTCTGCTAGACCCAGTCGCAAGTAGATAGAATATGGCATCAGATTTACACTTGCTCCTAAATCCAACAAGGCTTGGCCGAACTCATGAGTCCCAATCTGGCAGGTGACTGTAGGACACCCTGGATTTTTGTACTTGGGTGGTGTCTCCTGCTCAATCACCGTACTTACCTGTTCTGTCAAGAAGGCAATCTTCTTGATATGATGTTTCCTCTTGATAGTGCATAGATCCTTGATGACCCTCGCATAAGTTGGTACCTGTTTAATCACATGCAGCAAAGGTAAGTTAATTTTAACCTGTTTCAAGTATTCTAGAATCTCACCATGCATTTCCAAATTTTTTCCAGTAGGTCGTAGTGCTTGAGGAAAAGGAACTAGAACTGGAATATTCTTGTTGGGCTCATCCTCGGGGATGCTCTCCTTTGCACTTGGGGACGTGCCTATAGTTGTGGACGAGCTAGATCCATCTAATATCTTACCACTCCGAATAGTGATGGCATTAACCTCTTTGACATTCTAAGAGTCTGAAGTAGAGGTTTGTGCCATAAGTTGGCCCTTTGGATTTTTTTGAGGTTATGACGGAAATTGACCCTGCTTTTGTACTATTAATGAACTTGTCAGCTTGGTTATCTGGCTTTTGATTTCCTTGTTCTCTTCTGCCAATTGTGTTAATGCAACCTCAAATTTTTGATTAGTTTTACCTCGTGCCTCTATAAATGCATGTAATGTGTCTGATAAGGAACTTCAGTTAGATTGCGCATTGTATGGAGGTGCAGGGTATGACCTAGGTGGTTGTGCATGTGCGTGTGTAGGTTGGTCTGCTTCGGACCTCCAGCCTAAGTTAGGGCGATCTTTCCAGCCAAAATTTGAAGTGTTAGAGAATGGTGAGTAAGGCTTCTTGTACATCCCTAAGGTGTTACATTGTTCCTCATAAACCCCACTCATCTCAGTCAAGGTCGGGCAATCTTGTGATAAATGTTCAACTCCCCCGCATATAAAACAGGCATCCTGTAGCTCAACTTTGGCAACCGTATGTGTGGGCCTACCATCCTTTGTCTTAAGTGCCTCTAACTCCCTAGTCACTCTATCCAATTGGGCTCTAAGGTTGTCTTTTTCCCTAAGTTGGTAGACTCCAGCTGGGCGTGTTCTATCCGTGCTCTCAGTAACACTTGGCTAGTCCAAGTATGAGCCTTTTCAGCCAGGTCATTCAGGTACTCAATGGCATCATCAAAGTTCTTATGCAAAAACACCCCATTACACATCATCTCAGTGAACCGACGCTCTCTACTGGTGAGCCCCTCATAAAAATAACTGACTAAGCGCCAACTCTCATACCCATGGTGTGGACATGTATTTAAGAGATCCTTGAACCTCTCTCATGCTTGATATAATGTCTCGCTATTCTTTTGGGTGAAGATAGAAATCTGTCTATTTAGACCGTTGGTTTTGTGGTGAGAAAAGTATTTATTAAAAAATGCTTGGGTCATTGTTGCAAATTTTATTAACCTAAATTAATAAGCTAATATAACTTGTAATAACCGCAAGTGCACAGTGTCTAACTGGTAGACAACGGCAAGTACGGGTCGATCCCACGAGCACCACACAGATTGTCCCTCTGCCACCGTCTGTGTTTTGCGGTGATGATGGTGGCTCTGTTTCGCGGCGATGATGGTGGCTCACGATGCTCGATGCTTGGTTGTCGGACAAGGACGGTGGCGGAGGGACAGTCTGCGTGGTGCTCGGTGGCGGAATGAAGGTTTGATGGTGGTGGTTGTGCTCGGACGGTCGTGGTGGCTCGTTTGGTGGTGATTGCGGAGTGATCTGAGGAAGAGGGTTTGATTTTTGCTATTGATGCTTGATTCCCTTCTCCTTCTCCCCCTTTTCCTCACCCTTTTTCTTTTGTATTTATAGAGAATGATCAAAATGAATAGAGATGAGATAAATGGATGATTCATAGAAAGAATCAATGAATAATTGGGAGAATATTCTTTGGGTTTGCTTGGGCTTGGCATTGGGTTTGGGTTTATAGGTTAGGTTTTGGGTTTAAGTTATGGGCTTGGTTTTGGGTTTAAGGGTTTAGATATGTGACCCTCTACTTTTCACTACCACTAGAATCAACCAATTGTCATTCCTTAAATTGTTGCCTTAATATGATTTCATCGTTCACGCTCAAATTTCAACAAAGACATGAAAACAAAATAATTACTATAAAATATAATAATCGAAACACTAACATATATAAATTAAGGGATATATTATGTAATAATTATGTGAATATCAGTCATCTCCTCCCACGAACTTATAGACCTTGATCGCAAAGAGTATAGCCAACTCTTTGCTTTTTCCTTAAGGGAAAAAGGAAAAAACTTTAGTCTAACCGAGTCTACAGCCTCAACTTTAATGTGAAAAGTGGTCACAACTTCCTCGAATTTCCTAAAGTGAACATAAGGATTCTCACTCTCTAGGCCATGAAAAATGGTAATAATTGTATCATACCCAACTTAAAATCTAGCTTTGGTGTACTTGGTGTAAACATGGAGTAACAGTGCGCGTAGGGTGGAGATAGTCCTTTAGCGACCGAACATGGCATCTTCGTGATTACTCATGGTGTTAGAATTAGAAGTAGAACTTAATTTGGTCTCAATGTGAACTTGTGTGTGTTCTAAATTTGGGACCCTAATTAGTCTCCCTAAGTGGTCTCTATTCCAACTGACACACCCCCAATGTCTTTTTTTGTTTTTTGCAATTTTGTTTTTTAGAAATAAAATAAAAAATAAACTGGACCTAAAACCTAAAAATAGAATAGAATAAAATAAAACAATGAGCAAGAATGATAATACCCGAAACCTCCCTTGTAGAATGACACTTGTTCCCCGGCAACAACGCCAAAATTTGATTACTCCCAAATAGTACACACGGTCAATTGCAGTAAAGACTGGGGTGTTGATCCCACGAGGAAAAACGATATACAAAACAAGGTCTAGGAAGAAAAACTACGCGAAACTAATATGTAAGAAATTCTAGCAATTTTAAAATATGAAATTGAATTTAGTTTAATAAAAATTAAATTTAGAAAAATCACAAGGTTCCAAGAATCCCTCCTAGATTTCATGCGCCAACTAGTATTGATTCATTATGATGACTCAATTACATGTTTCACATTCCAAACAACATAATCGGAAAAATAGTCTTTAATGCACCAATATATTCTAATGTAAATGGATTTTAGATTTCACTTTTTTTTTCTAGAACGCATAAATGTTGGTCATATGTGATATCCTAAATTTACGATATATCCATAGACAATAACGTAATAAAAATGATCACATATAACTAACCTACCGGAATCAATTGATCCTTAAAAATTCCACACATAAGAAAAGCGTGACTAAGCTTATATGGAGAAGAAAAAGACAACCACCGGAATAATAATCTACGAAAAAATTGATGAAATCTTTGTCACTAAAATAACATAAACTCCTATATTAATTACAAGTGAAAATCATAAACACCATTATTCATTGTGAAAACATAAAACGAATCAAATACCAATTAAGTGTGTTACATCTAGGAGTCCATCTCTTCGCCTTGCGTGGAGTTTAGTGACACATGGTGAAGGTGATGACAACAATAGCGGTGTGGAGCATGGCAGCGCGTGGTAGATTAGCATGCGTACTCGGCTGTTGATGTGTTGTGTGCCTCTCTTCCCTCTGTGTTGCTGTATTTATGGTAGAAAGAAACAACTCCTTATTGAAAACCAAAAACAAATTCGGAACCAAATATAAATTGGAAACAAAACAAAAACAAATTGGGAACCAAATATAAATTGGAAACCAAATATAAATTGGAAACCAAATACAAAAGGAAACCAAATATAATTGGAAACCAAAATATAATTGGAATTCAAATACAAATTGGAAACCAAATATAATTGGAAAGGTGGGTTTGGCTATGTTCATCCATATTACTCCTTTGTTCCACCAAAATTCAAAACTAATTTCCTTCATCTTTTTCTTCGGTTCTCTTAATATTTGGCTTGAGTGTCTCCCGCTCCACTTCATCAATTTGTCTATGAATTTCCAAATTCGCCACACTAATGCACTTTGTCATTTAAATTCCAAATCCTACAAAAATACAAAAATAAAATAATTAAACTAAATACATTATTCAGAACACTGACAAATATAAATTAGGAGGTATATTATGTAATAATTATGTTAACATCAATTATCTTCACAAAAAATTTATCATATATGCATGGATGTATCTTTCACTTATTGAGAAGAGGATGTGCCCTTCGGTTGAGGAGGGGATGCATCATATCATCTACCAAGGAGTGGTACTTTACCCTTCACCTACTGAGGAGAGGTTGATCCCATGCACATGCTGAGTATGGTTTACCTTTCGCCTGTTGAGGAAAGGTATGCTATTTTTTGCTTATAAGGAGAGGTGTCCTACATTTTGCTTATACGAAAAAATAGTTGTTCCATACATTGTTGTATAAGAAAGGACTTCAAACTTGAGTAGTGATCTACTGTTGTACTGTTTTCCTTTCTACCAAATGGGGAATCTGGGTAGAATCGTGAGTGAGAATTCAGTCTTAGGTTGTATCATACATACTCTTGTCTACTGAAGAGAGATATGTTTTTATTTGAAAAAATACAAGTACAACCTTTATAGGACTTTTACATTCCTCGACTAAAAAAAGAAAAGTGTAGTGCTTACACATTTCCAATAGGTATGCTCCTCTACTGGAAAGGGTAAATACAATCAAGTTTTTCTAGTATGTACATTGCATTTTATTTTCTTAAAAGCTAAAATACTATAATTTACTTGATAGGTAGTCTGTTGATGACATAATGATTTGTTTGTAGAGTCCTTTGCTGAAGATGAGTTAAACATAGTACTTTTTGAGGTTGTTGGTGTTCCATTGTCTAGGAATTTCTTTGTCTTCAAGAATGTCCAATGTATAGCTTCCCCGACCGCCAACTCTGTTCACTACATACGGTCATTCTCAATTAGAATCTAATTTCTTTGACCTGGTGACGAAAGCCATTCTCAAGACTAAATCCCTAGGTTGGAATTGTCTGATTTTGACATAGGACATAAGTTGCTCATGATAAGCGGTAACTCTTGTGATAAATTTTCTTGGTTATCTTCTGTCAGATCCAAGTTTGTTGCCATTTCATTGGCATTTGCTGCTAAGCTGGATACGTTCATTCGTAAGGAAGGGACTACTATGTTGGGTGGGATGATAATTTTGGTTCTGAATGCCAAGGAAAATGGTATTTCTTCAGTAGGTTTCCTTTTGGTTGTGTGATAAGCCCATAATACTCCAGGTAACTCGTCAACCCATTTGCCATTGGCTTTATCTAATATTTTTTTGATGAAATCCAGAATAGTTTTGTTAGATGCTTCAGCTTGACCATTTCTTTGTGGATACCTAGGAGTTGAATTTTGTCGCTTTATGTCGTGCTTCTCAAAGAAGAGTGTAATTTCCGTTCCCACAAATTGAAGACCATTGTCGTCACAATGGAATGTGGAGTAATAAATCAGTAGATTATGTTTTGCCAAATAAATGTTTTTACATCTGCTTCCTTGGTAGAGGCAATAGCTTCAGCTTCAATCCATTTTGTGAAATAGTTGGTTGCCACAATTGTCATATATTTTTTTTGTGTTGGAGCCATTGGCATTGCCCTTACAAGGTCAATTGCTCATTGCATGAAAGCCCATGGACAGATCTGTAGATTCAATACTTCTGGTGGTTGAGTAGGAATTGGTTTGAACTATTGGCATTTGTCACATCTTTGTACGAAGTCTTTCACATCTTAATGCATGGTTGGCCAATAGTAACCAACACTCAAAGATTTTTGTGCTAGTGATTTTCCCCCAGAATGATTTCCACAAGATCCTTCGTGAATGCTACTTAGAACTTCAAGTACTGCTGGAAAACTAATATAGGTGAGGTCTGACCCCAAATATGATCTGCGGTAGAGTTTTTCTTTCTGCACATAATATCTTGCAGCCTTCTGTTGGAGTTTCTTGACTTGTACCTTGTCTGCTAGCAGATTACCATTCAGTAGAAAATCAATAATAAGATCTTGCTAAGTAGGATTAACATCGATCATCATTATCTCGGCTTCTTCCTTTTCAATACTTGGCATTTTCAAGTGCTCTATTAGGATGAAGCGCTTGAATTGATAATCTAATTCGCTAATGCATCTGCATGAGAGTTTTTTGCTCTAGGGACTTGCTTAATTGTGAAAATTGGAAAAGCCTTCAAAAGTTCTTGGACTTTGTCTAGGTAAATGATCATCCTTGGGTGCTTTGCAATGTATTCACCAAGTGTTTGACTGGTTATAAGCTGAGAATCTGAATAAATGGCTAGCCTTTTAACGGACAACTCCTTTGCTAGGTGTAGACCAGCAAGCAAGGCATCATACTCTTCTTCATTATTGAAAGTTTTGAAACCAAGTGTAATGGCTTGTTCTACCATGGTTCCATCAAGGGCGAATAAAACAAGTTCTGCTCCGGCGCCCTTGTGATTTGACGACCCATCTACATATATGTGTCATATATCTTTGGTCGAGTTGCCCTTGTTCCAGCATGAACTAAGGAATCTTTTGTTGTCGAGGGTGCAGTACTGCTCTGCTGACTGACTTTGTCTCAGCGGCTGAGGAATGTGTGAGTTTTGCCAAGGCTTAAGCCTTTATAGTTGTTCTTGCTCTGCAGATCAAATCATATTGGATTAACTCGATGGCACATTTCACGAGTCTTTCATAAACATCCGGGCTGTGGAGAAATTGACTGCAAAGGATATTTTGTAATGAAAAAAACTCACCGGAAGCAGATTGAAAATCCGAAAATCCCCTTGAACAACATTTAATAAAACCCTGATTCAGCCTAGAAAAAGACTTGAAACGACCCTTAATCAGACCCTTCAACAACTCCTTTCCTCCTTCGAAACAACCCTCTTCACTCCCTCTAAACAACAGCCTTAAAAGCCCTTCTCTATCTCCCTCATAGTTTCTCTCCTCTTTTCTTGTACTGCTCCTTTCTATTCTCTTTCATTATCTCTCCCCCCCCCCCCCCCCCCCCCCCCCGGCCCCTTTTTCTTGTTGATTGTATGAATCAAAGATTTAGATTAAAAAAAAAATTCCTCTTCTCTCATTATTTTAACCTTTATCCCTCTCTAACCAATACCTTAATCATTACTTTAATGAAAGCCCAAAACCAAGCCCAAATACAATTGAGTAACAACCCATCAACATTAGGGTTTAATTAAAGTATATGTACACCCCCTTTTTTTAGAGGGTGGTTAATTAGTTTACTTAAGGCAAACTCTTTCATTAAGTTTTATTTTTAGGATTTTCTAAATTTGGCAAAACACGCTCTCACACACCAACACACTTTATTCTATTTAGCAACGGAAACAAAACAAATTTTTTACCCAATTGTATAAGATTATAATATATATCACACATTAATAAATAACAATATTTATATGTATTTAATTAAGCGAGTATTACAATATATACAACTCAAAAAAATCTCGAGGGTAAGTAGGTAATCAATTCTTAAATAAACAAACTACCTTCCGAATGAACCAACACTAGAGTCCAAATAATAAACCATTCCAAAAATAAATTTTCTACTAACCCTCCTTAAGAAACAAACCACACATCAATGGACAAACAAATAGCTCATACATATGCCCATAACTTCATGAAGACAATCACACAAAGATATATATATATATATAATTTATTAAATTTAATAAATATTAAAAAAAATACGGGGTGTTACAATATATACAACTCAAAAGAACCTCATCCCGAGATTTGCGAAAAAGGTTAACTAAAGATTCAGGATAACAAACCACTGCAAGGAAACTACACGGAATAATGTCACCCATTATTGACATTAAAATTAAGGAATGATTAGTTCCGTACACAAGTCAAAGGAATCTCATCACTAGATTCACGAAGAAAATGAAACAATATGAAAGTTCAAGGTTCACCCTTGTCACTTTATCTCTAGACATTCACACTACTACTCTCCCATATCCACATTCCGAGGATCACCTAGACTCTACCCCAGCCAAGGCTAACCAAATGCTCTGATACCAAACTGTCACGCCCCAATTTTCAAGAAAATGAAAACTCGGGACGTGAAAATTCAATAACAACAGAAACAATTAGCAGCAACAACTAAACATGATTTAATTACTGAAACAAATAAAAACTCTAACCCGAAAAGACTCTGACATTGCTAGCCCACTAGCGAAACTCCAGTAACGCCGCTCAAAAGTCTCTAAACTTGAAAGGCTAATCGGCTACATTCCTTTGGAAATGTACCCAAGAAGCAAAAGCTCACTTGGGTCAGCAATAAAGCTAGTGTGAGAAATCTTCATCCCAAAATCAATAAATCCGCACGTGATAACATCAAACTAAACAAAAAAAAAAATTAACCACCACACCAACAGGTAGTTTCTCAATGAGGCAAATGTGTCATCATCCTAATAAGTAAATATGCATGTACTAGTACGTACTTATACTGTAGTAGCTGACTATGGCAAGTCTGACTTGCAGAAATGTGAGTGCACTTGCCATCCTGCATGAAAAGGTTCTAACAACCGGATAAAGATTCTGAGTTATCAATCCTCATAATGTAATTTGTTTTCAAACAACGATACAAATCATAGTCATATTAGAGTATTATTGAAATATCAACAAAACACATTTTATGCTTTAGGAAGAGATATAGTTCTCATTCAATGGTCGAGCATTTAGTTTCTTTTTTTATGGCAATCCAGCACATACACAAAAATCTTCTTTTCCATAATCGCACTATCCTCCATGTGCCGAACACACCTCACCCAAGTGTGCCTCACTTGCCTTCGAAACCACTTGGAGCGTACATGTTCCAAGTGGGGCGCCACATCAAGGAATATGTCATCCCACCCGAAGTTCAATCCATGGCAAGCATTTCTTAAATGCTACACGTATAACCGAACTCACATGGAATGATGCACCGATATGCAAGCAAGTTTGCATACCCAAAATTATATCACATGTATACAAGCAAGTCTGTATACAAATTTTTTTTTTCTTTTCACATTTTTTTTTCGGAGTTGTGGAAAACAACATAAAAATCAATGAAAACTCAAATACTGCTTAGCAAGTCAAGTTATATCATAATCAAACACTCACATTCACCCAAATGCAGTAACATATATTTTTCCGACCCTTAACTTGTCAATGACCACTATGAAACCACCAACAATTTGCATAACAATCAAATTTAATCATATGTCATATACAAAATTGAATAACACCACAAGTACTCCTCCAATTCATCTCACATGGGGTGAATTGAATCAAGATGTAGTAAGTTAATGCAATCACATCACTTTCTTCTAGAAGACAAGTACATAAATTGATCATAGGGTCTCCTTAACTCATTCACAATCAATCAAAATAGCATTGAATGTGGGGGCATAAAGTAGAAATATACATATACGACAACATCAGACCTTAAAGTAGAAATCGGAAATTGTGCATACTACACCACATCCTAGATGTTGATGAAGAAAATCAAGCTATGATTTTTCTGGCAAGCATGGCTAAGCAATGTAAGACAAAATTTTGAAAACTGTAATGAATGAGATTTTTTTTCTTCTATATAATGAAGTAAAACCAAGCCATTCCCTCTTAAGAAAATTTCAATTTACCCTAGTAACAACCAAATCTCATGCGACAAACATATACTGAATCAAATCAACATATACACAAGGTTATCAGGGTAAAGTGGTTATGTTTGTGCACATAAGAAGGGCAAAACCATTTTACCTTCATAAATGTACCGGAAATAAACCAAAATGTGAGTTTGATTATTATTATTATTATTATTGTTATTATTATTATTATTATTATTATTATTATTATTATTATTATTATTATTATTATTATTATTATTATGTTTGTGTATGTTTGTTGGTAAATGACTCAGAAATATTTGCATTAAGGGCACAAAACTTTGGTTGACCTCTTTCATGAGTTTCCAATATGCTTAAGTCGGAATTTTAGCATAACTTGAGGAAATTAATCATGGATTCAAATATATTTATCTTGGAAATTGCATGGAAATGTTGTATGATTTGCTGACAACTTGATAAAACTTAAAGAGATTTAAGTAGTCTTGAGTAAGATGCTTCTATGCTCAGTGATTGATTAATTAAATTACCCACTCATGGAGAGTGACATCCTCTACTGAGGTGTAATCCTCTACTGAGGCATTTAGCTTACGTGGTCTGCTGACCACTTGACTAAACTTAAACGGATTTAAGTAGTCTTGAGTAAGATGTTTTTATGCATTGAATTACCCACTCACTGAGAGTGTTATCCTCTACTGAGGTATGATCATCCATTAAGGCATTTTACTTGTTTGGTCTACTGACCACTTGACTCAACTTAAACAAATTTAAGTAGTCATGAGTAAGATGATTATATGCATTGAATTGCCTACTTATGAAAAATGGCATCCTTTGTTGAGGCATTTTGCTTGTGTGATCTGCTGACCACTTGACTAAACTTAAACGGATTTAAGTAGTCTTGAGTAAGATGCTTTTATGCATTGAATTACCCACTCACGGAGAGTGTCATCCTCTACTGAGGTGTACATAAATATTTGTATTTCTGAATGTCTTCTGCTGAAGGACATGTAGAACGAATTCTCGCATTTCCCTATTTCAACTGAAAAAGGTGTATTCTCTGCTGAGAAGTAAAATAATGTATCCTCTGCTGAGGTATATGCAAATATTTGTTCAGATCTTTTCTTTGCAGGATCTCCTTTATTGGTAGTGGTTTCTTTGGCCAAGGTTAGTTCTTCTTGCGGAGAATTTGATTGACCGGAATGGAGAACACTGTGTATGTTCTACCGGATGAGGAGTCTCTTGTTGAAGAGATAAAATACAATAAACATATAAAATACAACCAAGTTTTCTTACATGTACATTGCATTTTTTTTCTTCTAAAGATTTAAAAATGAAAAAGCTAGGATGCCTCAACTTCAATCCACTTTGTGAAATGGTCGGTTGCCACAATCATCAGATTCTTCAGCGTCGGAGAGTTTGATTGATCAGAAAAGTGAACTCCGTGTATGTTCTACATGCTGAGGAGTCTCTTGATGGGAGCGTGTTCTACGTTTGTCACCCTTTCTTTATCCTTTTTTGATCTACATTTGTTTGTGCAAGTTGACTATCTTTCTCGGGTATATTTGGTGCCTTAGCACTATTTTTTTCGTCATCCCATAATGCATAGCGTTTTGCCATGCCAAAGATTTCGGTAAGAGTTTTGCCCGGTTTCATGGTCAATTTGCCATACAATATGTGATTTGCGAGCAGACCCTTCTTGAAAGCTAATGATGCAATTTGGTAATCATACCCATTTATGCTCGCCCTTTCTGCCTTAAATCTTTTGATCAAGTTTCGGAGAGATTCATCTGACTTTTCCTTTATTTTGAAGAGGTAGTCAGCATGCTTTTTTATGGTTTGATAGGATGAATACTCTTTTGTGAAAGTAAGGGAGAACTCTCCAAAATTGTTGATCGACCAAGGGGTCAAAGTGTGAAACCAATATTGGGTCACTCCTTGTAAATTCATAACAACTGTTTTGCACATAAGTGGGTCGTCATTTTTGTGTAGAGTCATGAGACTTCAAAAATGCTTCAAGTAACTCTCAGGATCAGAATCTCCTTTGAAATGAGTAAAAGTTGGCATGGTAAACTTTGCTGGTGGATGATCCCCTTCAATGTCATTTGTAAAAGGTGAAGTGTTTACCAAGGCCACCTCTCTGTGCAGAGTATCATTTGAATTTTTCATAACTTGTAAATTCATCAACTACTCCTTGACCATTAGTGCCACATCATCTGCTCCCAAGGGCTTGTGTGTATCTTGCTGATCGACCGTATGGTGATTTCAATTCTGATTATTTGCGGTAGATGACTCCTCATATTCTGAATTTGATTGTGACTTACCTGCATGTGAGTGAGGTAGAGTCTCAATAGGATTCACTTGAAGGCTTCTTTTGATTTGACGAGCCTCTGAATGTGGGACGTGGGATAATCAATATAGAGATCTAGATTTGGTCCCCTGCGTTGTTCGCATCCATCAAGATTCTGTCTTTTGCGCTGACCACTTATATTGGGTGTAGTCTGCAGTCCTAGCCTTGAGTGCACAGTTGCTTGGGAGCCCAACCTTGAGAAGACTCCCGTTTGACGTCCGAGCTTAGAGTGCACACTTACTCGTGGCCCTAATCTCGAATGAATGCTTACAAAGGGATTGTTTCCCTTCAATGGATGACTATTTCCACTTCTATGCGCATGATCTGCTGGTAGACGGTGATGTGTCATCTGCCTTGGTTGTTCGCTCACTAATCGCTCTACCACCTGGGTTTGTTCTTCCAATATTTTGGTCAGATTGACGATCTGACCTGCAAGATTTTATTGTTGTGTCATCTCCATTTGGCTTGTGGCAGAAGGTTGCAATTGATGGTCAGCAGGAGGTGGCAGACCCACTACTAGTGGTTGTCCGACCGGTAACCGCTGAACCCGTGATGACGATGGCAGCCAAGTACGAGCAGAATACCTTGTAACATTATTTTTTCTAGTTTGTTTTCGAGTTCCCACCATTGTATTGAATTGAAAATAAAAGTGTTTGTGAATGAAATTGAAATTGAATGAATGAAAGTCTTTTTTTGTGAATGGAAGAGAGCATGCAATGAGTTTGATTCAAGCTCTCATTGAAAACACCAATTTGTGGATGCAAATTTTCGTCGGATCACGTGTTGATCATGCGGAGCAATCTGCATAAGGTAGAATCACGTGCTGATCACGTGGAGTAATCGGCACAAAATAGAAGTTAATTCTTGACACCGGTGTGGTGCCCGCCACAGGGACTCCGATGCCAAAGTTAGAACAATGACTTCAGAAAAATGTTTATATCTCTATATTTGAAGAGAGAATTGTGAATCAAGAAAGAGTTACCTCCAGATGGATTTGTATTTGACTATTTATAGAGGCAGATGAGTGAGTGATCTGCTTGCAAGCGGCTGTAACTCCAACAAATGAGTGAGACACGTGGCAGATAAGTGAGTTATCTGCTTGTAGGCAATTGTAACTCCAGCAGATTAGTGAGACGCGTGGCAGATAAGTGAGTGATCTGCTTGCAGGCGGTTGTAACTCCAGGAGATTAGTAAGACACGTGACAGATAATTGAGTGATCTGCTTACAGGCGGTTGTAACTCCTCTTAGGTAGTTGTAACTTCTCTTAAGTAGTTGCAACTTTCTATTTTGAGTCACCTCTCCTGCAAGCTTGGGTGCTCAGCTGAGCATGGTGGTCAGCATCGAACACTACTCCTCTGCTGAGAAAGAAATGTTCTGCTGAGTTGGATTGGGCCCAAACTTGGGCTTTCTCTACTTGTAACTTTCATAAGTAATATTCAACCTTCTTGAGAACATATCAAATATTTGGGCTTCCTTTTCCTAATGGGCTAAAAATTACTTTTGGCTCCCACAGCCATCATCTCATTTGGAACCTATAAAGCAAAAACCAATAGGTTGGTAGTGTAGTGCGGTGAGAAAGGATCTTCAATTATGTCTAGTGGATGACTTGATGGTGAAAGCATAACTGATTTTATACTTGTTTGAATGTGGGACCAAGTTGGGTTGTTGTGACTAATATTAAGATATCTTTGTTTGATGTTATATTAACATAAAATATCTAGTACTTTGAGTTTTGAACCCGTCTAAGTGTCGAGGAAAACAGAAAGGGACCCCACAGGGGGAGGGGTGGTGGGGGACCGTCCATCCCCGCGGGATGCGCGCTTGACTTTTCAATGCATGCATCCTGGGGGTTCAAATGCGCATCCCGAGGGGGATGGGCTGCTCCCCCCACCCGTCGCTGTTTTCCTCACCATTTCCCTCGACAATTAGAATTTTTCTTGAGTTTTTAACTTGTGGGCTTTTAATAATGGGTTGGGTATAGTAGAGAAATCAAGATTTAATATTCCTTCTATTTTACCAAATGATTATTTAGTATTTTATTTTTAATTCAGTATAGGTGATTCTATGAGTTGTGTTTACAAGGTCTACCACCTTTTAATGTCTGACTTTATCGCTAGTTGGACAAAATATTGTGCCTTGTAAGTGAGGTACCTTTACAATGATGATATTTTAGCATATCTATTGATGATCGATGCCCAACTTGCTGCAAGATGTTTATTTCTTCCCACATATGAGGGACAACATTGTTGTTCCCTGCGTTGACTATTACCATTCAACATATCTGTATATGTATTCATAATATTTATTATCTCAATTTGATTTCTGGCCTTGGTTTGGAACTCATAAAATTTAATCACCTCAAACTTTATCACTTAGAACTACTACAATTTTTGTTGTTTTATGATGTCCCTCACTACACCACAAATCGTTATTTATAGCTTGCCAAGATCGCTATTATAGGATAAAATAGCATTTCAGACACGCTATGTCAGCCCACACTATTAAAAATGTCACTCTATTATAGCGTTTTTGGAAAGCTATTAAAAGTGTACATTTAGCGTTTTAAACCGCTATTAAAAGTGTACATTTAATAGCATTTATAAAATGTTTTAATAGCATTTTTGACAAAAAAATTTATGCTCATTTGTTTTAGCTTTACATATCATCTGCAATCTGTACTTGCTACTCATATACAATCCAACTATATATAAAATTGCAATAGTAAATAGAACCCAACTATATAAAAATCACATCAACATTAATATGATCCAACTATGTATATAAAAGTGCAACTGTCAATACATGGTTCTTACAACATAATTAAGTCTTATCAATACAGTACATGGAATCCAAAATAAGTCAATACATGGTTCTTCCAAAATAAGTACATGGTACATATAATCCAACCATGTACGTAGAATGATAGCAATTGCACCGTAATGTAACCATCTTCAAAAGGCTGAGAATATGTATCAAGAAACTCTATCTTCATGCCTGAAAAATATATCAATAAGACAAGAAAGAAGAAATATCCACATATCAGGCATACTAGAAATAGATATCGATGTAGGAAGGTCCTCATTTGCAAGGACCAGAAAGACTACTTTCGATGGAGCTTCTTACAGGATAAGAAAGATAGTAGATGGGGCTTAGCTTATTTGTTACACAACTTGTTTTAGTAATGTCAAAACATAACTCTAGGTTTGAATGAACAAAATATCAAAATGATTGTTAGGCATAAGTAAAATATTTTGCATATTTTCATCTAGAAAGTTTGCTTTTGTTCAACATCAATACAAGTCCTATATTAACTTATGATATTAACTTTTCAAATAACCATAAAGGTACTAATGATTATTAAATTTTCATCATAAGCATTGCATTAACTTATGATATTAAGTTATGACTTGTTAATACAAGTACTCATATCAACCACAAAAAGAAACTTTTCAAAACAGTGCCATGTTATAAACCTCACTTTAATTGCAACAGATAGACTTGTCTAGTATGAATCCAAATAATCAAAAAAATGCAAATATCTCATGAATCACTTTCAAGTATAAGCAATATATGTCCTCTATACACACACCTAAACCTTTTTTTTTTACGGGAGATGGACAAGAACGAAAAATCAACAAAAAGAAAAATTAAAACAAAAATAAACAGCAGACCATGGTTCCTTGCATGTAAGACTAGTATCCAAAAACTTGGGGGTTGTATCCAGAAATGCAGCACATATATGTGAAAAATGTACATTGACAAAGCACATAATATAAGTATAATGCCTCATAACTTGTACAAAATTAAACAAATCAAACTTTCTAATTCCCACATAACTACCATAACAAAGTTGATTTCTATTGTCTTCACATTTAAGATCTGAAGCTCGTTAATAAAAATACAAACTTGCCCGAATAAGTGGAAACCATGTCAGGATGAAGCTCCTTTGTAATTCCAAGGCGTAGATTATATTCTTCCGCAGGACTTAGACACTACAAATGGGTGCAATTATTCAGGAAACAATGGAGATGATAGACCAATGGATTTATCAAAAATGTATAATCTCAAATTTTCTATAACTGTTAGATACACAAAGAGAGCAGAAAAAAAGATGCCAAATTCTATAAACTGACTTACATCACCACTAGGATCATCAAATTTAGCCTGACGAAACAACTGATGAATATGAACTATTTGCTGAGATGTGAGAGATTTAACAACCATTTTTGGGTTAAAATCTTGGCCCATTTCTCCTATGATATAGAACAGCACAAGGGTTAGTAAACACTAACTAGGTTACACACTTAAAATGGAAACAGAAAGAAGTAGCCAGCTGTGTAGATGAGACATACTAAAGGGACTCTTGGATGATACTAAGTAGATCAATTACTTCTATAGTTCTATGATGCTCTTTACTAGAGATTTTTTATAATCTCATGTATTTGTTGGAGTATGCCTGTAATCATAGTCAGATTTGGATGCCAAAACCTTTCTACATTGTGGCAACGTTCTTTAGAAAGTGTCGATTTGCTACTAAAAGGCATTAGAATATGAAATAAACCATTGGACCAGAGGACACTGCACTGATAAATTATTAGGACATGCATCCTTGAACGAACAATGAGTCTAGGATATGGAACTAACCAATCAAATGCTCAACATGAGGCTTGCTAATGTTTACAAATTCATGTTGGAGAAATTATGAACGGTTCTTTTTAGAAGTCTCTGCAATGAGGCGTTTGATGAGTAGTAAATCAACAGCAGAAGGATAGTGTTTTGTCTCAATAAGAACGTGGGGCATTACATCAGTTCGTCGAGCAAATCTTATGGTAACATTTTTGCTGCAACAAAAGGATTTGGCAGAGTTACATGAGATTAATGTGGGAGCCAAAAATAATCCTTAGCCCAACAGGATAGTAAAGCCCAAAGATTTGGGTTGTTTCCGAAAAGCCAAAAAATTACCCATGAAAGGGGCCCAGTACAGCTCAGCTGAATACTCTTTTCTCAGCAGAGGAATAGTGTTCAACGCTGACCACCATGCTTGGCTAAGTACACAAGCTTGCAAGAGATGTGTCACCAAATAGGAAGTTACAACTGCCAACGGGAGGTTACAACTACCTGAGAGAAGTTACAAGTAGTTAAGAGAAGTTACAACTACCTAAGAGGAGTTACAACCGAGTGCAAGCAGATGACTCGCTTATCTACCATGTGTCTCACTCATTTACTGGAGTTACAACCGTCTGCAAGCAGATCACTCACGCATCTGCCACGTGACTCACTCATCTCCTAGCAGTTTACTCGATCTGCCTCTATAAATAGCCAAACATAAAGCCATTTGGAGGTAACTTTTTTATTGATTCAAAATTCTCTCTTCAAATATAGAGACTTAAACATTTTTTTGAAGACATTGTTCTAACTTTGGCATCGAAGTCCCCGTGACAGGCACCACACTAGTGTCAAGAATTAATTTTCATCTTATGCAGATTGCTCCGCGTGATCAGCATGTGATCCGACAGAAATTTGCATCCACAATTAATATTACTAATTAGAAGACTTACCAAATAAATTTAACCACAAACTTACTCTATTGTATCCAAGACAAATTTAAAGAGAAACTAAGCATATGGGGTTATTACAACCATCTGGCGCATATAATGCAAAATATTTGACTACATAAAGCAATAGCAGAGATATTAGGCAAGCCATAGACTCATGTCAGGATTATTTTGGTGAACAATCAAATATTAAGCTATCATGGCTAGGCTTTAAAATTTTAGAACTAATAAAATTTGTTAGATGACACTCACACGATAAGTTGTCCAGTTTCCCTCAATGACAACTTGAATTTTTGCCCCGAGTCACCTTTCCTTGTCATTTTTTTTTCATGAACATGTATATGTGGAATGTTTCTGAATAGCAGAAATAAAAAAGGCAAAAATAGTTTAATTGCTGCTTTTAGCAAAAATAATTTAAAATTTGGAAACCCATCAAGGACAATATAGTTTTCGTCTTTAAGATAGTACCGACGAATGTCTATATCCAGCCTGCAGAATGATATATAACTATGGCCCTTCATTGATGACGAGATCTCAATAGGAAGACCCGTACTCATTTTGGACCATATCAATGCCTGTATATGTCATCAACAGCCAACCTTACAACAATTTCCATGACTAGCTTGAAATGTATAGTGCAACCTTCATAAAGTTGCCAAAACCTTTTAAATGACTGTCATTAGAATACTTCAGAATAAAGATTAAAATTTGATTGGACAAATAAGTAATGAGATGAGGAAATACCATATTTGCACCCAGTCCAAATTTTACTTCATCTGCAATTATACGATATTCGCTAACTTCATCTGTACTCAAAACAATTGGTTATCGACTGGACTTGTTGAAAATCAACAAGCAATAATCTCAAATTTGTTAAAAACATCAACAAAACTCAAACTTGTTAGATTAGATTATATGAGAAGGAAGAACATCTAAGAAGACAATAGCAAGTAGCATAAACTAGATTTGTCAGCCATCTAAACACTCTACACCTTCCAAAAGACATCAACACAATCCCATCCTTGACACCAAACCAAAGTCTCACACCCCTCTCCCTTTATTCCCTTTTTCCATTAGACCATCCATTTCAATAAGAAAATATGGAAAAAGCAGTAGAAATATTGAATGTAAAAACAACCATGGAAACTATGGTAACTCTAAGTAGCTCTATTAAGAGTAAACAACCATGAAAATATTGAAAAAGCAGTAGAAATATGGAAAAAGAGGTCTCATTTCTCTTGAAAATCCAATTTGAAGAAGCAGAAAAAGAGGCAAAATTTTCCTTGGTCACTTATTGAGTATACTATGGTCACTTTAAATAGCTATATTAGGAGAACAATTTCTAAGTTGGACCAATTTTCTAACAAATGCAAATTTTAAACACAAATGATAACATAATTAAACATTTGATCTCTACTTTGATAGGATCTGAATCTGAAGCAAGTAAAACAAGATGATGAACACAAAATTGTCTCACCCTAAGAAAGAATTCAAAATCGATTTCATCATCCATGTTGATCCCGTACGATTACAGCAGAAATGAAGCTCTATATTTCCTCGTATGGCAAGTCCTCCAACGTCACTCGACCCAGCTCCTTCCTCACCGCAAGAAAATGCAAAAACCACAACAACAACATCAAACCTCACTTTCGTTATTATTTCAGATTTCAGAAGAAAGATCGGATGCAAATTTTAGGGCTTGCTTACATGAGATTTCAAGCTACGAAGCTCGACTTGAGTGAAATGGTCTCTGAGCCATGGATCTGAAACCAGGATTCCAACGTGACCGACCGAAGCCATTATTCAGTTATCGTTTGAAGCCCCAATGACTCTCGATCTGTCTCTTTCCACGTTTTCTTTCTCGCTAGCTCTCTCCTTCGATCTCCCTCTCCCTAGTTCTCGCTCTCTCTCTCTTTAGATCTCGCTCTCTCCCTGGATCTATCTCTCGGGATCTTACTATCTCCCTCGCTCGTATTCCCAATGGAAAGAAAATAAGGGTTGTGCCCTTGGTTAGAGAGAGCGGTGGGCTTTTCTAAACTTTTTGAGTGAAATTGAGCGGCTTCAACCTTTTTTATTTCCCGATTCCATTTCTACAACGTTTTAATGTTGTGATGCCATTAAAACTTCGCTTTTGATAACACAAATGTAAAAAATGCTATATTTAATTGCTATTAATGGGCATATGTGGTGTAGTGCCTATTCCATAGAGCAGCTAAGTAACATTTTGGTTGGGTTAGTAACATTTTGGTTGGGTCTTGCGAAGTAGGACACCCCTTTCTTAAAGAGAAGCTAAGTAACCTTCGGGTTGTGTCTTATGGAATGCCTAAAAGAAGCTTGATTATTTATCCATCAAATATGTGACGTGAGATCTTATGCGCATTGTTAGCCCCAGTGTGGCTTTTATTGTACTCTTACAGTTAGGGATATTTGGTGTTGCATGCTCATATGTGATGTTCCCACATAGGCATGGATAACTGACAAATTCTCCTTTATATGGCACTTAGGTGATGTGAATGTGGCATAGTCTAAGGTGATCAATTTATTGAAAAAGAATAAATCGTTCAAGACTAGTAATGTATTGTCACAACTGTTTTCATAGATGAATTCTGATGAATTGAGATATTAAATTTATTGGCTTTCTAACCATTCATGCAGGTTGGGAGTCCACTAACCAGGTCAAATTTTCCATGGTCAACTTTCATAGAGTAAGTATAGGTAAGATAAATATCTACTATAAGTATGATAGATTTTAATTAGAACGAGATCTTTGCATCATTGAGTAACTACATGTTTTTTAGTAGTTGTAGCCGATTGTACTTGACTTGTTGATTTAGAATAAATAATTTTCACACCAGCTTAATTGCTGACCCACAAACCTTGCTGAGGGGTTGCACGCTTCCCTTAAAGTTTATTTTTTATGTGGTTATTTATTATATTGTAGTAAAACTATTAGTAGTAGTATATATATACATTTTATGAGATTTATGTTTCTAGTTAGTTGTACTTGATAGAGTTGGGTCTACGAGATTTCAATGTTACTTTCCTTTATTTTGGATGGACTATTTAGATTAATTATTATATTTTCTTATGTCATGGTAAATTATGCAACTGATTATTTCTCGTGGATGACAACTGTTAATTTTAGTTTGATGAGTTTCATGCCTTGAAGTTTGGAAGACTAGTTATCCTAAATTGGTATAAGGATTTTAATTTTTCTTATATTTTGAAGCGTGACAGTTGGGTATCAAAGCAAATTTACCCCAAGCTAGGAATAGTCAATGGGATCTTCAAAATGTGGTTATGGGTATGAATTATAGTGTTTTGTTGATTTTATGGAGTATTTATTCATTGCCATTTTTATTTGAAAGATATGGCTGGAGATCATACCCATCAAAATCCAAATGGAAACGGTAACGGTAATAGTGAGAATATAGTTCCAAATGAAAATGACAATGGTAATGGCAATGGAGTGAGAATGGATATGATGAGAACATGATTTAGTAAAGTCATACTATGATGATTTAGTTGCTTCAATGTTTATAGCAAAATGGTAATCAGGGTGAACTATGCTAGAATTCTTGAAACTTTTAGTTATAAGAGTTTCACAGGGGATAAGTCGAGAGATGCAAACATTTGTATCCAAAGTTGTGAGACTATTTTTAGGAGGATGCAACTTACTGAGGTCCAAAAACAAGAGTTAGCTACACATCATTGGGATAGTGCTCCAAGTTACTAGTAGGTGACTTTATTCCCTTCATTGATGTTACCACTATGACATGGGATGACTTCAAGAGTCTATTTAATTATAGATTTGTGCCTAATGCAGTTAAAGCACAATGGGCTACTGAGTTTAATAAGTTCAAGTAGACTTGGGATATGATTGTGAAGCAGTATGTTATGAAGTTCAATGAATTGTCTCGCTATGCTCCTTACTTGGTAGATACCCAAAAAAATTATTGGGTTTTTTATCACTATTTATTGTGGGCTCTTCTTATCGGTGACAAAGATAGTTTTGCAAGAATTTTGGACTTGGCAGTGAAGTATGAGGAATAAAACAAGTATTATCAGGAGTGTAGGGAGAAGGGGAATCGAAGTTGGGCGATGCAGTAAGAACCACTCACCACCAGTGTATGTCACATGATCATCATAGAATCTATAGTTATTTTCATACGATCAAGGGCAATGGGCCAATAGTTTCAAAACCAAATGTCTCAAAATGGTTATCAGAACCAACATTAGGGAGGTACACAGTTTCACCATCAGGGTGGTAATCAGTTCTAGAGACAGAGTGACAATCAATATCCAAGACATAATGGGAACCAATTCCACCATCAAGGTAACCAACGACAGAGTTATCAGGGTCAACATAACCAAATTAGTCAAGTAGCATTAAGTGGATATGCCGAGACTTGTTTTACTTGTGGACAACCAGGTAATGTGATGTGATTTTGCTCTAATGATAAGACAACCCAACAAAATACTCAAGGTCAAACCACCCTAGGTCATGTATTTGTAGTTCTACTAGAATAGGAAAACTTCCAAGGTACTCATAATATTCCTACTCCTAATGTTAAGGTTTTGTTTGATAGTGACACATCATATTCTTTCATATATAGGCAAATTGTTAGCAAAGAAAAATCGAAAAACTTGCCACTTGCTATACCCATATGTGTTACAACCCCTTTATAAGGATCAACGACATTGTGTGAACAATGTAGGATCTTAAGATTGGATTCCTAGATAAAGTATTCCTTGTTGATTTGATTGTACTTGATTTTGAGGGTTTTGACCTCCTTTAGGGAATTGATTGGTTGCAAAAGGACTTTTTTCACGCTTGATTGTGCCAATAGAATAGTTTCCATTCATGCTCCAAACATGCCCCGTGTTTCTCACACTTGTGGGAACAGTGCAGAATTGGTGATGACTAGTTTTCTTTACTCGATAAGGACATCAAAGAGAGAAATTTGAAATTTAGAAGTGATAAGAGATTATGAGGATGTGTTTCAGGAAATTCCTAGCTTGCCACCAAAACGAGTTGTTGAGTTTCAAATTGATTTTCTACCTGGAACAACTCCTTATCCCAAAGTGGTGTACTGGATGACACCGAAGAAGTTGAACAAGGTGAAGGTCCAGTTGGATGAGATGTTGTAAAAAAGGTAATTATAGTGCTTTTATTTTGATATATTTGGACAAATTTATTCATGCTAATGTATATATGTGCAATCCTTTTGAGGTGTGCTCAGGTTCATACATGTTAGGAATTCTTCGTGGGGAGCACCCGCAATATTTGTTAAGAAAAAGGATGGTGCCTTGAGGGTGTATATCAACTATAGAGATTAAACAATGTGATTATTAAGAACAAGTACCCATTGTCACGAATTGATGATATTCTTGACTATATGATAAAGACATATAAATATGTATGTTCGGCAATAAGGTGGTGTGAATGTGATATAATCTAAGGTGATTATCATATTAAAAAAGAATAAATTGTTTAAGACTAGTAATGTACTGTCACAACTGTCCTAATTGATGAGTTCTGATTATTTGAGATATTAAATTTATTTGCTTTCTAACTATTTTGTGCAGGATGACACGTCTACTAATATTCTTGCAGGTCAAACTTGCCATGGTCAATCTCCACAGAATAAGTATAGGTGAGACATTTGCCTCGTTGAGGAACTACATTTTTTTGAGTAGTTGTATTCGGTTGTACTTAACTTATGTTTTTGGGAGGTTTTTTATTATATTGTAGTAGAACTATTAGTTTTGTTGGGAGATTCATGTTTCTGATTAGTTGACCTTGATAGAGTTGGATCAATGACATTTCAACGTTAGTTTTCAATTTCTCTATTTCGATAGATTATTTAGATTAATTTCAAACATCATTTTGGTTGAATAATTGTAAATGAAAAAATCAACAATTGCAACAATCCATATAAAAAAGAAGAAAAAAAATACTTTCAACAATCTTTTAATTTGCATAAAGTGAGTAGTGAAGAAGCCAAAGTGAGAGAAGAAGAAGTGGTTAAACTTGACCTTCAATTGTAAAAGTTGGAAATGTAAAAAAAATGTTTAATTACTTAGAATTGGTTTGGTGGGTTGCATGATATTTACTTCATTCCCCTATATTTGGTTAATTATTTATAAATGGAATCGGGTTTGTGTTGGATCATAACAGGTTGAATAGTTAAAATGTCTAATATGAACCATACTCGTTTAATTGACCGTGTCAATAATCTTAACCCTAATTCAATATGTCAAATAATGGATTGACCGACCCGTTTGACCTATTTATTGATTGGGAAGTTGAAATGTTTTGACTTTTGTTTTTTTAATACTTATCTAATAAACTTGTTTGAGTCATTTAACAAAACTATCAAAATAAAAGAGCAAATGTCACTAGTAGTATGTTGTGTTGATGTTCCAACAAGCCCAATGAATGTTGATGAGTATTGGCTAGGGGTGGGCATCCCATCTCGCAATCTCGAACCCGTCCTGATCTCGTTCCGTTCCGTCTCGATTTTTAAGGGTTCTTTTGAAATTGATCAAACTCATCCCGATTCCGCCCCGTCCCGAATTTATTTATTTAATATTTATTATTATTATTTTTAATCAAAATACTCTTCTAAATTAAAGTTTAGGATGTGTTGAAATTAAATCAATGTAAGATGAAATTCTATATGAAATCAAAATGAATTGAATCATTAATTCTAAATGAAATTTAATATTTATTTGCCTTCCAAAAAAAGTTTAATATTTATTTATTTAATATCTATTATTATTTATGATGTAAGTTATATGTATATAAATTTGACATTATTGGTGTGTGAGTAATGTGAGATAAAATTTTTTTTGTTATTGTTTATTGGAGGACTATTTAGTACGAGCTCATCCCATCCCGATCCTGAATGAACAGGATGGGATAGGGATGGGTCCATCTTGTCCCATCCCGTGCCCACCCCTAGTATTAGCTAGAATTTTTGAAGGTGGATTATAAAATGGGTTTGCGTATTATATTGAAATAAACATTAAATACTATTAATCTTGAAACCAATGATGTTCGAGGTTAAAAATTTCACAGTGGATCTAACATAAAAGGAAAACACAAAGGTGTGCAATAAAAAATATTTAAAAAGAAATCCATGAGAATTTTACAATCCATGTGGTTGTCGGAGCCTTAATGTTGCTATTTGTGATGATCAACTATTGTACTAAAGCTTTATCATTTTTGGAGTGGCAATGCTTGTACACCTTGTTTGCGTTTCTAGACAAGTGTTGGAATTTTTTTAAAGATAATGTGTTGGGGTACATGCTTAGGCAGTCGGTAGTGACACATTGGCAAACTCATATGGAAAATGTTAAGGAAATAGCTAAACAAACATGTGGGATTAGAGATGCTATGCTGGTCTTGATAGAAAAAATGACGTGAAAATAACAAGTAAGGTTGAATCTCTAATAGAGCTTGAATTGAGAGTTTTTAGTTCTTGCCAAGCATAATTATTTGGCACAAGATATTGAATGCAATCAACATTGTTAGCAAAAAACCCGTAAAACAAAAACCTTCATATTGACGTTGACATAGTTGATATGAAATGTCTTCCTTTTTTGAATAATTTGGAAAAACGAGATTTGAAGAGTCCATGGTTGAAGCAAAAGTTGAAATCACTGTTTAGTGAAGTTAAATTCATTGGTGCAGCACAAAAAAAAATACCCAAGTGGGTGGGCTCAAAGGATTAGTTATGTAAAAATTGCAAAAATAAAATAAAATAAACAAATTGCGAGTTCTTGTACTCAGATGCATTACCATAAATTCGTTGCTTATATTGTTTCATTTTTTCTTATTGGTAAGGACCCAATGATTATATAGCTCTTTTTTTTTTTTTTTGGAAATTTCTCTTGTTGTGTACAAAAACAACTTTTTATGTATCATTCCAAAATAGGTTAATAAACTTGGTGGTAGGTGTCGATATTTATATGAAGAAGTCTCGTGATTCTATTTTGTTAACCCCATTTTAGAATTCGGGATCAGAGAATTCACCGTATTTTTATTTTTGGTGCTCTAACATAAATTAAAACTTGTGAAACATCGACGAATAGCTAGATTGAATATGAAAAGTAGCGACAACATGTGCACGAGGCATACTTTTTTTTTTCTTTGTCTTTGAAAATTCAATACTTACAAAATGACAAACTCCTAAACTAACGTAGGCTACCAAAGATTGAAAAACCACATTAGTAGATATCATAGTGATGGAACGAAGACATGCACGAAACAAGAGATTGGAAAATTTGCGATTGCTAGATGAGAAAAAATGAATAGTTCCATGCATTGTCTTGATTTGCAGCAACTTTGAAATTTTATAATAAAAAATATCTTGCTAAGCCTACACCAGGAGACAGAGTTGGAAAGAGTCTCAATCAAGATATAAAAGTCATTGTGAGTGTCATGGAAGCATTTGAAAAAAAAAAAAATAGAAGATGATTAAGAAGCAAAATTACTAAAGAAACAATATGTAATCTTTCATGCGCGTAAATGCTTGTATGCTATGACAATGATTGGTGGTCAACTTATGGTTCTGAAACTTCAGAGTTAGCAAATATGGCTAACCACATTGTATGATAACCACATTATTATTAGTTGGGAGCCTCCTAAAGTGTGGTTTGCACTTAATCTTGATGGTTTTAGTTTAGGAATTTTGGGTGATTGGGTATTGGCGGTATTCTTCATTTTACATTTAGAAAATGGTTGTTCTAATTTTGTTATTCAAACTAATTCACAACTTGTTATGCAAGCAATGATAAGCGTTCGAAAAAACTAAGGTGGATGCATCTCAGAGCTCCAGAAAGTTATTAAAGCTTTTCCTGGTAATCGAAATGAAAATTTTTTTTTCCAGGGAGTTGAACCAAGTAGTTGATTGTCTTGCCAAAAAAGGCTCTCAAGCAAAAACTTGAATGTTTTTCTTTACCTAAGGATATGTATTTTTAGAAATGATGCTATTATTGATAATTTTGAGCGAGAATTTTCTTTTTTAACTAAAATTATTGGGAGACAAAAATGCAAAAAGCCGGAGTTGAGTGTACACAAATCATCTCAATTTGGTGTAAATTGAGCAGCTCTTATTGCAAGTCGGAATCCGAACTTGGTCTAGTCTCTTACATTTAGGGATGGCAACGGGGCGGATTGGGGCGGATTTGAGTAAATCCATCCCCGCCCCGCGAGAGATTCCGGGTCCCCGAAACCGCCCCGCATATCCGTTTATCAATTTTTTTAAAAACCATCCCTGACCATACAGATAGGCGGATATCCGCCCCGCCCATTTAACCCGAAAAAAAACAGATCTTACTTGCATACAAAAAAAAATACAGCAAATTAAAAAAAAAAAAATACATTCAATCTAAAGATCATCCTCTGATCTTAAAAAAAATACAAATTCAAAAAAAAAATTACAACATATTACAAATAAATCGATCTAAAATATTCTATCTCTGAGATCAGATCAGATCTTGATCAGATCAAAAAAAAAACATTCGATCTAAAGATCAGAGTCCTCTGATCTAAAAAAAAATTTACAACAAATTAAAAAAAAAAATTACAACAAATTACAAATAAATCGATCTAAAGTATTCGATCTCTGAGATCAGATCATGATCAGATCAGATCTTGATCTTGATCTTGATCTTGATCTTGATCTTGATCTTGATCTTGATCTTGATCTTGATCTTGATCTTGATCTTGATCTTGATCTTGATCTTGATCAGATCAGAATCGGATCTTGATCAGATCATAATCGAATCTTGATCAAATCAGATCTTGATCTTCGTCAGATCTTGATCAAATCAGATCTTGATCTTGATCAAATCAGATCTTGATCTTGATCAAATCAGATCTTGATCTTGATCTATCAAATCAGATCTTGATCGAGAGGAGGGAGGCAGATCGATTCACGGCGTGAGGGGAGCAGCGAGCAGGGAGGATCTCGGGCTCGGCGACTCGCGACGTGAGGGGTGCAGGGAGCAGGGAGGATCTCGGGCTCGACGACTCATGGCGTGAGGGGAGCAGGGAGCAGAGAGGATGTCGACGTCTCGCGGCGTGAGGGAGGGAGTTTGGTCGCTGCTCTGTGAGAGGGAGAACTTGGTGAGGGTGAGGGAGCGAATGGGCGGTGCTCTGTGACTGTGAGAGGGAGAGTTTGGTGAGGGTGAGGGAGCGAAGGGAGAGTTTGGTGAGGGAGCGAAGGGAGAGTTTGGTGAGGGTGAAGGGAGAGTTTGGTGAGGGGGAGGGAGCGAATGGGCGGGTGGTGCTCTGTGAGAGGGTGAGGGAGCGAATGGGCGAATGGGCGATTGTGGTTTGTGAAAAACAGAGTTTATCCCTTATATAGGCGAAGGGCACTTTTGTAAATTTGTTGATTAAACGGATATCCGCGGGGCTTGCGGGGCGGATATGGCCAAATCTGTATCTGCCCCGAATAGTGAACGGATATTTTTGGATACCCGAAACCACCCGAAAATCCATTCAGCAATATCTAAAACCGCCCCAAACGGATTGAGTGGGGCGGATATTCGTGAAAATCCGCCCCACTGCCATCCCTAGAACCCTCTACTGGAGCGGCCCCACCCGAATCAGCGTCAGGTGCCATTGCAACCTGCACCAGACGGTCATTTAGAGCCTCAACCTGCACGTCACTAAGGTTCGACCTGTCAGCAACTCTCGCCAACAGCATAAAATCTTTCTCCAAGCCAGGAACATTAGTCTCCGCCTCAACATGCTTAGCGAACTCGCACTCCTCTCTCACCAGAGTGGGTCGTGCCGAAGACGGCCCAATTCTAACGCGAGGTTTCTTCCTCACAAAGGAAGCAAACATCTCAGATGGATCCTCCGCATCAAACATGACGAGAGTCTTGGCCCTAGCAATCTTCCTAATAGATGATACATAAAAATGGTCACACTCCTAAGCCGAACACGTGTCATGATGATCTCAAGGAACTATGAGTCCAAACATCGGCCCAACATAGATCCAGCCAAAGCGGATCTAAGCCCGCTCAACTTCAGTCCACCAAGCGGACCTGGACTCTCACAACATGCAAGGCCCACACGTCTCACAACTATCCACGATACCCATAAGCACTCTTCAGGCATGTATCTCGAGGAACAGCTTCGAATGGGCAATTACAGCTACTCTCTGCTTTCAAATAGGAAGCAAACTCCAGATTATCTTTCACATAGGGAAATTCCCTTCTACGGATTGCTCTTGGATTGAGAACTATCTCCCGCGTATCTAGGAGTGCAAAGCTAATACAAAACTTCCTTCCTACAACATGACTCTTAATTAGAGAGGGATCTCCATGAAGATCTCGTCCCTAAACTATGCCTATGATGGCCTGGTTGAACCTGAACTCTTTGCATTATAAATAAGACATGAGGTTTGTAAGCTAAGATACGCAACACATTCCTTGTTACAACATTACACCTTCCTCAGATCCCTGTCTGACTTTAGCATCGAAGTGTCATCGGTCACTCCACGATGATTTGTGGCTCACGTGCATTACTTATGCAAGTCAGCAGAAATAGGGTCAAAGCAAATAGCGAAAATCGACTGCATCAATATCAATTGTAACCTTCCTCGACCTTTAGGTACGTGCGCCTTTCAACCCTTGCATGTAAACTGTAATTCATGTTCTAAGTGACTCTTTATGTTCTTCCATGGAACTACAATGTTTATTCCTCTAATTGTAAACAAGAAATAAGCCTTTGGTTTGGTCTTTGGTATCAATTATCATATTTTATTCTTTATCGGATTGTATCTGATTTTGAGATATGATAAAATCCTGCTTACCCTTTAAAAACACCCTTAAAACCTTGACTGTGTATTTGGTACCTTAGACATTAATAAGTTATCAATATGTTAACATATAATCTCTATGAAAATAAAATTCATACTTATGTAGGTAAAAGTAAAAATAAAAATATTCAACCCATGGAAATTTATAGTCAACAAGTTGAATTTCGATATATTCCCTGGGGATATACACATTTTTCATTATTTTCCTAATTTGCAAATTCATCCAATTTAACCTAGGGGTCAGAAGCTTGTTCTTATCATTTATATAGCTCATTATCACATAATTAATTTAATTAATTATGTATTAGTCGATAATTGACCAAATTTAATTTTGCAATAAAATAGAGAAAAATAAATTTTTTATATAACCCACTGCAAAGAGCCTAACAAAGCTTGTAAGGACCAACTACAATGGATGAGTTCATCAAACAGAGTTTTACATTGCTACTACTTCTACTCTTCATCACCCATGTCAAATCTTCTTCAAGTATGTCAAGTTGTGAATCAAATATCACAACTGCATCGAAGCTGGTAATTCCAATGGGATCGCCGGAGTATCAAGCATTTGATCCCCAAGTTCAAGCATCAGATAAACCATTCAGGCAATGTGGGACGTGTCGATGTTGCCCTCCTGGAGGAAATACTAGTGAATGTGCTCAGATGAAGTGTTGCCTTGGTATCAAATGTAATCTTCCGGGCAAGCCTTTTGGGACCTGCAGTTTCAGCCCATTGCATGTGATTGCAATGGATGTTCTCCATGATCTTTCTTTCTTTAGTGGGGTCAGGGAATCGGGGTTTTGCAGCCAGTATGATTTGGCATTACTAGAAGAGGTTTTTTCACAACCTCTAGGTACATATAAACATTTTGGAGATTTCATAATCTTTCAAGACCACACCACATCACCCTGGTTGCAAAAACTTGATTTTCTAGCATTTTCATTTTTTTTTCCTTTTAACCAAGCAATTTTATTCTCGATGGTCTCATTCCATGATCAAATTTGGTAATTAGTTAAAATATCAACTGGGACGAAAGTTAAAAGTGCGTTACTAATTTGAGACCAATGTTTGAAATTCTTTAAAACATTTAACAGTTGTTAGGCGTTTTATGTTAATAAGTGGTTAGACGCCTAACTCAAACAAGCACTTATAATCAAGAACAATGATTTCATTTTTCGAGGTAATTCGGTAAGTTAATTTTAAGAAATATTTCATTTTGTATAGAAAAAACGTAAAAATTTCGGTTCTAGTTTTGAAGTTATCAATATAATTTAAACATTTTGAACTCTTATATACTGCATAAAGAGTACTACAACACGCATAATGTTATACAAACAATATATTGCATCAAAACCACTTATATAATTTTTTTAATACTAAACTAAAGTTAAAACGAATAAAAATGTAGGGAAATTGAGATTGGTCTAACGAAAAAATTGAATATTTCAAATTGTGAAAGAAATTTTGATAATTCAAAAGAAATATTTCGACATTTTTTGAGAAATCACGTTCCTTGCGTAACTACAACAAGAACATAAAAACAAGGTTTTTGGAGAACGACGGTCATGACCCTGTCACCCCTTAATGGGTCTTATTAAGGCTAGATCGTGTTAATTGAGTCTAGTGGGTGTGGCCCATACCCGGAAATCACCAATTGCAACTCTCATCTCTTGAATAAACACGAGAGTTTCAGAAGAAGACATGAAGAGAGAAGGGAAGCAGATTGGTGTAAATTATTGGGAGACAAAAATGCAAAAAGCCGGAGTTGAGTGTACACAAATCATCTCAATTTGGTGTAAATTGAGCAGCTCTTATTGCAAGTCGGAATCCGAACTTGGTCTAGTCTCTTACATTTGGTTTAAGCTTACGTTTTGTGCGCGTCATCATTTTCAATTTGAACCTTGTCCATGTAAAGGGACCCTCGCCCACTCGGGTGGATCAAAAGGCGGACTTTATTTCTTGTGCCCAAGTTGCCAAACACCCACCCCTAACGTACTCTGCATGGACTCTGACAGACTGTTGAGAAGCAAAAAGCAACCTCAAACTTGGAAATCACTACATTTCGCACAGAATTTCCCAAAAGCGAAAACACAACGCAAAGTCCCTCCTCTCCTCTCAGGTTTCACTCCTCTTTCGTCTCTCGATTTCAGTGTTCATTTTCTTGAATCTCAAGCGTTCTCCCAGGTGTGAAATAGCGATCACAGTGCGGGATGATCCCTCTTTTTCTCAATGAGGTACGTTTGTTCTTGATTTAAATTTTCAACGAGACCTACCGTTTGATTAAATTCAAGAAACGAAGACGGAATTTGGTTTCAATCCAAGTTCTTGATGTAAATTTAGATGTTTTAAGGCCAACATTCTTGGTAGTTTTGATTTGTGCCCGTATGCGTCATTGAATCTCAAGCTCGGATCAGTGTGGGAGGACAATCTCTCGTCTTTTCTAATGTACGTTTCCAATTCAAGACTTTCTTGATTGAGATTTTCAATGGGTTTGGTTAATTCAAGTAAAGAAGAGGAAATTGGTGTCAATGGAAGTCTTGATGCGAATTTAGAAATTCTAAGGGCAATGAGCATGGTTTAGCATGTGTTAGGTTCACTTTTTGCTATTCTTGAGGTTGAGGGGTAATTGTATGCCCAATTACTTTCTTCGGAGGTTTTGACTTGTTGTTTGTTCTTAATATCGTTTCTTGGTTCTGGGTTTTCACTTTGAATTTTGTGGCAAGAATCATTTGTTTCACATCTCAAGTGAATTCATGGGGCGATATTGGCCTACTTATTTTATTTCACATTCTCAAGTTGAATTCATGGGGTGATATTGGCTACTTCTACCGATCAATCAACTCCCTGTAAGTTTAAGGACACAGTTTCAAGTATGGTCATTGATGAATTCTTTTGGTGATAATGTTTTCAAAATCCTTGTCATAGTTGAGTTTATAACTTAGCGATTTTCCATAACAATGCAGTATTTACTGCTCTCTCTTGTCTTCTTTTTTTCACCCCTATACTGAAGTGCTTGCATCAGGCACAGAGTTTACGCACGAAGAGGTACTTCATGTAATCCTTTGCCAAGTTTTACTACATGCTTAACTACATAGAGCTAGAAGATTACCATTTCTATGGACAAATTGAATTTTTCCTTGAAATATTACTCTTGTAATGAATAATGACGCAGTCCATGAGAATCTATATCATGTTCTTCATAAGATCAAAGTTTTTGTGTTTTGCCATTTCTGACTTGTAAATGCCACTTTCAACTATTTATGTCGCTGAATAAAACTCATTGTACTCTTGTACTATCAAGGAAAATATATTTTGGTATTGGTGACATGATTTATATAACAGTACCAATTTCCACCTTTGAGATTTTCATTTTTAAGCTTGGGTTTAGACCATTAAATCTCAAGATCATTCAAATCTTGAGGGTCCAAAAGTATTTCCTGGAAATCTGGGTGTGTTACTAACATCCAGGACGGTTCATGGGATAAGCACCCAAGATCAATGATATCTCCTCATATCATTACCATGTACATTTTTATGTGGCAGCTCCTTGTAAGTTCATTAAAAAAATGAAAAAAACCCCTTGAAATCCACATCATGACTTATGGAAATTTTTTTTGTTGTTTTCTGTGTGTTCTTCAACGTTGTCAATGTCTTGCTCAATTACTTTTTTCATTTCCCCATGCATTTGTCAACAGAAAGAAAAACAACCATAAGAAAAGTATTTTTAAGGTAAGTATTTACCACTTCCAAGAAACATTTGGCATATGCCTGCTCTAACCAAATCTATGGGGGATGATTCCATGCTACAGTTCAGTGGAGTTTAGAACACCCTTGTGGAGCTTAAAACAGAAAAATTGTTTTATCGCATATTGCTATATATATGTGTGTGTGTTTTAAAAATAAAAAAACATTTCTAAATGTTCCATCTCGTATTATGATCCTGCAGATATATTTTAGCGTTATGTCAATTGCCAGTTTAGCACTTGAAACAAGACATGAATGGAAATTGGTGCACCTAGTGCTATGAAGTGCTCTAAAATGAATCACCTTATCGCCCTCTGAAATGTAAAGATGTGCCTTTCTAAGTTATAAAAAAAATGTTACCTTTTTGTTAAAATCATGTTTAGACATTGAACATCGTACTCTGTAACTACCTCAAAGCCCTAAATCACAAATTTTTGTAGAAAAAAAAGATTGTAGATATTTTCTTTTAGTGAACAGTAACATAACACATTCTTAAATGAATTTAATTTCTTTTGACTTATATGAATTTGTTATACATTTCTGAAGACGGAAATATGAGCTCACTCAGTACTAAATAAGAAGCTAGTTATGTTTTGTTCCCCTTTTCTCAAGTTTAAATAAAAGTAGGAATGCATTGAAAATTAAATTCATATGTCATAGTTTATTTTTAGGTTTAATGTTTAGTCAGTTTATTAAGGATTCAGCCAGAGTTCTCATTTTGTGAGCTATTCAAGTTAAGATTAGAACGGACTTACCTTCGATTCCCGGTCCTTTCATTATCGTGAGTTGACAACTGGAGAGAATTACCTTCGATTACATTCGGATTACTGATGAATCTTCTTGATGTGTGCTCTGTTTAAATAGGAAGGCGGGAGTTATCCAAGAGACGGAATTTGATAGCTTCAAAGACCTTTTCACTATGGGGAACACCGTTAACATGCAGTTAAAGTTCATTCTCTTGTTTATCTTAGTATTCACTGCTTTTTGTGGATACTGAAGTAACGACACAGTGAACTGAAAATGAAATTATAGAGCTTTTTACTTTTTTACAAGAATGACATATGATTATAGTATTACCAGTTAAAATGCTACTTAGGAAAAATGTATAGAAAATAAGATGCAAAAGTGCTGCAGGACATATCATATGTACATACATATATATTATTTTTATAGAAGCCGGTCTATGATTAAAATAATAGGAGTTGTTTATTGTGAATTTCATTGTGCCAAGTAGAGTAGACATTTCATTGTGCCAAGTAGAGTAGACATTTCTTTACTGGAAAGAGGAAGAAGTTGGAGCTCAACATCTTTTAAGATGTTAATACTTAATAGTAGCTTTCTGAAATTCACCCCATGTGTTTAGCATGCCTCAATATCTTGTAAGACGTTAATTGTAGTTATTATGGAATTGACCCTTTTGCTTGTTATGCTATTCGGCAGATGTATAATAGACCATTTGTATCAAGGCCCTTTTGTCAATGGATACTGAGGATCGTGAGACTTATTCACATGATTTGTTGCCAATGCTGATGTAATGTTTTTCCAATGCTATGTCACAATTTAAGCAAGTTCAAGGTGTGGCTGTAATTGATAAAAACTCAAGTACTCGCAATGCCTTAGCCATATTTATGTTTATGACAGGCCTATTCTGAGCATTTCATTTCCAAAGTGGAATTTTTGACCCTTCAAACATGGTGGACCAAACTTCGAAGCTGAAGCCGGCAAGTTAGAAGGTTCCAGGCTTTTGCATTCAGTCAGGCTGGACCGGTCAAGAAGAATCACTCGTATGACCAAGCAGGGCAGGGCAGTGCAGTGCAGTTCTTCCTGAGTAAAATGATTTTTTTTTAATAAGTTGAGGCATAAGATATTTTTACTTTTTAGCTCAATGAATTCAGTGATTCATTCAAGGTTAAACGATGCAACCCTGACCGTAAGTGCAAAACTCTTTTGATATATTGAGATTTCGAGGTGCACTAAGCAAGGCCTTGCTGTTTTCGCCAACTACATATTTTTTACTTGAGCACCAGATACACTGTAGCTGAAAGCTCTTAGTATTTAAAGTCTAGGCATTTAAGTAACTTAACTACATTTGTACTGAGTTCCTTGGAGACGATTGTAATAAATCTATTTAACTGAGTTTATGATCAGATTTGGAGTTGGTTATTTTTTTAGTTAGTGTGTTAATTACTAGTGTAATACTC